>BSBM01001024.1:1800000-2157500 GCA_027924585.1 Larix kaempferi
AATGGGTTGTTGGATTATGAAATCAATGCATGTGGGGCTCCTTCCTCAAATTATGGGCTCCAAACGCAAGTTTAAAGATGAGTTAAGACTCCAAGCTTGATTTGGTTGGTGTTGACATGGATTTGATTGGTTTTTGATGGAGTTTTTGGCTCTCTTTATCACCAATTCGAATTAGGGTTTTAGAATTGAGTTTTGTTATATAAGAGAGGCCATTTGGGCTTTCTCTTCATGGATCTTTTGGGCAAACTTACTCTGCCAATTTGTAATCGTGTTCTAGCTATTGCTATTTGGAAATAAAAGCGACTTTGGAGGTCCACATGGTGTTGATGCTTGTTATGGAAATGCTTCATCTATTCTAAGGTGATATTGTATTTGTTTATTGCTCATATTTCATCACTTTGATCAATTATTTAGCTTAGAAGGCTTTTTTAAGCCCATAGGGTGGGCATTTGGGTTCAACTTGTCCATTGATGTTGGGGTTCTATGTGATTTGAAAGGAGTAGACTGTAGTTGGAAATATTTATACTCTTCTAATCTCATTTTGCTTTACATACAATATTTGATCAAGGTGTGTTTGTGAGTAATTTCTTGTGTAGATCTAATAGGTTGAAGAGAGGTTTGAGCTTGGGTGCATCTCTCATCTCTTCAAAGACCTTTTTCCTAACATTTGTGTGCATTTCAGGATCTCCCAAAGTCGATCTTAAGCATTGGAATTTTGGTAAAGAAGTGTTGAGTTTGAAATCCATCTTCAAAATCATATTTTCAATTGGTTACTTGGTTCTAAAACTTCCCTCTTCTAGTCCATTCCCCTTACCTTTTTCCACCCATTTATCTCTTATCCCCTTCTCTCTTTATTTCTTTTTGTTAAGCCTAGCTTAGGATTTGCCATAAGGTTGAAGCTCCTTCAACCTTGGGGAATAACTTGGGATTTGTTCCCTTGTGCTCTCTTCAACACTATTGCAGGCGTATCATCCAGCTAGCTGGAAGGGTTTCTTGGATAGTGTTCTTAAGCCATCAAGTGTTCCACTTGATCTTTCCATCTCCCCACTCATTCCTTATTTCATCATCCATTTGTTTTACCCTACTCTTCACCCATTCGTTTTTTCCATCCTCATCTTTGTCCAATCATCCCTCCATTCGTTTTTTCCTCCAAGTCTCCCTCTTGTCCACCTTCAAAAAGACCTAAAAAGACACATAAACACAAAAAACGAATTGAAAAAGTTAGCATCTGTTAAAGTTAGTCATTCTTTTACTAGCTAGATCTCATTGTTTGGCTTTAGCATAGCTCATACTTGTTGGATTATTGTTTCCATTTAAAAGATAGAATTTTTCACATAAAATATTTCGAAATTTTTTATGATTTAGATCTCATTCCTAACACATTCTAGGTATTTGTTGTTCGCTGGTCCATTTTATCATATTAACATTTTCGAATTAAAATCTCATGCTTTTCATGTTTTAGGGTTTAATTTTCAAGTTAAGACTTAGTAGTTTTCAAGCTCATTTGGTTTTTTGACAAATAATGGGTGCCTTGTTGAGATGTTTTGAGCTTGTGTAGGTCATTTGAGAGAGAGATACTTGATAGATTTTGAAGCAAAGAAATCAAAGCAAAATCACATGAAGGCCATAAGGAGTGATTGAATATACAAAATCTTGTTATCCTTTGTAATAAGCTTATAAGAGCTAGCTTTGTTTTCCTAGTTACTTCTCTCAAAAGTCCTTCAAAGGTTTTAAACCCAAGGCATTTGTAATCGTTTAATAAAAAGTTCAAGTGGAGGGGGCCTCCACTTTTTTGGGTTTCTTCCCCATTTGGGGAAGAGTGTTGTGCATGCTTAGTTTAGATCTCACCTTTTTCAAGTTCATAGATTAGTCTTTATTTTCGTACTTAGATTAATTTCTCTTCCAAGTCTTGACTAGAGTAAGCTAACTTTGGGATTGCATCCCAAAGGCCACATAGTTTTGTGGTATTTTCTCGTTCCCCCATCAGCTTCTTGTGGACATCCAGCTAGCTGGAAGGTTTCCAAGACTAACGGTTCTAGTGGTTGACCTTGCTCGGAGGTTGATCCCACCTTTAGAGTAGAATTGCTTGGTAGAACACTAGATCTTTCAGTTATTTCATTTCACTTTGCAAGTAGCATACTAGTTATCTTTATATTTCTTTTGAGCTATCACTTGTTTGAATTCCGCAAAGCTTCATAATTATTTCCACTATTATTTCACTTTCTTGCAATAAAACAAACAAAGTCTCTTGAACTTGGCCAAATCCAAGTCAAGAGCACTCTCTGTCGGAGAGCATATAAACTTGCATGTTCCCCCTGCTTTAGGCATTTTTTAAATTAGGAAGTCTCTTGAACTGTGGTCATAAGATCAAGTCAAGAGCGCTCTCTGTCGGAGAGTTGAACAAGTGCTCTAAATAATAAAATATTTCAACCCACATTTTCCCCCTAATTAATTTATCTTGGTCGTTTATCCAACACCCGTATGCTCTGCCAACCGGAAACGGTTAGACTAGTACTCAGAAAGGTGAAGGATTTGATAATCTCATAAGTGATAATTAATTAAAACTTTCACCCCCATAACCAACGAACCGGCGTTGTTCGAAAAGTATTTTAATCAGTTCTCAAGGGAGGCGCCGGAGTTCCCAATCTGCGACACGGTGGCTGGTTAGCATTGCGTGCCTCGCTGTGATTCCAGACAGGTTCCGACATGTCTCTTAAAGGAGCTGCTTAGAATATCTTTCCGGACACTCTTTGATATCCTTGGTTTTATCCTAATAATCAAGACCATTAAAACTTTGAAATTTACCAAGATAATTTGCACAACAATCTCACGAACAGTTACTATCAAGTCTTATCTTTCAGCATCCCCCAGCACTACAATTCAATTATTTTGACTCTGTTACCCATTTGATAAGGCACTGGTCCTTTTATCATTCAAATTTTTATCTGTGGATGCTTCTTCATTATCTCAAGTCTTTATATACTGTTTCGCAACGTGGATTGCATCTTATCTTGTGTTTTATTTAAAAGTAAATCGTGTGTCTTTCATCACTAAAAACTCCTAAAGAACACCAATCCGCATCACCATACATTCTTAACACTTAAAACATTGAGCCATAGACAACTCTTTGTAGGGACTACCCCCCTTGGCTTCGTTAGGAGTTAGCCTAAACGGAGGAGCTGGGATTCAGGTGACAGTACCTGGCTCATTGCTTGCCCCCAAGGCCACACCTCTCTCACTTGTAGTGAAGAGACAGCTTTCGAAAGATTTCCGCTGCTGGTGTGCAATCTGGCGGACAACACACCTATCGACCAGTTTGGCCTTGCTGATGTGGCATGTCCAGCTAGATCATTGGAGGCTAGTCATTGCCTAGGGTGCTACAAGGGAAGGGGGTGGTCCAGCTACTTGTTATTACCATATTACCCCCCTTCCAGACATGATGGCACAGTCAGTTTAACAACGCGGGCACCAGACAGTCAGTTATGGGTAGTTTCAGGGTTTTTCAAGAGGATAAAAAATGGAATAAAAAGGTCATAAAGGAATTCAATTTGGGCAATTGAGGCAAGGTTTTGGCATGAGGACTACTTTGAGGTCATCTATGGTGTATCCCACTCCTTCCAAATCAGTTTGCAGCAGTCAGTGGGGTCCACACAGTCAGCAGTATGTCATTTGATGTACTCTCTCAGATTGAGGGGACAGGATTTCATCATTTGTGTACCTGGACATATCATTGACTCTCATGTTATATTATTGTGCCATGGGGTGATTCTAGTGAAGGGGAATAATACCTCCTAGCCCCACCATGTGCTCCTAGTCACTTGTCCTAGCAATCTTATGTGAGACACATGTATTAGTCTCTTTTAGCCATGACGTCACCCCTTTAGTGAGTGATCCATGTCATATGTTGTATTGGCTCATCTTAGCCATTGATTATATTGTTGTATCTTTTGATCTCAACCACTCATTTCAAAAGTGGTTTAGGGTTTTGACCTCCCTCATCCTATTTAAGGAAGAGACCCCCCTATTATAAAGGCACCTTTTGGGCTCTGGAAACTTGGAATAAAATACTATTTTGCAGATCTACTTCTTGGCTTTGATTGGGATGCTCTTGTACATGATTATAAATCTTTTGCTTTAGACATCTTTGCTTGTAACAGGTGATTTTGACAGCTACAGAGGAAGGACGTATTCACAAGGGCAAGGAATGTGAATTGCTTGAAGGGAAGATTGTTGGGTTTCTCACATCCCCCTTGGGCAAGACGTTTTCATCTTGAAGGGAGTTTTTCAATTGTGCTTCGTCCATTGATTTACTTCTTTTGATATGGCATGCTTAGATCTCATTCATCTGTGGATCAAATCTAACTTATTGTAGTTTGTTTTACAGGTTGAGTGGGACATTTTTCCTCCTAGGGCTTGGACGTTTTTGCTTGGAATCACTTGGATCTAGCTTGGAATTGTAACTAAATGCAAGGATCATCTATGTGCAAGGTAACCGCAAGCTTTTGAGGTAAGATCTACAAGATACGTATCCATTTCGCTTGTCTTCTATCCTATTGGTCATAAAACCCCCAAAATCAAAACCCTTGTATTTTTTATTTTTCAGATCTATGGAGATCTAGCAATCATTTGGGCTTAATAATTAAATCCCACCTTAATAATCACCTTAACTATCCCGATCTAAAGTTTGGTGGACATCCGACTCCATTTGCTCCTCCATCTAAGGCACTAGTCCTTCTTGAGGCAAGTCGCCCTCCTTGGGTAGGTGGTCTTTTGCTAGATCCCACACGTGGGTATTGCTTTTTCTTCCTCAAATCCATAGATCCATATCATAGCATACCCCCTAATGCCATTTTGTTTTGATTTTGACCTTGTGGGCCCCATTTGGACCATTTTCCACTTTTTAAGGGTGGGCCCCATTTGGTTCTTTTCTTTGGCATTAGATCTATCTAGATCTACTATTTCTAATCCATAAGTGACCCTATCTTACACTTGGTTGAACTTTTGTCACGCCCTTAATCCTCTTCAACCAAGCCCTAACCACCTTGGATCCACTTATCATCCTAGATCTAGATCTTGTTTCATCTTGGTCTCCTCTTTCATCATCACATTTCCCTAGGAGATCTAGATTGAATTTGCTAGCCTTCATTGGCTAAGCTAGGGTCTCCCCCTTGGTCTTACTTAGGCTTGATCTAAAGTGAAGAGTGCCTCGATTAGCGTGACACCCATCTTGCATTGGGAACTGTGGCATCTCTTGGGTCACCTCTTTAGTTGTCTACACCTCTACCGTCCATGATGGGATACCTTTAGAGACAACTACAAGTTGTGTGATAACAGTTCCCTATTGGGCACACCTTAAATGCAACCTTATTTGGGCTTCGTATTATTATTTTTTCACGCAGAAATAAGCATTGAAATACATGAAATTGGGTACACCTCTAAATTCCCTTTGGTATTGTTGGATAGGCAAAGGTGTTGCAAGGTACATTGGGGTATTGGCACAGACAAATTTCTAGTAAGTAGATACAAGTACAAAGAATCCATTTTCTGGGTAGGTGTACCCATGGTATTTAATTAAACAATAATTATTTTAGTAATACAAAAATCTTATCTATAAACTACATTTGCTCAGCACCAGCCCAGAACAAATCATATGTATGTACAAATTAAAGGATTCTACATCAGCTCAATATCAGCCCAGTTGTTCATCATATCACCACAATAAATCAGCAACTAAAACACCCAAATATCAAAACTATAAAATCAGATCTGCAATTCAAATTTGGGAGAGAAAATACATCTCTCTATTACACATAAAACACGATTATGTTATGACAAATCATCTTATCCCATGCTGCAAATACAAAACCCAAATCCGCTCGCTATCATAGCTACTCGCATTCTATTACAACCTCTTCTACTTAGCATTATCTTACTCTCATCATGCAAACTAATAATATCATGAAGTGATATGCTCCTCCTTCCTCTTATAGAGTGAGATACAAGTAAGGTAGAACCCTAACCTTGAATGAGGTCTACAAATGAAGAATGAGTCCCGAAGTAGAGAACTCTACTTGTGCAATGTAGGTAGACACATGCTCGGCTACTAACTCACCCACTCCAGGTATTTTTATGCACCAACAAGTGCCAACTCACGCACTCCACATGAATTTATGCAACAAATCTTCCCTCCTAGTCCAAGGGACAAAAAAACAATGAAAAGCGGGTTGTTACTCCTCATATTGTATGAGTGCCACACTTGTGATTTCATAACAATCGAGGGGGCTTGCATGGTACATGTGGAGTCGTTGATGGATTGAGGGTACACACCTTCATGATAGTTTTACCTACTCCTAGTGGATTAGTTGTTGGGTATGTTTTGGCTTGATTGAGTTGGTGCTTTGGTGCAAGAGACTCATTTTCTCCTTGGTATGGTCATGTTTGATAGCCCATATGGTGGTATACTCTCCATATTTCATGCCTTTGCTTGATGGATCACCCTCTTGGTATAAGTTTCAAGGATGCATAGTACTAGATATGACTTATCTTGGCATCATATTGTTCTTGAAGTATCATAGTAATTATGGATAGTGGTGTTATATTATTGATTTCTCACTAGCAAAAAGTGATCCACATGGTCCCGTTTTGTTATGTTCATCACATGACTAGGTTTGCATATGTGTTACTATGACTTTACGACTCTTGGACCTAGTAGATGTGCAACCCAACACTTTACGGGTTCATCTCACATGTGTATTACATATTGGTGGGGTTAACATCACTATCTTGGAGAGCGCTTGGTATATTCTTCCCTTTTCACATAGTTTAGCCTTCAAAATAGCCTTGTATAGCTTGATTTGGGGTGGCTTGAGCTACATGGTGTGAACACCTTTGCTAGATTGGACGTATGTATCACATAAGTCACTTTACGATAATGTCAACATGATATCACATCAAGTGCTCAGCTTGTTAGTACATATAATGAGGCACCTCATATTTATTCATTATTTTATTGTTTGAAGCAATGGGGACTTCCCCTCCTCGACAGAGTTTGACGTGCTTGTTTGTGACTTGCCATGTGGAGAATTATTATAGTGTTTGTTAACTCCTTCCATGGACATGTTTGGGAAGTTTTTACACATTGAAGATTGTGAAGTGGACATCATTGAGGAGGTGTCCTAGCTTTGGGGACCAATCTTTCGTGTTTACAAGTCACCACTACATCCTTTATGATGGTTATCTTGTGGATCTAACCATTTACACCATGAAGACCAAGTCTTATGAAGGCTATAACAACTATTGGCACATTTTCTATCAAGGACGAGTTTCGCTTTGCATTGTTTGGCATCTCTAGATGGTCATCTCATTAAAAGTCGGTGTGCTCCCCTAGTTGGCATTGTTGCAAACCTAATCCATAGGTTTCAGTTGTAATTTGTAAATTGTAAATATTTTAGAAAATGAAAAAATCACCATCGGAACCAAAAGGCCAAAGGTCACCACATCTTGTATAAATCAGTTATTCTCATTCAATGCAATTCATTCACCATTGGAATTCTTCCTCTAGGCCTGACAATGGTATCAAAGCCCTGCCATTTTTTGTAACTCCATGATTTGTCTTCCCTCTTCCAGTCTGTCCTCCATAGCATATTCTTTGCCTCTGCCTACTCTCAAACCTACGAAGTAAGGAGATACCTATCTTCTCAACTCTGCGCACTGTTACCTCTCCTCTGCTATTGTGTGTTTTCCATCTATGAGATGAAATCCTACGTGGGCGAAACTTGGCATGCCTCTTCATCTTCACAAACCCTAATCTGAGATCTACCTCTACGTGTGAGTTTTCTTCTATGTTTTCTATTACCCAAACTCTAATTCATGCATGCTACCACCATACTAGCATCGTGTAGTTGTCTCTTCCACGATTGTATTCACCACCTAGATGTATATCACGTCGGTGTCCTCTACATATTGTTGGCACCCATGTGATATTCATCTCTACATATTTTCTCAGATCCTGGGCAAGACTGTAATAACTATTCTCCTCGAGCCCTAAAAGGGCTTATTCATTTACGAACAAGTTGTTGTACGCATACTCTAATAAGCATGTGCTTTGAGTCAAAAGCTTCGAACGGATTCATAATCTTATCACCAATTGTTGAATTAGGCTCAGGCTCACGTCGTTCGTCGAATTCGACGTTTCTCACTCACAAAAGTTACCTGATTTCGTATCAGATTGATTCAAGTATATTTTGCATGGAGAACTCTGTATTGAGAGGCTTTAACTTAACATGGTCGAGGGACCTTTGTGCTTGAGCTGAGAAATGCTATTGAGCAAGAACCTCGATATGTAAAGCTTATCGAAAGAGTCTCAATCGTTTGAGAGTGGAGAAGGTGCCCCAAAACTTGAGGTTAGCAATTGATCAATGAAAGATATCAAGGGGTTTATATTTAAGAAGTGAATTGAAGCAATCATCTCCTAGAGAGCATAAATAAAAGAGAGAACAACTGCTTTGTTATTGCTTACAAAGATCGTGGAATAGCTTTAGAAGCTTTTTTTTAATCAATCATGTTTGACAATTTTGGGCTTGAGCATGGGAATAACAACTTTTAGGGCATAGTCAACCACTTACACAATAAAACAAATCTACTTGTGGAGAATTTGGAACTTTTATTCTACAGTATGACTGAAATATCTATGATGGATGCTTGCTATTAGGAGATCTAAAGAACTTTAAGTTTTGCGTTATTTATGTCACTAAAAGGTTCATTTACAAGCCAAACAAAGTGTAAATTATTGCAAAGTTATTTTATTGTATTGTATAGCAGAGATTGAGTTGAGTTCACTATAGTGTAGCTTGCAGGATTTTGCAAATTGTTGCAAAGATTACCACTATCATTATTGTACTTAGAAAGCACTAAACTATTTGAACAGACTGTAGACTTGCATCTTGTGTTGCCTAAATTGTATCACATAGAGTACACTGCATTAAGTTATTTGCAGAAATTCTTGTATCACATTAGCTATTGCGGAGTTTGTGTTTTTCAAGACAGAAAATTGAATTGTCAAAGATGCATTCTTTGGCTTATATCATCGGAGTGGTGCTCACTAGCAAGGACAACTACCCAAAGTCGTAAAGGAAGATGAAGCACACCCTGGTCTTCAACAATCTAAAGGATGGCATGTGTGAAGTAGAAATTGTTGATGGAACGCATGGTGCCACACCAAAATCTTTATCTATACAAAAAGAACTTGTCATATAGAAGAGCAGAGACAAGAATGTTGTTGTGGAAAAAATTGCACAAGTGTGCACTCTTCCACTTGGTAAGGGGCTAGGCCTTGTAGGCTGCAGCAAGGCCTCAGTCCTTGGAGCCCTTATGGGTGCGAGTGGTTGCCCTCCAAATGATCCTGCAATAGATTATTAATGCAAACTCCAATAACAATCCAAGATATGCCAAACCACTTTTGTATTGCCCAATGGTCAAGTTGTACAACACCTAGGAGGTGTGGGCTTCAAAGGAAGCCAGCAATCTCCCTTAGGGAGGCCTTTTTTGTCCAAACTAAATGCTAAGTAAATGATGGAACAATGGAGAGGAACTCTTGCCCCTTGAAAGAAGGTGGCAGGGGAGCTTGGAAATGCTTACAATGATGGGAAGAGATGGGCTATGAGGAAGCTCCAACACAAATCCAGTAGCATAACCTTGCTCTTGATTTCTCTCTACAAAATGGATGCTAATGGATTCCTTTTATAGGCCAAGAGGTGGCCAACAAACAACTAGATCCAAATGCGAACTCATCTTCTCCATGAACCAGTTCCAAGGTACATCAAGAGGGCTAGTTAATGCCACCAAGGTACATCAAGGGGCTAGTTAATGCCATCAATGCGCCGCAGGAAGTAGGTGGTCCCGCCATTTTGATAGTAGCGCAACTATCGAAGGAACAGCCGCACGGGTATCGCATGGACATTGTTCTAGTAACCTACGCTATAGCGCTAGTTAACAGTGTTTTAGTCGTGCGACCCCTTCTTTTCACTGATTTTTGGCACTTTTGGACTCATGTTGTATTGTGGATTTGTTGAGGATGCATGTGGTGAGTTGCATTCTTTATGTTGCTGACACCTTACTAGAAGAATCGTCGAAATGTCACATGTGTGCAAACTTTAGGTGTTAACAAAGGCAAACGCATAAATAGTTGCTATAGTAAGAGAAGGGTTGAGTCGGCATACTCCAACTACTAAAACTTCTTATGATGCTTTGAAGAAATTAAATGATTTGTATGACTCACATTCAAAGTTGGAGTTGTTTTAGTTATTGTTGAGGCTCTTCAACCTACAGTTGAAGGACATGATCCCATGACTACGACATCTAGATTAGACCAATCATGCATGACATTGATGCTATTGGTGTTAAGACAAGCCCTGCTCTTACATCCTTCATCAAGTTCATCTATGTTAATTTATCCAGAGATCACTACTCCCTCTAGATGCCCTGAGAACTCAAGCGTTTTGAGTCTCTATAAATAAAAAATGCAATAATGACTTAAGATACAAACCCCAGCAGTTCTCTTAACACTTAAAACATAAACCACAACAATCACACAACTCAAGATGTAGCCTGGAAACCCCAAACGAGGAAAACCAGCTATCTGTGGAGCTTTCTTCTATCTCAAGCCCAGTGCAAAGTAAGCAGAATACAAGTACATACAAGATACCTCAGAAGCAATAACCGAACCTGACAAGGTCAAAACCCTAGATCTGCATGCAACAAACTTAGGCATGCACAGAGGAAATGTGCCCTAACTGTCACCTGGATCTGGATCTGTATGCAGGCAACTCTTTGTCGGTACTGTCTCTCTCACACCACTACTATGATCTGCTCAGCCATAAAGAAGGCCAATGTCTAGATCTAAAGAATGCGCCCCTCTCTGCATGGAAAAGTGCACCCTCCCTCCAATTGTCAGAATCTTGTATGGAATTAGATCTCAACAGATCTGAGCTCTGATCGTCACAATCCTTCCTGAAACACTGAGGAAAGGATACCATGAAAGTCTCAACTGCTTAGTCGGTCAAGCGGATGCAGAACGAACTTCTCTCTCCTTAGAGAATGCACCCTCCCTTTTCAGGAAAGTCGCCCACCTCTCAAATGTTAGTTTTTCACTTGTTTAGCATAATAACATTAAACAATCTAATCACTGAAAGAAAGACAAGCACAACATACACAATGAACATAATATTTCTCTCGAGGAAACCACAAGGGAGAAAACCCCGACAAAATTCCCTCAATATAGAATTCACAAAGTACAAGATAAACCCCAAGACAAAATAGCTTCTCTCCTTCTCTTGTGCGAGCTTCTCTCTCTCCTATGCGAACTTGAGTGAGTGAGATGAGTGTTGAAAATGAGCACCTCAATCTCCTATTTATACTTTACAATTGACTTGACCTATTTACTAACTAGGTCGGCTTGACTCACCTAACTGGGTTGACCTGTACTCTTTACAATAAAATATTATTTCTAGATCTTTCTAGGTCGACCTAATCAATTAGGGTTTACATTGACTCTTTCAATGACTCTTACATTATTAATTACATCAATGACATCTCCCGAAGGAGGAATACAATAATACAATAGACAAATACATTTAGAATATCTTCTGCAGATACATTTCTTTAACACTCCTTCTTAACTAGGAAGGTATTCTGCAGGTAACATCAACAGCATCAACAGTTGTCCAACTAACTTGTGAATCTCTATATTTCGTAGGAAGTTTTTGGATCATCATATGTGTGGGGCATCACATCATCTGCTGGAACATCATCACCAACATCATCATTGTCTGTTGGAATATCACCATCAACATCATCATCATCGTCTGTTGGAATATCACCATCAGCATCATCATCATCTGATGGAATATCCCTTTATTATCTAATGCTGAAATAGAAAGAAGGTTCTTTTTCAAACCTGGAACATATAGCACTTCCTTCATGTTCATGGACTTTCCAAAGTCCAACTTGTAAGAGGCTTCTCCCATCCCTTTGGTGGGGTATTAATAATCATCTCCAAGCTTTGCTTTGTGTGGAGAATCTTTCTGCATTAGATGTCAAAGAGACTCCTTGTATCCTGTCATGTGTTTTGAGGCTCCATTGTCCACTAGCCAAGTATCACTTCCATGAGATACCGAACCAGTGACGGCTGAGATTAGAACATATTCTTCACTAGAATCTTCATCTTCTTTGGTTCTGATTCCGTCATCATATTCACTATCTTCGGTTGTATGAGCATGAAATCTTTTATTTTGCTTCTTAGGTTGTCCAAATTTGGATGGACAATATCTTGCAATGTGTCCTGTCTTGTAGCAGGAGTAACATTCAATTGAGGAGAGGTCTTTCTTGAACCTCTTGATCCTTTGAGATCTTTGAGATCTCCTGGGAGAGTGGTCATGGGTATGTACATCACTCTTTCTTTTCCTTCCACCTTTGGCATGAGTTTCCAAAGCTTGATCTTCATTGTCATTTAGTTTCTTCTCTCTTACTATTATTCCTTCTTCCTCTTGCACACACTCTTTCCATAGTTGTCTGAACTGGATTAGTTTCTTCCTAGCACATATGCAACGAACAGAGGTTTCCCAATCTTTAGGAAGACCATTCAGAGTGGTCATCACAACTTCAGCATCTTACACCATATCTCCAATAGCTTCTAATTGTTCTTTGATCTGGGACACTCTAGAGAAGTATGAATGCATAGTCTCAAACTTCTGGATCTTTACACCCTTGAGTTGATTCTCAAGGTCATCTTCCTATTAATATTCTTTCCTTCAAACAGGCTGGTCAAAGCATCAAAAATTTCTTTCGGATTCTTCTTTGAGGATACTTGAGGAATCAAGTGATCTTTGATAGAATCAACTATGATCCTCTTAGCCTTGATCATATTCTTCTTGTGTATTGCTTTGGCCTCATCTCCTTCTGGTTCTATAAGTGCCTCTTTTATAAAACCTTCTAGGTCATGTTCTTCAAGAATGAGCATGACTCTATCTTTCCATGCCCTGAAGCTCTCAGCTCCTTCAAGCTTCTCATCAAGCTTGGTATTGTTTGTCATTTTGATAAAATGAGAATCTCAAATTGAAATACAATAGATGTAGGACTTACCAGCAGAGTTGTCCTTCTGAAAAATTGTTTCTACCTTGACTTAGGGTTTGACAAAGAAACCCTAATTTTGCAACTTCATAATTTTGGAAACTAATTGGATGAAAAGATTTGCCTTTTCAAGCGGAGTTGAGCAAAGTACTCCTTCTCCCGATTCTATGAGCAGATGATCCAAAAACTTGATGTGCTAGTTTCTCCGGGCTGTAGTGGTGGACCCAAAAAATGAAAATTCTCAGAATTGAATTCTGCTTCAATAGAAAGATGCGCCCTAGTGAGGCGAGTTAGATGCACCCTCTTTTTCAGTTGATCTGTCGAGAGAGCTCCCGAATTAAGAAGCCCTAGTTTCTGTAGTTGCGGAGGCTGCACAAAGTTTTCTTTCAGGCCTGCTCTAAACCATGTTAGTTTTTCACTCGTTTAGCATAATAACATTAAACAATCTAATCACTAAAAGAAATACAAGCACAGCATACACAATGAACACAATATTTCTCTTGGGGAAGCCACAAGGGAGAAAACCCCGACAAAACTTCCTCAATATAGAATTCACAAAGTACAAGATAAACCCCAAGACAAAACAACTTCTCTCTCTCCTATGCGAACTTGAGTGAGATGAGTGTTGCAAATGAGCAACTCAATCTCCTATTTCTACAGTACAATTGACTTGACCTATTTACTAACTAGGTCGGCTTGACTCACCTAACTAGGCGACCTGTACTCTTTACAATAAAATATTATTTCTAGATCTTTCAAGGCCAACCTAATCAGTTAGGGTTTACATTGACTCTTTCAATGACTCTTACATTATTAATTACGTCAATGACATCTCTCGAAAGAGGAATACGATAATACAATAGACAAATACATTTAGAATATCTTCCGTAGTTACATTTCTTTAACATCAAACAGATCTAACTCTGATCAATTTGCTAAGTGAGTTCTGTCAGTGACCTCCTGCCTTCTTATAATATCTCACTAGCTAATTAGGTTAATCAAAAACCTAAACTGTGTGCATGCAAAAACTCACTTTTGCATGCATCTTTTATTAACAGTTGTGCATGCAAAACTTTGCATACCCTCTAGAGAACAGCTTCCCTGGTTAACTTTTCAACACTCCCTCTTAACCAAGAAAGTATTCTGAACTACTCCCATCTTCACTCTAAAGTACACAAACTTGTTTCTTGTTAAGGACTTTGGGAGAATGTCTCCAACCTGCTCATCTGTAGGTATGTACTGAATCTCAACTACTCCTCTCTGAACATGATCTCGAATGAAATGATATATGATCTCTATATGTTTGGATCTATCATGAAATATTGGATTCCTTGAGAGTTTGATGCAACTCTGATTATCACAGTGAATCATGGTAGGTTCCAACTATTGATCAAATAGGCTCACCAACATCTTGCGAAGCCAAATTGCCTCGCAACTGGCTAAACTAGCCGCCATATATTCTGCCTTTGCAGATCTCAGTGCTATAGACTTTTGTTTCCTGCTGAACTACGACACTACTGCCGAACCAAAACTGAAACAACACCCGGAGGTGCTGTTCCTATCACCTGCACTGCCTGCCCAATCAAAATCACTAATACCAACTAGCTGCACTCCACCCTTCCTCACATAGTTCAAGCCATACTTTGTTGTTCCATTGGCATACCTAAGTACATGCTTTGCTGCTACCCAGTGAACATCTTTAGGCTCTACCATAGACTGACTCAAGGTATTAACAGGAAAACTCAAATCTGGCCTGGTGTTGACCAAGTACATCAAGGATCCAATAAGTTGTCGATACCTGGTGGGATCAACCAACTTACCCTCAAAAGCCACTAGCTTCTTCCAGTTGGTGGTCATCGGTGTAGTCATGGGCTTGCAATCCTGCGTCTGAAATCTCTTCAGTAAGTCCTGTTATCACACAACTTGTAGTTGTCCCTAAAGGTATCCCATCCAAGATGGTAGAGGAGACGGACAACTAAAGAGGTGACCCAAGAGATGCAACGGTTCCCAATGCAAGTTGGGTCACGGTAACCGAGGAACTCTTCACTTTAGATCAAGAAGAATCAAGACCAAGGGGGATACCCTAGCCAATCAATGAAGATTAGCTAACACAAAGGTTCCTAGGGAAATGTGTAAGTGAGTTACGGAAACCAATGAGTGAAGATTAAGTGGACCAAAGGGTTTAAGATGTGGTTGAAGAGGCTTAAGAAGTGACAAGTGTTTCAACCAATGAATGACTAAGGCCACTTAAGAAGACCAAATGGATAGATCTAGCACCATGAAAATACACAAGTGGGGCCCACTCCTTAAAAAGTGGAAAATGGTCCAAATAGGGCCCACTTGGGTGGATTAGGGGTGAGATGGCACTAAGTGGATGAGATGAGATAGATCTATGGATCTAAGATGAGATAGACAACACCCACATATGGGATCTAGCAAATGACACTAACCCGAAGAAGTGCGAATTAACCAAGGGAGACTAGTGCCTTGAGATGAGGGGCCAAATGGAGTCCAAATCTTACCAAAATGTAGATCGGGGTAGTTAAGGTAATTATCAAGGTGGGTTTGAAGTGGCATGCACCAACATGAGCTAGATCTCCATCGATCTAAGGTTGAAAATGCATCACCCAATGACCCAAGTGGGGCACAACCCCTCAAATTGAGGAATGGGGCCCACAAGGTAAAAATCAAAGAGATGAAGCACTAGGGGTAGGTTATCAAGTTGGATCTATGCAAATCAAGTGGGATCTCACCTACCCACATAATGGAAGTAGCAAAACCCACCCTCCCAAGGAGTGCGACCTCACCCAAGGAAGACTAAGTGCTTTGGGAAAAGGGTCAAATGGAGGCCAATCACCACCAAACTATAGATCCGATTTGTCATGGATGCTATAGAGGTGGATTTTAAAGATTATCCCCAAAGCCAAGCTAGATCCAAGTAGATCTAAAAAAAAGTAAAAATGAGGGTTTTGATTTTAATGGTGTTTGTGACCAATAGGATGGAGAACAATCGAAATCAATACGTACCTTGTAGATCTTTCCTCAAAAGCTTGTGGCCTCTTAGCATATGGATGATTCTTGCCCTAGTTACAATTCCAAGCTTGATCCAAGTATCTTCAACCCAAATCGTCCAAGCCGTAGGAGGAGAGATGTCCCATGAAACCTGTAAATCAAACTACATCAAGTTAGATTTGATCCACAAATCAATGAGATCTAAGCATGTCATGTCAAAGAAGCAATCATTGGACAAAGCACAATTGAAAAACTCCCTCAAAATGAAGACGTCTTGCCCATAGGGGATGTGAGCAACCCCTACAATCTTCCCATCAAGCAAAACGTGCTCTAGCTCCAAGTAATTCGGCCTCCCTCTCTTGATGTCGATTTCACCTGAAAAGCAAACAATGTCTAAAAGCAAGAGATGCAAGAACATATACAAGAGTAACCCAATCAAAGCCAAGAAGTAGATCTCCAAAATAATATTTTCATTCCAAGTTTTCAGAACCCAAAGGTGCTTTTACAATAGGGGGGTCTCCTCCTTATATAGGATAATAAAGACCAAAACCCTAAACCTCAAAAACCACTTTTTCAAATGAGTGGTTGAGATTAAAAGATCTCACATAACAATCAATGGCTAAGATGAGCCAATACATAATATCACATGGATCACTCAAAATAAAGATGACGTCATAGCTAAAAGTGACTAATTGAGGCTAACGTCATCCTCCAAAAGGGGCTAAGATATATGGGCCCACCAAATATGACATGGACATGACTCAAGACACACATGGTGGGGCTAGGAGGTAACAATCCTTCACTAGCTCATCCCCATGGCACAATGATATAAAATCATAGGACCATGACATGTCCAAATGACACTAATGATCAAAATCTTGCCTCCAAAACTGAGAGAAACATGCAGTAAAAGGCCTCCTGTGGCCACTGTGGACCCCACTGACTGATGCCAACTGACTGGGGGGTTCACCCTGGAAGACCTCTGTGAATACCAAGTGCCAAAACCTTGCCTTAATTGCCCAAATTGAATTCCTCAGTGACCCTTTTATTCCATTCTTAATCCTCCTGAAAAACCCTGAAACTGCTAAAACAGCCACCCAGGGTACCTGCGCTGTCAAACTGAGTGCACCAAGGTGTCTGGAAGGGGGGTATAATGGTAAAATCAAGTGGTTGGACCACCCCCTTCAGACACAACGCCCTAGGAAACGACTGGCCTCCAAGCCTCTGCTGGACAGGCTGGGTCAGCATGCCCAAAACTGGTCAACAAGTGGAAAACAACATCTATCACTGTCAGAAGTGCCCGAAACTGAAGAACAAGTGTCTCAATAGATCCAGAAGACCCAAATCTACTAGAAATGTGTACTCATACACCATGGGTTGACCTGAGGGGTCAACAGTAGGGTCCACCATATCCTGACAATGTAAAATATGATGATCTTGAAATAATAATAAAACTGATCAACTGTATCAACCATCATCTGAAGCATATGTCCATCATATGGAGTCATCATCAAGAGTATGTGGGACCATAAATCATCATCCATAACCATACATGGTCCACATCATCACGGATCCCAAGAATGACCATAGTCAAACTATGTTTGACTAGGTCATAATATAACCAAGGACAAAACTATGACAAAGACTAAGACATGTTCCTTTAGATCGTACTCACAGCTTAACTTAAAGTATAAACATCATTCTGTGGCAGTTAATACATATATATTTTTCAATGTTATTTATATTTTACTTGCACAAAATCTTTAATGACAGACTCACCCATTGGACATGGCCTAACTGCTAGCTAAGGATGAAGGCTAAGAACAAGGCTAGGCAAAAGGGGATGACTTGACCATACTCAACTAAAAGACAATTTGGACGGGGAAAGGGGGAGCTACACTCTGTGCTAGACAAAATAACAAAGGGAAGGCCTGTACCTCACAGATGGATAAGTTGTTTAGAGTGTGTTTATTCAGCTTAGGCATCATGTCTACATCAAGTTGATCCAGGTTCATTAGGATCATTCATTTATTTCCATGGCCTTTTTGGCCTATATGACCCCTCTGGGATTTCACATGTGCTAAGAAGCACAATTAATCGCAACTTGCATCCGGAGCATATTCACATATACAAGGTCGGCAATAATAGATATAACTTTTGAGTAGCATTTGCTTTTTGGACCTTTTTATACCCTTCACGGGGTATTTTAGCATTTCATTGCTCTTGCCCTTTACTCACGTGTGTTTAGAAACACATTCTAGAGTTTACAGTTTCCATGGGCGTATATATAAAGATTTCCAATACAAGTAGTACATGAGCTTTCAGTTTTAGCCAACAACATCTCAAGTCACTAGGAGGACTTCTACAGAGTGCCAAACATCGGTACAACCAACCAGAATGATTTAGGCATACAATCCAACTCACCAAAGGCAAGTTCTGTCACCAACTCAGAGTCGAGACACAAAACAAACTTGGATGCGGTCCAACACAGAGGTAGAAATGGGGAAGTCCTCAGTATCAAGAAGTCAAGAAGGCAAGTCAAGGGTGAAAGCCAAATAAGGAAGGTCATGGATGGATGGAGTCAAGTGAAAATGGTGCCTAAGATAGTAGAAAAGGATGTCAGGAAAGACCATATCTATGCTCATAGGAGGGTTATGAAACCGATGAGTTTTGTAAGAAAACCTATGTGTGCAAGTAATACATCCATTTTATAATTCATGACATCATCCAAGATAGTTCATTTTATTTTAAAAAGGTACTGCCACATCATGAATCATATAGCAAGTTAATGCTATGAGGATGACTAAAACAACAAGATAAGAGTCCAAAGCCAATAATCAGAAGTCCATAGGTCACATCACATCATAATAATCATCAATAAACATCCGAAACACTGCTACAATATAATCACTATGCACTAAACTGTATGGAACAAGGGTCACATCGGTCATCAAATCTAAGCTCTCAAGGCTCAGCCTTGGCATAAGGTCTAACAAAAGTTTGATATAATATACTGCTCTGATCAATGAGTGATCACAAATAACAAGCTCATCATAGTTGATATCTGTAAAAGCAAAGCTCTGAAATCTGCAGATATCTGCTCAGCAAGAATAGTAGCCCAGCTACTATGGTGTGATAACATGTCCATTGCATACTTGCCCTGACCTAGAAAGATATGCCCATCCTTTTGTCAAACCTCCATGCAAAAGTAGTGCATCAACCCGATGTCTTTCATTTCAAATTATGAAGCAAGATCTTTCTTGCAACCACTGATAAGTTTTTCCACCACTGTAATGAACAAGTCATCTACATACAACACAAGAATAAGCGGATCCCCATTTACTACAATGGGGTAGAGATTGGGATCAACTTCGCTCTTCTGAAAATTAAACTGCTACAACTATGTATCTATCCCAGAATACCAAGCTCTAGGAGCTTGTTTCAAGCCATATAGAGCTTTCTTTAGTCTACATACATGAGACTCTCTCAAGGACCTTGAAGCCCTCTGGTTGCTCAACGTACACCTCCTCCTCTATGAGTCCATTGAGAAATGTTGTCTTCACATCCATCTGGTGAATCTTCCATCCCAGCTCTGCTGCTACAAAGATCAAATCCCTAATGGAAGTATATCGAGCCACAGGAGCAAACGTCTCATCATAGTCAACTCCCTCTATCTGTGAGAATCCTCTAGCCACAAATCTGGCTTTGTATTTCTCAATGCTGCCATGTGCAACATGTTTAATCTTATAGAGCCATCTGCAGGTCACAACTGACTTTCCCTCTAGTCTGGGCACAGCTTCCCAGACATCATTCTTCATGATGGGAGAATACTCTTCCAACATGGCATCTCTCCAAGCCTGCTCACCTGCTACCTACTCATAGGAGGATGGCTCTAACTCACTGATATTGCTCACCATAGCCAAGTAACTACAGAACCTTTGCGGTTCCTTCCTCTATCTTACACTCTTCTTGGGTGTTCCCACTGCCTGGGCTTTCTTCAAGGTATCTTGTAGCCACTTGGGCTTCCTCTTCCCTGAAGTAACCTCCTGTGAGGAGAGCTTGTCATCCTCCTCCCAATCAACTATATGAGAAAGAATGCTTGTAGTAGAGGTACCTGTAGTCGTCGACCCTGTAGCCCGAGGGCCTGTAACCTGAGACCCTGATACTGGTTGACCACCAACCTGAGATTCTGTACCAATTCCTGTTTTTGTGCTTGTGGAGCTTGTCATCTGAGAATATGTCTCCCCAGATACTTGGGACCCTGTTAGCTGTGGAATAACACTCTGACCTGTGTCATCCTGAGATGTAGCAACCTACTGTTTTCCCTTCTCTGACTCACATGATTTCCAAAAAGCTCGATCCTCCTCAAATTTTACATCCCGCCTCACAACAGTTTTCTCGAGAGCAAGAATGTAAATACTATAGGCTTTCAAAGTCTCATCATATCCAACAAGAATCTCCCTCTTGACTGTAGGTTATAGGTTTAACCTTTTCAATGAAGGAACATGCGAGTAGGTCAAGCATTCCAAAACCCTAAAATGCCCAACCTCAGGTTTCTTTCCAAAGAAAGCTTCTTCTAGAGTTTTGTTCCACAAGACCTTATGACAACTCTTGTTTTGTATATAAGCAGTAGTGTTACATACCTCGACCCAAAGGAAAAATAGCAAACCCTAGTCATGCAACATAGATCTAGCAGCACCAACAATAGCCCTATTTTTCCTCTCATCAACCCTATTCTGTTGAGGTATATAGGGAATTGTTAACTGCCTCTTGATGCCCCCCTGAATACAAAACTCATTGAACTCTTTGCAAATATACTCAACTCCATTATCTGAGTTGAACATCTTGATCTTCCTTTCCATCTGATTTTCCACAAGTGCTTTGAATTCTTGAAACTTTTGGAATACTTTTTTTGATTCTTTACTCTTTAAAAAATAAATCCAGGTCTTCTTGGAGTAGTCATCAATGAAGGACACATAATACTTGTAGCCTTTCAAAGATGTGGTGGACATTGGACCACAAATGTCGGAATGAATGAAATCAAGTGCTCATGTAGATCTATTATCACTCTTGGGAAAAACTGTCTTGACGCACTTACTGAGAGCACATCCTTTGCACACATTACTGTGCTCCGTGTTAAAATCAGGGACTCCTGTCACAATCTCCCTCAAAATCTTCAGACCTGGATGATGTAGATGAGCCATCCTCCTGTGCCAAAGTTCACAAGGATCACAATCATCATCATCACGGCTTCCATGAGTCAAGGCATGATGAAGCTAAAAGTTGAGCCCGTAAAGTTTTCCGCTGCGAACTTCAATCCTCAAAGCAGAGGTATCGCTAGATTCCTTGGGATGAACTAGAACATTCCCATCTCTGAGCATCACCCACAATCCTCGATATTCAATAGTAGAAATAGAGATCAAGTTCTTCTTTAGACCCGAGACATATAGAACATCACGAACTCTCATAGACTCCTGATTCTTTTTGGAAAAAAACAGTTCCACATCCTATTGCTTTGACAATAGAATTGTCTGCAAGTACAATCTCAAGATCTAGCCCATCCTCGGGAAGATCTGTAAAGTACCCACAAACACCTGTCATGTGGTCGAGGGCCCCGCTGTCTATATACCATACACTAGAAATAGAAGCACTTAATGATTGGTGTGTGTTAAGAGCCAATTCTCTGTCAATCTCTTCAGTAGAATGCTTATCTACATCTATTGAAGAGCATGAGGTGCAAACAACCTAATCATCCCTCATACTTGTAGTCGTGGTCTTCTGATCTCAAAATGTACCTGAAAGCACAGATCTAACTTCTGCAACTACAGATCTGAGAGTTGCACTTCAGATCTAATAGATCTGGTTACCCTCTTCACAAATCTGATATCCAATTGAGATCACCACACAGATCTGGTGTACAGCTCACAGATCTAAGTGTGATTGTTATGCCTGAGCCTTACGAAGGCTCTGATACCATGTTAATTTATCCAGAGATCACTACTCCCTCTGGATGCCCTAAGAACTCAAGCGTTTTGAGTCTCTATAAATCAAAAATGCAATAATGACTTAAGATACAAACCCAGCAGTTCTCTTAACACTTCAACTATAAACCACAACAATCACACAACTCAAGATGTACCGTGGAAACCCCAAACGTGGAAAACCAGCTATTTGTGGGGCTTTCTTCTATCTCAACCACAGAGCAAAGTAAGTAGAATACAAGTACATACAAGATACCTCAGAAGGAACATCCGAACCTGACAAGGTCAAAACCCTAGATCTGCATGCAACAAACTGATGCATGCACAGAGGAAATGTGCCCTAACTGTCAACTGGATATGGACCTGTCTGCAAGTACTGTCTCTCTCACACAACTGCTCTGATCTGCTTAGCCAAAGAAGAAGGCCAATGTCTAGATCTGAAGAATGTTCCCCTCTCTCTGCACGGAAAAGTGCGCCCTCCCTCCAACTGTCAAAAGCTCGTATGGAATCAGATCTCAATAGATCTAAGCTTTCATCGTCACAGTCATTCCTCAAACACTGAGGAAAGGATACCCTGAAAGTATCAGCTGCTCAATCGGTTAAGCGGATGCAGAACAAACTTCTCTCTCCTTAGAGAATGTTCCATCCTTTCTCAGGAAAGTCGCCCACCTCTCAAACAGATCTAACTATGATCAGTTTGCTCAGTGAGTTCTGCTGGTGACCTCCTGCCTTCTTACAATATCTCACTGGCTAATTAGGTTGATCAAAAACCTAAAGTGAGTGTATGCAAAAACTCACTTTTGCATGCATCTGTTGTTAACAATTGTGCATGCAAAACTTTCCATGCCCTCCAGAGAACAACTTCCCTGGTTAACTTTTCAACAATCTACCCCACATATCCACACTATCTTCCAAGAATAAGGTTCAAAATACAAGGGTGCTTTATTGGCATCCAATACACAAGAGTTGTTGTGACCAACGACAAAATCGACATGTATATAGACAACAATATCCATGCATACAAAAGAATCAAAATGTTGAAGAAGGGCAAAATCAACACAGTGTTTGGAAGAATAAAACAAGAAGTTCTATCCAAACAATTATCCCAAAACAAAATCAAGATAAAAACTTTAGAGAAGACGCTCCTATGTTGAAGAAAAGATCAAACATAAAATATTACCAATTTCCAAGTTATAGAAGTCATCATCATGCAGCACTGTAGAAAATTCAGTTAGGATGGTCAAACCCTCTTACAATTCGACAATTATGCTCAACGCTTTGAAGATGATATCATCGTGTGTTGTCAACCTCAAGAATAAAGAATTATGACAAGGCATTGCGGGCTAGATCTAGGATATAGTTCCCCCCATAAATTCTTTAAGGAAAAAAATCTTGTGAACATAAATATATTATTAATAATAATAATAAGCAGAAGAAGAAGAAGAAGAAATTTATGAAGTGACATTACCTAATGAAAGGTCATGACCCATTATCCATGGTGACTAGTTACTTTTTGACCATTTTTCTAATGTTTATAATCAAAGAGAAGGTGTTGGAAATTTGTCATATGCCTAGTAGCTCCAAAGTCTGCAATCCATCATGTGAAGTGGAGTACGACAAATATTCAAAATGCATATCCAAATACACATTGTAAGATGGATCCATTTGGTGCTACATGAACTTTATAAGATCCAAGAAATAAATTAGAGTTTATAATTCTAGAACCCCTAGAAGATGATGGTCCAAGAGAAAGTTGGTTTTGCACCGTAAGATATGATGCTACTAACCAATAGTTTATGAGCAGCCAAGAGAATTGAGTGTATGGTTCACACCTGCTCTAAGTTGAGATTATAATGCCAAAAAAAAGAATCCATGGAACCAAATCTCACCCAAATTAAAAATAGCCTCCTCACATGTGTGCTAGAGAGAGATAGGTCTAGTGTGCTAGAGAGAGAGCACAAAACCCAAGCACAAGTGTTGAAAAATAGAAATACGCAACTGCACATAAGAGACAAATGTCAATCAAAAGAGAAAATGCCAAATTAAGTACCTTTACGCTTATAACCCCTAGTATTTCAGATCAAGATCAAAAGATGAGATGATACAAATGAGAGTCTAAATCAAGTGTAGCATCCCTTCAAGAGGGGGTTATGGACTTTGAAATTTCTTGCCCAGTGGATCCTTGAATCTGCCTCATATGGCCATACTCAAACCAAAGCTACACATACTCTCATTGAATTGCAGCAGCTTACTATGTATCTAGTCTTGTATCTCCTGGGATCAAGAACCATGCGCTCAAAGCATTTATACAATATGTCTTTTAACTCCCCGTCATCATCTGCTAAAAAGTCATTTGTATAGTGGTACCTTCAAAAGTTCAAAGTTCAAAGGTCAAAAAATATTCATCAGTGAATTTGAAATTGTAACTTATAACTTTGAAATTTGAACTTTGAAATTACAACAAAACTTATAACTTTGAATTTGAATTTTGAGATTACTTACCTTGGGTTTAAGTACTAGCCAGCTACATGAAAGGACAATGGAGTTGTTTGTTCCATCTATCATCAATGATATTCCAAATAGGGAAATACTTCTGCCTTTTATCACCATATGTTGCCTTTGTTGCTTCTTTGGCTTGATCCATGGCCTCATAAATAAAACCCATGGAGGGTTTATCACCATCTACCATTCGCAACACTTTCACAAGAGGCTCACAGAATAAAACTATCTCTTCTGCCTTTTTCCAAAATCTTTTTCAAACACTTTGTCAGCAATCTCTTTCCCTTCATCCCTTTTACTCCACTGAGATGCATTCCACTCATCACAAGAAAACATCTTCCACAAGTTGGCTTTTTTATCAGCAAGGGATTGCAATGAAAGAAAGGTTGTTGCAAATCGTGTAATAGCTGATCTAACTACCTCTTTACCCCCAGTGTTCTTCCTCATAAAACTCAAAACCCATGTAATTGTAACTTCAGAAGATATTCACTTGTATTTTATATTGTTATTATTTTGTATTTTATTTGTACCTCCGACGAAGATGTTTATTCCTCCGATCAGAGATGTCTTTATTACATTTGGTCATGTAATGTCATTGAGGTAAATCCTCCATTGTAAGTCGGGGCAATACTTCCCCCTAGAGTCAGTTGTATTAGGGTTATTGAGTCCCCTAGAGAAGTCGGCCCAGTCAGGTTTAGTTGGGGCCGACCTAGCAAGTGAAAAAGGTCAAGTGAAAGCAAAGTATAAATAAAGAGTTGGGCTCTCTCATTTGAACACACACTCACTCGCTCAAGTTCGCATTATTGAGAGAGAGAAGACAAGTTCGCATAGGACAAAGAGAGAGGAGCTGTAGAAGACAGATCGCATTAGTGAGAGAGAAAAGACAAGTTCGCATAGGAGAAAGAGAGAGGAGTTGCAGAAGACTATCTTGTTTTGGGTTTTCTACTTTGTGATATTGTATTGGTGGCGATTCTATCTCTGAGAAAGTTGTGGGGTTTTCTCCTATATGGTTTCCTCGAGGAAAATCTTTGTGTCTCTTGTGTTAAGTTGTGCATGTTATTCTTTCAGTTAAGATCCTAGATAATATTGATTAAAAGTAGAAAAACTAACATGGTATCAGAGCTAACCTGAAAAGAAGACATTGTGCAGCTGCGGGAAGCTAGGGATTCTAAGTTTGGGGTCTTCTCTCTACAGACCATCAAGAAAAGGAGGCTAGGCTAACTCGCACTAGGAGGGCGCATCTTTTTGTCGAAGCATAATCGAATTCTGAGAATTTTCAATTTTTGGCCTATCACTGCTGCAGGAGAAACTAGGGCTTCCTGTTTCGAGCACTTTCCTCCACAGATAAGCCTGAAAAGAGGTTCAATTCAATTTGCCCTTGGAGGGTGCATTTTGCTATGGAAGCAGAATTCAAATACGAGAATTTTCATTTTTGGCCCCATCACTACTACCGGAGGAAAACTAGGGCACCAGCTATTTTGGGATTTTGTTCACAGAGTTGGAGAAGTGAGTACATTGGACAACTCGCCTTGAAGAGGCGCATCTTCCTGTCCAATCAGAAGTTCCAAATTCCAAGTTTTGAAAATTAGGGTTTCTCTAACAAACCCTAGGCCAACCTGCTCCAGAACCAGTTTGGGCATCTCAAAGTGGTAAGACCTAAAAGCTTTGTTATTTCCATTTGAAGTACTCATTCAATATGTCTCACCACACCAAGCTTGAGGATAAGCTTGAAGGAGCTGACAACTTCTGAACATGGAAGTATAGGATTGCTCTTGTCCTTGAAGAAAATGAATTGGACAAATATGTAAATGAAGAGGTTCCAGCACCAAAGGGAGATGAGGCTAAAGCTATACATAAGAAGAACTTGGTTAAAGCCAAGAGAATTATTGCAGACTCCATTAAGGATCATCTCATCCCACATGTGTCATCCTTGAAGACACCTAAGGAGATGTTTGATGCTTTGACAAAACTATTTGAAGGGAAGAACATCAATCGAAAGATGACCTTGAGGAACCAGCTTAAGAATGTAAAGATTCAAAATGCAGAGATCATGCAGTCCTATTTCACAAGGGTCTCACAAATCAAGGAGCAACTTGAAGCAGTGTGAGAAAAGGTATAAGGAGAGATCGTGATGACCACCTTGAATGGTCTCCCAAGATCATGGGACTCATTCATTCAAGGGATATGTGCCAAAAAGAAGTTGATCACATTCAGTAGATTATGGGAAGAATGTTCACAAGAAGAAGCTCAACCTGTGGCACAAGAAGAGAAGATGGGAGCAAATGAAGATCAAGCTCTGACAACACACACCAGAAGAAATCATAACAAGAGGGAGCACCATCATCACAATAAGAGGGAGAAACACCATCAAAAACAGAGGGAGAACTATAGAATATCCAAAAGAGATCTATCCAACATTAGATGTTAAACATGTGATGAGAAGGGACACTACTCCGGAGATTGTACCAGAAACAGAAGTGTCTCCCACAATAAGAAGACCAACAAGAAGAGACATCATGCTCACATTGCTGAAGATGATGAACCCGCAAGGAATATCTAGAAAAGAAGAAAGAGAAGATTCTTCAAGTGATGAAGAATATGTATTGTAATGAAGGTAACCAGTCACAAGGGTTCATTCAGAAGGTTCCACCTCATAAGGAGTAGGAAAAGCTCCTACAAAGTTGGACTACAGAAACAAATACGATCATTTCTCTATGGAAGAACCTCTCATCCATTTCGGCATTGGTTAAAGATGTAGAAGAAGGAGAACCGAGAGTCTATTCCAATACAAAGAACAAGTGATCTACAATGTAGAATACTTGCTCAACATTTCCGATCATAAGCAAGGAAGGCAGAGGACATCAGAATCAGACGATGAAGAAGAACACTCTGTCAGAGACTCCAGTAGTTCCTGCAAGGAAGCAAAGATCAAGAGGGAGTCCACCCAACAAACAAACAAAGATAAGTACTTGAATTGTCATTTCTTGTATATCTAATTATTTAAATGATATTGTTCAATCATGTACATGCTTATGTTCCTAGATTTAGGATGTGAATTATGCATGTTAGAAAAGTTGCATTAAATACTACTAATATCCAAGTAACGGGTAAGTGGCCTATGGTACTGTACAACATTCCATTGCTACTTATCTAGAATGAAACCTTTTTGCTGGAATGTTGGGAGTAGTGTACAGTCTTAACAATGTTTTGGTAGAGATGGAAGGCATCTAGAAAGTTACCGTATGAATACGAGATATGGATAATGTTGTGTTGAAACCTTGGCGAAGATAGTTGCATAACTGTGTGACCTATGTCCTTATGCATAAGAATTTGTTTTGAAAATTATGAAATGTTTCTAACACAACTAAATTCACTTTTAGGAAAGATCGTGTACCATCACCTACAAGAGAGACTTGTTTCGAAGAACAAGCGACCAAGACTCAGCATACAAGAAAACTACCTATAGAAGAAATTGAAGAACCTGAAGTTCCCAGGATCAGAGATACAACTATGGAAGAAGCAGTTCCAAAAGACCATAAAGAATGTGATATGGCAAAACCACAAGAACCTGTAGATCCACCTCATGAGAAGAACTCCCACAAGAGGAAACCAGCATGGGTACGAGAAGCAATACAAGATGCAGAGAAGTATGGCGCTCCAGAGGGGATGCACAGAGAAAGTAAGAGACCTAGGCCATACTCCAGCTATGTAGCCTTGTTGTGCGACATCATTGACAAAGAACCTTCCAACTATGAGGAAGCAGCAAGGAAGGAAGAATGGAAGGATGCCATGATCGAGGAGTACAAGTCGATTATGAAGAATGATGTCTAGGAGGTAGTCCCAAGACCAGAAGGGAAGTCTGTTGTGACTTCGAAGTGGATCTACAAGATCAAGCATACTGCAGATGGCAGCATCGAGAAACACAAGGCAAGGTTCGTGGCACGTGGCTTCTCCCAAAAGGAAGGCATAGACTATGAGGAGACATTTACACCTGTAGCTAGATACACTACCATCAGATCTGTACTTGCATTGGCTGTAGTAAGGAAATGGAAGATACACCAGATGGACGTCAAGACAACATTCTAGAATGGTGTAGTAGAAGAGGAAGTGTACGTGGAACAACCACTGGGATTTGAGACACATTACAGACTGACTCATGTGTGCACGTTAAAGAAAGCATTGTACGGATTGAAACAGGCACCCAGGACATGGTACGTCAGGATGGACAGTTTTCTGATGAGCTTAGGGTTTACTAAGAGTAAAGCGAATTCCAACCTTTACTTCAAGGTTGAAGGCGGAAGACGAGTGATACTTCTACTATATGTAGATGACCTATTTCTGACAGGTGAGGATGAGCTCATTGTAGATGCAAAGAGGAAGGTTGCCGCAGAGTTCGAGATGAAGGACCTAGGGATGATGCATTATTTATTAGGCATGGAGGTGTGGCAGAATGCAGATGGAATCTTCCTTGGTCAAGGAAAGTATGCAGTAGAGATTCTGAAGAGGTTCAGAATGATGGACTGCAAGGCAATGGCCACACCAATGGCATCAAACTTGAAGCTACTGTGTGATGCTTCATCAAAGACAGTTGATGTCACGATGTACCGTCAGATGATTGGTTTGTTGATGTATTTGACGAACACGAGACCATACATATGCTTTGCTGTTAACACCCTGAGCCAGTTCCTGACAGATCCGAGACACGTTCACCTGATTGTTGCAAAGCATATATTGAGGTACCAAGGGTACAGTTGACTATGGGCTCAAGTATGACGCGAATCAAAATATTAACCTGCAAGGTTATGTTGATTCGAATTGGGAAGGCAATGCCGCAGATAGGAAGAGCACCTCAGGATGCTGCTTCAGTATGGGATCCGGTATGATCTCCTGGTTTAGCAGGAAGCAGTCATGTGTGGCACTATGTATAGCCGAAGCAGAGTATGTTGCAACTTGTTCGGCTAGTTGTGAGGCAGTATGGCTTAGGAAGCTACTGTCTGATTTGTTTGATCTCCAGTTAGAGGCGACTTGTATATTTAGTGACAACCAGAGTTGTGTGAAGTTGTCCGAGAACCCGGTGTTCCATGACAAGTCGAAGCACAATGAGATCAAGTACCACTATATCAGGGATATGGTGCAGAGAGGAGCAGTGAAGCTCCAGTATATAGCGACGGACGAGCAGATAGCCGATGTGTTAACCAAGCCGTTAGCCAGAGTGAAGTTCGAGTACTTCAAAGAGAAGCTTGGTGTTCTCCAGATCAAGGTTCCTTCCAAGAGGAAGTGATGAGTCCGGAAGACGCAAATGCACATGGGCCATTATCGCATGGTAGTAGGAAAGTCCTCCCATGTTGGTAGATGTAAGGGTCGGGCCATTCTCGCATGGTGGTAGGAAAGTCCTCCCATGTTGGTAGATGTAAGGGTCGGGCCATTCTCGCATGGTGGTAGGAAAGACCTCGCATGTTGGTAGATGTAAGGGTCGAGCCATTCTCGCATGGTGGTAGGAAAGTCCTCCCATGTTGGTAGATGTAAGAGATGGGTCTCGCATGGTGGTAGGAGAGTCCTCCCATGTTGGTAGACGAGGTCTCATATAGTGGTAGGTTTTTCCTCCCATACTAGAGACGTTCACCGGTCATAAGACACTGTGTGCGCGCCTAGGCAGGATCTCGTAGGGTGGCAGGTTTGTCCTCCCATGCTGGTAGACATGGGCTGGCTGTTGGGGGACATGTGATGTGCATCTGGGCTGTGCTCCGTGTGATGATGAGATGATCTGAAGACAATGAGGCGATAGTAGGAGACGTAGGTGTTTGCAGTGGCAATGTAATGACTGGTCCAGGGTTGTACCTACTTGATCGACTTGATGAGGATTGCAGCAGCAACGACGATGATGATCTAGTGTTGATGATGACGTTCCAGCATTGAAGATGATCCAACGATGATGACTTGTGTCTAGATGTGTTGATGATTGTGGCAAGAGAATACCTTCCTAGATAAGAGGGAGTGTTGATGTAATTGTAACTTCGGAAGCTATTCACTTGTATTTTATATTGTTATTATTATTGTATTTTATTTGTACCTCCGACGGAGATGTTTATTCCTCTAATCAGAGATGTCTTTATTACATTTGGTCATGTAAAGTCATTGAGGTAAATCCTCCATTGTAAGTCGGGGCAATAGTTCCCCCTAGAGTCAGTTGTATTAGGGTTAATAAGTCCCCTAGAGAAGTCCGCCCAGTCAGGTTTAGCTAGGGCCGACCTAGCAAGTGAAAAAGGTCAAGTGAAAGTAAAGTATAAATAGAGAGTTGGGTTCTCTCATTTGAACACACACTCACTCACTCATGTTTTCATTAGTGAGAGAGAGAAGACAAGTTCGCATAGGAGAAAGAGAGAGGAGCTGCAGAAGACTATCTTGTTTTGGGGTTTTCCATTTTGTGATATTGTATTGGTGACGATTCTATCTCTGAGGAAGTTGCGGGGTTTTCTCCTTTATGGTTTCCTCGAGGAAAATCTTTCTGTCTCTTGTGTTATGTTGTGCATGTTATTCTTTCAATTAAAATCCTAGATAATATTGATTAAAAGTAGAAAAACTAACAAGTGCGAGGCACAAAGAGTCAAGCCTGCTACTGTTGGTTGGGGCCTTACATGGCCTCTTTAGGTTCAAATTGGATGAACTAGGTCCAACTCTCCCCCTAATAGGAAAACTAGAGGATTCTTCAAAACTAGGCATATGACCTTGAGGGGTTTCACAATCATCACCGTCCTAGTCACTACCATACTCAAATGGCATTGAACTTCTCCCTATGTCTTTTTGAAGTTTCTTTGTCGTGGCTTTTTCTTCTTGGTAGGATTCAATACTACTTAGCATCTTTGCTCTTAGATCATCAAAGACTTTCTTGCAAGGCTCGACATTGCCTTTAGCATTGACTAAGTGTTGTTTTATCCTATGGATACCCCCCCCTAGCAATTTTCTTCCCACAATAATTGCATATTTTTTCCCAGTGTCATCCAATTGGAAATGACTCCATGTCGGATCCCTCTTGTCTTTTGGAGCCATGACAAACAAAAATATAGAAATAAAACCCTAGAATTTATTAATTACTAAGAAAAAAAACAATTGTAAAGAAAAGAAGAGTAGAAGAAAAGCAATGTTGAGTCTAGACATACCTTTGAGAACTTAGAAGAAATGTAGCAAAGCTCGAGAGGAAATGTAGCTACGAACAGCAAAAGAACTCTATAACAGGCCACAAATTCTAAAAAAAAACTTGAATAACCTCCAAAAACAGTCGACGGAATAGCTCCAAAACTGCTCCAAAAAAAGTCTTTGAATCTCCTCCAAATCTTCCCTGCAAGAAAGTCTTGAATCTACCCAAGAACATCTCGAAAACCACCCAACAAACTCAGCTCAAGAAGACTATGAAACTGCCCAAGAAACTAAGCTCCCAAGAATTCCAAAGAGATGGAATGAATTGTGTGAGTAAATTAGAGGGGCAGTGGGGTCTTTAAATAGCTTCACAATAGGCTTAGGGTTAGGTTAGATGCTTCGGTGTCTTAATTTTATGTGTTTTTATTTAAATTTGAGTTCTGGTGGGTCCTCGTCCGTGGCCGTACGGCACAAGTACGGAACCGACCGGTTCGGCGGTTTAGGGCTGGTTCCATACGGAACTGGCCAGTTCAATGGCGGTTTGCTACTTTTTTCCAGGTCTTCCGGTTCGGGGTCCGAACTGGACTGGTCATGCTTCTAAACCGGTCGGACCGGCTAGTTTTACCAGTTCTGGTCTGGCTCCGATAACATTGCTTAAAATTGAATCAACCATTCACACTTTACATAAAAGTTGTAATAATCTATATCAAATGAAACAATACTTTAAGTTCATTCAATGAATTCCTCTAAAGTAAACAATTATATCAAAAAAAACTCAAGACAAAATGATCACCACTCAAAAGTAATAACTTTTAAAGATTTTTTCTAGGCAAGAAGAGAATGCAAGACCTTATAACTCAAGGAATAGATAAACATACCGAAATGATTAATGATAATTTCTTCCATTTTCAATACTTTTGGATTTGGGGCTCCATGTCCTAAGCTTTGTTGCATCAAGAGCTTCACTTGCCATAATGTTTCATTCCTTCCCATCAGTCTTGCAAATGACCTACATCACAAAGAAGCATTCTATATTTTTCTGTAAATCATTTTGGAAACAATAGGTATGAACATTTCTAGTGAACACTCCACCATTGTCCGGGGAAAAATAGTTATGAATATTATCTTTCTACTCTTCAACTAGCATCAATGCAAAATATCATGCAATCCACTACTGCTTAAAAATTCCAACAGAAGTACAACTGCAACATATAAAAAATAAAAATAAAAATAAATTTAAAAACTTATAAAAATTACATGGCTGCAATTCAAGACAGTTAATTCTGGTTGTAGAACAGTAACTAATATGGTGCACAAGCATCCTCTATTCTGAAGACAGTAAGAAAATATAGTAACGACACCAAATTAAACAGCTTGTTGGACCTGACTTCTCAGATTAAATTGTGAGTAGACACTAAAATTCTATTATATGTGCGTGAATCAAAGTAAGCAACCTAAGAATCAAAGACATCAAATAAAAGAATTGAAACATATTGCATACAATGAGCTCAAGTTACATTTCACATAATAATTCTTAGTATTCACATACAGGCTGTAAATTGCTACCCTAACAAGAAATAGTTGAAATAAACAATACCCTTGTTGCAGTTTTTGCTGAAGCATCTCAAATGCAGGTCTTATACCATGACTAAACAGCAGCTTATATATATGATAAAGAGTAATGCCTGCTCCAAAACATGCCTCTACTTCCCCATATTGCATTTGGGCAAGATATGCTGGTGGAGATTCACGGAATTTGTCTCTTGCAGTCAAAAATTCAATCGGCGCCAACTGCACCAAGAGTTCAACAAAGTTCAATAGAAAATATTATGTACACGCAGCAGCAAAATCCTGAACCAGAAAGAACAATAAATGCAATCTATACAACAAAAATAACAAAAGGTAAGAACTTGCTTGGATGCTAGCCGTCTCCTACAGCAGTATACCATGCCATACACAGAAAGATCACAATAAACTATAACAAACTAGACTACCAACCACGGAATACATGCGAACTGGTAAAAAGAAAGTTAAACAAATACATTGAATAGAATATCTCAACTTTTATTGCCTTCCCTTTTAAGCATGATTCTTCTTTCTTCAGGTTCAAGTAAATTTAACAACACTATCGCTTGCAATAAACACAAAATATGATTGTAATCAACCACTTCAATAGTAAATCAATACAAAAGGCAGCATCTTGTTATTGAAGTTGCACATAACACATAAGCGGAATACTTCCAGAAAGAAAGGAATCCAATATGTCAAAAAGTCAATACATAGTGATGTCTCGTAAGAGAGACATAAGTCAGGAAACCAATTATGTAACCATATAGTGACTACATTTATCAAAACTGTAACCAAAAGCGATCAAGGATCAAACAAGTACAGAACCAAAACCAGCTTGTGAACCAGTCTGCTAAAAATTACATAAAATATGAAAAATTTAATATATATATATACGCACCAAACAATTAAACACCAAATATGTAAAGTTTGCTCTTTTGGAGGTTTGGGAGGGAAGGGGAAGGTTTTTCTTTGTTTTATCCCATATTTTTTTGCACCGCCCAAAACCATTGTTGTTCCCAGTTCAGTACTCAGGTTCGATACAGCCACCAGTTCAAAGGTTCAAGCATCTGGACCAGTTTGGGACAGCCAGTTCCAATCCAGACTGACAGGCCATTTAACACTAATAGTGATACACAACTAAATTAACATTCAAGTGACTATTCATAACTTTAAAAAGTTAGCTATGTAAGACAAGATATAGTGACTGAGTCATTGAAAACAATAGAATATCCTAAAGTACAAACTTATCTAGACGAAGCATGTTGTGAATGACATCCGTAGTCAACCTTTAAGTTGTGCAACCAACCAACAAACAAAATATAATGATAATCAAAGTCTACCCGCAGATATCCTCTAATCTGCTATCTACACTTTCACACTATAATGCCCCCAGTATACACCACATACCCCAATCAAATGCACTCTAAAAATCAAATCCTAAGCTGTCACAAAATCAGAAGGAATGCCGAATCCATTACATGTCACCAGCACCATTAATAAAGAACATGTCAAGTCATCAACCCCTTGTCTAACCATTGACTCATCAATTGGATGACAATAAAAGTTGGCTAAAAATTTTAATCTACCTACTACACATGTAGAAGCTAATTTCAACTCCAAAAAGCAATCTTTCCTACATCTAGTACCAAAATATATCAAACTACGACAACCAAGACTTTGGAGGTCCCATCCACACCTACAAATTTCACCTCCTACTGTTGATATTTAGCAATCATCACATCCCTACTACAACTAAATTGCATTGCCATGGCTAGCACTATCCTAGATATACCCAACTTTATCGTAGGAGTAATGAATCTTTTCTTCCATTTGTTTGTACTTTGTACCTCCATCATCAAATCAGGATCCAACAATGTTTAAAATAGCAAATAAATCAGCAAACAATAAATCACAAGAACTCGTAGTACACTTAGCTTACTTTCTCTTTCCAACCTTCCACTTGCTACTTTATCACTAGATGATGGAAACTTGTCTTGCTTTTCATCTTAAAGCCTATCCCTACTTGCTTTACCATTTGAACTAACAGAATTCTCCTCTGTTGGAATATTCAGCTATACTGAGAGGGGGGGCGAATTAGTATAGGACAGATTTTTCACTTTCAATAATTATTTACCATCCACATTAACTTTCAACAAAATCAATCATCACATTAATAGAGAAAAAAAAGATTTAACATGAAAACCCAAAAGAGAAGAAAACCACGGACGAATATTCTTTCAATCAATAAAGATTACAATCTAAGTCACCTAACATGAGACACGGAGGACACAAAAATACAAGTATCGGACACAAACACGACGACCCCCCGGAATCAAGACACGGAGGACCTATGCTGCTGGGAATCGCTGGGACCCCCACCGAATGGATCCCAAATCGTGCTCCGGACGGAATCGATGAGGAATCGATTCCGAAAGCGCGATTCCTCATCGATTCCGCCCGGAATCGAACCCGTAATTCGCGAATTGGGCATCAAAAAAACAATCCCTGGAATTTTGCAATTCGCTACGGAATCTTCGATTCCGGATCGAACCCGGGCTTAAAAATCGAACCCTAAATCGCTCCCAAGGTTGATTCGGCGGACAGGGCAGATTTATGAAGAAAAAAAAAAAAAAAATTGTATTTTTTTTGGGGGGGGTTTTGGTGGGCTAGGTCACTTTGGGCCAATAAAGGGTGAATGAGTCCATTTGAACTCATTCCATTACTCATTTGCTTGATTGGGAAGAGTTTGAGCTTGGAGTGAGTTTGTTAGTTGTTCGAGAGCTTTGAGCATTGAGAGGGAGATTGAAGGGGAGAGCTTGCAAGGGACATTGAAGCTTCCATAGAGACATTCAACCACCATTGAAGAGCCAAAAGGTAGGCTCTAAAAACTCATCTTTGTTTGTTTTTGCAATTTTTTTTCACTATGTTAAAAAATGGAAAACTTGAAATGTTCTCTTCTCCTACTCTTTCCAATTTCATCTTCGCCATCATTCTATTGCAAGGAACAAGTGACTCATCTTGAATCAAGAAACATGATGGGTATGTGGTTTTGGTTTTTCATTCCACTTCTTCTCATTATGATGGTGTTGGGAAGTAGATGTGGTGGTAGTAGTGATGAGGGGGAAGAGGTAGAGCGTGATGCATAACAAGGAGAAGAGGAGGAAGGAGAAGAGGGTGATGATGATGAGGATGAGGGTGATGTGGGGCAAAAACAAAAAGACACGACACCTTTGTGGAAGTATGTGACAACGCAAGGGGGAGGGAGAGGGGGTGGAACCACAAAGTTTACATGCCCCCATTGTGGGAAAACATACACAGGTTCATATACTCGAGGGAGAAAGCATTTGTGAGGGGTTATGCCATGCGATGTAGGTAAGTCTCATGGAGTCAAAACTTGTAACAAAGTGGGAGCTAAAGAGAGAAGCAAATACAGGATGGAAGAAGAGGCCGCTCAAAACAACTCCAAGAGATCGAAGGTTGATTCTGAATCCCCACAGAGAATGTTTGGTAGTGGAGCTGGATCATCATCGAATCGATCGGGAGCCTCATCTCCCCATGAAGTCTCGCCTATACGAAGAACATTATCTGATTTCCTTGACCAAGGTTGTAGAGATGATGTGGATTCAAAAGTTTATAGGTTTCTCTATGCATGTGGTGTGTCATTCAATGTTCTTCGCTCACCCTATTGGCATGAAATGGTACAAGCCATCAATGGTGGCCCTCAAGGATACAGAAGCCATGGGTATGACAAAGCTAGAACGATGGGACTTGACAGGGAAAGAGCCAAAATCAATAGTGCTCTTCGAAAGCTCATGTTACCCTCCATTTTGGCAGGGTTGTCCACATGTTTTTTCTTTCACAAACCGTCAAGGGGCTGATATGTGATGCCATTTGGAGTTCAACTCCTCGAGATCAAAGGCAGTGTTGTTGTGCATGATATGCAGCAAGCAAAGCAAATTAAGAAGTTCAGTACAGAACTCAGGAGAGTAGAGAAACAAGTTGTGGCAGCCTGGTCTACAGCAACAGAAAGGGTCAAACTTGTCTGAGAAAAGAAAACAAATACGACAGCAGTTACTTAAATTTGAAAATCCGAAGTTATTGGGCTGTGATTTTCATACATGGAACTAGAAAATTTTGAAAGATTCAAATGTCTGACAGGCTTAAATGATTTAAGGCTGGATAGAGATGAAGCTAAACAATCTCAAATTCATCCTAAATGTCATCGCCAACTGAATGTAATTCATTGATACTTCGGCAACCTGTGCCATCAGTCAAGAAACGAGCAACACCGTTTGGCTTGATGAAGATTGAGTCTTCCACTGACTATCGAAAGCACATTTTCAATAAAGTTCTTGAGCCTCTAAAAGTGCCCAAAAAGGATTTGTATTTCTGTGGCACGGATTCTTCTCGGCTGCTCAAAGAAAATTTTCAAGAATTGATAGGTGGACTTGCACCTAGAATGTCGTCACGTTCACGAAAGAGGGATGATGTAGATCTCTATGTTGACAATGAATTGGGATTTGCTAAAGATTGTACTTCGCAAGGTTCATTGAATTCAGAAAGGCACTATTTTCCATCCCGATTACAGGAGATTAACGTTTTTTCGTACTCCCTACCATTATGAAGGAAGCCGTGAACAGTAATTAAGCAAAAGATCGCGTCCGCTATTTCGCACCAAGAAGCAGAAACCCGTGTTTTTGCTGGCAGCTAACTCCGGTCTAATCAAATTTTTGACAGTCGCATTTAAATCGCAATTTATTTAAACCATTACTCTGGCCTCTATGGGAGAGAGTCGTGGTTCATCGCAGAGCTCGGGGGGACATTTCGAACGCCAACTCGCATATGTTGCCCTCTGATTTTCTTAAAAAAAAAGGAACATCACTATTAGTTGCTGTCAAAGAGCCGTAAACCTATCACCCGGGTCAATCACGTCCATATTGCACGTCGGCTTAGCAAATACTCGTGCCAAACTCTAAGAAAAAAAGTTTTGACAGTATTTACGCCAGGAGTCGAGCAGCCAAACACAGCCGAGCTAAAATTACGACTGGCAGCCGATTATTGGAATGCATTCAATACAAGGCCCAGGGATCAACATGATCAATACCAAAAGATCGGGGGTTCGATGAATAAATCAACGCAGCAGAAATTAAATCGAAGGTCACACTGAGTCATGAAGTGTTAGTTGGATTTTTTCACATGAGTTGTGGATTACCACCGAGTCCACCTACCACACGAGTTCGTGGATCATCAGCACATCACTTTAACTTCGCAGCCGGTTCTGCACTATTGGATGGGTCATTCCACCTGGACATTTACACTTGGCACAATTATTTTTGTTTGGAAGCCGTAGGTCTGAGTCCAAACTGGGTGTAATTTTTGCAGCCGATAAGAAACTGATGACTGTTATGTGGAGTTGGTCTTTTCGATGAGGAGAAAAAGATGGATTTACCTTTTTCTCCATTATTCTATTATTTTGCTTTTTATTGAAAGAGATGAGAGGCTTTTGGGGTCTTTTAAAAGCCCCAACCTTCTTCATTGTCTGATGGAAAAACTTTGGGAGTTTCTCTTCCCATAAGCTTAATGAAAAATATCATGGGCCTCTTTGGATAAACTCAGAACTCTCTCTCTCTTTGTATGCCATTTCTCTTTGTTGGCCATCTTTCATTTTGTCTGAGCCAATACCTCTCTTAGTTCATTTCTTTCGATTCTTAAGCTAGGATCATATAAACAGAGGGCTAACAATCTAGCACAGCTTTATTTGACCCATGCTTTTCTCTTAAGTTTTGCGGCTTTCAGGTATTCTCAAGTGCAAGAGCTCTTAGTTGGTCACTACATTCACCTGGCAGCAAGGCCCATTTGAGCTCTCTTTTGACTCCATTCGCCCCTCTGATATACTGGCACTGGCCTTCTCCTCGAGGATTGATCCTCCCATCTTTCCCATCACCCATTAAAAAAATCATTATTTTGTTACATCTGTTTCTCTAAGGCAGCCTCTTCAATTCACCTTGCCCGTTTACTGTACCTGCCTTAGCGATCCTATCTTAGGGATAACCCCCTAGAGTTGGAGAAGAGCCAACCTGAAGCGAAGAGGAGAGGAGTGTGGTGACATTGGCCTCTCTCCTGAGAGAGTTGTCATCCAGCTGGTGTGTTACATTTTGGGCTTCAACACATGCATGCCATTTTGGGAGACAACATTTTGGCGCCGTTGCCGGGGACAGTCCAGTTCCCGAAATTTGAAGACTATGCTTCATTAAACGACATTTGTGGGAGATTATATTGCAGAATTATTTTTCCCACATGGCGACTCCACGAAGGGACAAAGCCCTTGTCCTTTTGCAGATTTGAAGATCCTATTGGGTGTAGAAGTGAGCACACTCTTTGGAAGGCTTTCAAGCTCACCTTGGCGACTCCACAGTTTGGTATGAGGTATGATTACATGCATGTTTCGGATTTAGTACCTCATTTTTTGACTTATGGACGATAAAAAAGAACAACATCTTACTCTTTTGCACGAAGCTTACGCCCCATTGGATTTCTCAAAAATCCATGGATTTCCTAATGAATGCTACGACCGTGGGAGGGTGCATGACATTCTTCCTGAATTCCGTGGAAATGATGGGGTTTCAACCATCCATCATATTGCTTTTCTCTGCAAATTAATGTCTGATTTTAATGTTCATCATGAGGATGATATTATGATCGTTTTTGCTATAACCTTGGAAGGAGATGCAGTATTCTGGTTCTATGGCCTTTTGGATGAATCTATAGATTCAGTGAAAAAGTTTTTTGAGAAGTTTCTCCTTCGTTGGCATAATGGAACAGTTGATGAGATTGAGAAACTTGCTAGAGAGTATGATGCCCTCATCCTTAGGGTCCATCTTGAGTTAGAAGAAAATATTGAAGATCTCATTGAAGAAAGAACACAAGTTTCTGAGCAGCTTCATGATAAAAAGTTGGAGCTGCCTCAGACCTATGTCATTGAAAATCTTCATGAACAGTTTTATGATGAAAATTCTAGTCTTCCTCAAATTTATGTCACTGAAAATATTCTTGAGCAGCTCCCTAATTTGCCTCGAGGTCATTTTATTGAAGATAACAGTTTTACAAACCAGCAGGAGCAGATTTATGGTGAAGGTTTGAACCTACCTGAAGATCATTTCATTAACGAAGATAACAACACCTATCTAACAGATCAGCTTGAGCAGAGTCATGATGGAGGTTCGTATCTAAGCCCTATCAGTCAATGGATAGAGGCTTTATGTGCACAATCTGAGTTTTCATACCAAAAATTCGATGGTTTTTTATATCCTAACAGCGTGCCATTACAAATTCGTGAGCAAATTCTTAGACATCTCTGTTTTATGGTAACTCTGTCCACATTTTTGTCTAGAACCAAGCACAATGAAAAGCAATTTGGCATAGAAGAGATGCTTGAATGGTTACACTGGTTGTATGCATTTACTTAACAAATTATGGTTTCATGTTAATTTAGGGTAGGTAGCAAGAATAAAGCTCTCACATCAGCATTTGCTGTTATTTGTTTTGTCATTTTCAAAATTTTATGTAATAAGTGGTGATCATGGGATGTGAATAGAACCATCCCCACCACATGGTCTCTCTATTTTTCAATTTGGTCTGTGATAACCAAGAGGATCTGAGGTTCTCATGCACTCTCGAGGAGAGCACATGTCCCCGAGTTGGAGCCAGATGTTACCCTCCATTTTGGCAGGGTTGTCCACATGTTTTTTCTTTCACAAACCGTCAAGGGGTTGATCCCTATAGGATATGTGATGCCATTTGGATTTCAACTCCTCGGGATCAAAGGCAGTGTTGTTGTGGATGATATGCAGCAAGCAGAGCAAATTCAGAAGTTGAGTACAGAACTCAGGAGAGTAGAGAAACAGGTTGTGGCAGCCTGGTGTACAACAACAGAAAGGGTCAAACTTGTCTGAGAAAAGAAAACAAATACGACAGCAGTTACTTAAATTTGAAAATCCGAAGTTGTTGGGCTGTGATTTACATACATGGAACCAAAAAAATTTGAAAGATTCAAATGTCTGACAGGCTTAAATGATTTAAGGCTGGATAGAGATGAAGCTAAACAATCTCAAATTCATCCTAAATGTCATCGCCAACTGAATGTAATTCATTGATACTTCGGCAACCTGTGCCATCAGTCGAGAAACGAGCAACACCGTTTGGCTTGATGAAGATTGAGTCTTCCACTGACTATCGAAAGCACATTTTCAGTAAAGTTCTTGAGCCTCTAAAAGTGCCCAGAAAGGATTTGTATTTTTGTGGCACGGATTCTTCTCGGCTGCTCAAAGAAAATTTTCAAGAATTGATAGGTGGATTTGCACCTAGAATGTCATCACGTTCACGAAAGAGGGATGATGCAGATCTCTATGTTGACAATGAATTGGGATTTGCTAAAGATCGTACTTCGCAGGGTTCACTGAATTCAGAAAGGCACTATTTTCCATCCCGATTACAGGAGATTAACGTTTTTTCGTACTCCCTACCATTATGAAGGAAGCCGTGAACAGTAATTAAGCAAAAGATCCCGTCTGTTATTTTGCACCAAGAAGCAGAAACCCGTGTTTTTGCTAACAGCTAACTCCGGTCTAATCAAATTTTTGACAGTCGCATTTAAATCACAATTTATTTAAACCATTACTCTGGCCGCTATGGGAGAGAGTCGTGGTTCATCGCCGAGCTCGGGGGGACATTTCGAACGCCAACTCGCGTATGTTGCCCTCTGATTTTCTTAAAAAAAAGGAACATCACTATTAGTTGTTGTCAAAGAGCCGTAAACCTATCACCCGGGTCAATCGCGTCCATATTGCACGTCGGCTTAGCAAATACTCGTGCCAGACTCTAAGAAAAAAAGTTTTGACAGTATTTACGCCAGGAGTCGAGCAGCCAAACACAGCCGAGCTAAAATTACGACTGGCAGCCGGTTATTGGAATGCATTCAATACAAGGCCCAGGGATCAACATGATCAATACCAAAAGATCGGGGGTTCGATGAATAAATCAACGCAGCAGAAATTAAATCGAAGGTCACACCGAGTCATGAAGTGTTAGTTGGGTTTTTTCACATGAGTTGTGGATTACCACCGAGTCCACCCACCACATGATTTCGTGGATCATCAGCACATCACTTTAACTTCGCAGCCGGTTCTGCACTATTGGATGGGTCATTCCACCTGGACATTTACACTTGGCACAATTATTTTTGTTTGGCAGTCGTAGGTCTGAGTCCAAACTGGGAGTAATTTTTGCAGCTGATAAGAAAATGATGATTGTTATGTGGAGTTGGTCTTTTCGATGAGGAGAAAAAGATGGATTTACCTTTTTCTCCATTATTCTATTATTTTGTTTTTTATTGAAAGAGATGAGAGGCTTTTTGGGTCTTTTAAAAGCCCCAGCCTTCTTCATTGTATGATGGAAAAACTTTGGGAGTTTTTCTTCCCATAAGCTTAATGAAAAATATCATGGGCCTCTCTGGATAAACTCAGAACTCTCTCTCTCTTTGTATGCCATTTCTCTTTGTTGGCCATCTTTCATTTTGTCTGAGCCAATACCTCTCTTAGTTCATTTCTTTCGATTCTTAAGCTAGGATCATATAAACAGAGGGCTAACAATCTAGCACAGCTTTATTTGACCCATGCTTTTCTCTTAAGTTTTGCGGCTTTCAGGTATTCTCAAGTGCAAGAGCTCTTAGTTGGTCACTACATTCACCTGGCAGCAAGGCCCATTTGAGCTCTCTTGTGACTCCATTCGCCCCTCTCATATACTGGCACTGGCCTTCTCCTCGAGTATTGATCCTCCCATCTTTCCCATCACCCATTAAAAAACTCATTATTTTGTTACATCTGTTTCACTAAGGCAGCCTCTTCAATTCACCTTGCCCGTTCATTGCACCTGCCTTAGCGATCCTATTTTAGGGATACCCCCCTAGAGTTGGAGAAGAGCCAACCTGAAACGAAGAGGAGAGGAGTGTGGTGACATTGGCCTCTCTCCTGAGAGAGTTGTCATCCATTGTATCTGATGGGTGGACAAATGTTAAAGGCAAGCCATTGATAAATATTCTTGGCATTTCTGCTAGCGGTGCGGTCTTCCTTTCATCCCATGACTACTCAGATCGCTACAAGACCGCTATTAATATTGCACAACCTTTACTTAAACCATTCAGGAGATTGGGCCATACAATGTCATTCAAGTCGTCATTGATAATGCTGCTAATTCTAACGAAGCAGGAGCAATCATTGAGGATAAGTATCCCAGCATATTTTGGTTAGTGTGTTTGGTTCACACATTGAACCTTTTCATGCATGATATTGTTAAGATGAAGGACAATAATTACCGATGGATTGGTGCCTTGTACAAGAGAGGTAAGAAAATGATCAAATTTATTACCAATCATAGCATGGCCCACCACATTTTTTGCAATCACTCTAAGTTGGAGCTCTTGAAGATTGCAAAGACAAGATTTGCTAGCTACTACCTCACCTTCAGGAGGCTTTTGAAGGTAAGAGATTCATTGGCTAGTATGGTCTCAAGTGATCCATGGAAGGAATTGAAAGACAGAGTTGCAAGTGCATCAGATAGAAGTGACTTTCAGGAGGTGGAGGAGACCGTTCTTGAAGGTCATTTTTGGTCACAGGTTAGGTATGTTCTGTAGTTCACCAAGCCAGCTTATAACATGATTCATTTTGCAGATACAGATCAACCGATGATTGGGGAGGTATATGAGCAGATGGATAGCATGCTTGGTCAAATCAAAGACATTGTTGAGCAAAGAGATGCAATCTTGTATGACCATATTCATAAACATGTGGTCAAAAGGTGGGATAATCTAAATGTTCCACTCCATGCCCTTGCATATGTCCTCACCCCAAAATACTATTCTCCAATTTGGTTGGCCCAACCTGCACCTGGGGGTGGAGTTAGGAAAAAACCCCACACAGATCCCGAGGTTGCTGCTGGGTATATGCAAGCATTAGAGAAGTTGGTCCCTGGTGAGGAAGAGTGTGCTCAAGCACGAACTGAATTGAGCGAATACATAAGTGAGCATGGACGCTTTGTTTCCCTGTTTGCAACCAAAGATCGAGACAGATTGAATCCTATCCTTTGGTGGAACATGCATGGCTCTGGAGCCACATATTTGCATAAATTGGCGGTGAGGGTGCTATCACAGGTTGTTAATAGCTCTTCTGCAGAGAGGTGTTGGAGCACCTACAACTTCATCCACAGTGTAAAGAGAAACAGTCTGAATGTAGATCGCGCAGAAAGCTTGGTTTATTTGCACTACAACTTGAGGTTGTTGTCCCATTATTGTGAGGCGGCCAAGAATGATAGAACATATTTGACTTGGGACAACAATCCAGAGGAGGCTAATGTGGTGGATGGAGCCATAGCATTAGAGCGCTTGGAGGATGAACTATTGGGTGATCATGATGATCCAATTACAGGACCCGTACAGAGATGCCACCCCTAAGCAGAAGCAGCTTTCCGGATGCAGGAGTTTTGCCTTTAGCTTCACAACGTCCAAGTTCAGCCCGTGGCGGCCATTCATCTTCTTCTCATGTTCCACGATCACTTCCACTAGCACCTATTCCACCTAGAACACAAGAAAAGAAATTGGAAGTTACTCGTGGCAAGCGGAAAGCTTAGTAGATTCATAGTACTTTGTAGTTTGTATTTCATTTTCATGTTTATTTTGGCGGTTGGCCTATTTTGTAAACATTATGGCCTAGTTTGATGGCAAATATTATATGTTGAAATTTGAAGGTTGATGTTGTTGATGATTGATGATTGATGATTTGATGATGATCATTTAATGACAATGTTATAAGTTATAGCTCCTAGAATCTAGAAGACTAGGTGATTAATGTTATATCAATGTGTACTAAATGGTTATATGAATATCTAGATTCTTTGTTTTGATGGTTTCCATAGCTAATTTGGCATAATACATGTTTTTTTTAATTTATATGCATCAAAATATATTAACATATATGTTATATAAAAAACACTCCCGAAACGGAAGATTTTGAAAATTTCGCTTTTCGCTCCCGCTCACAACAACGTAGCGGAGGACACACTATATATATATATATATATATATATATATATATTAAAAATAAAGACACATAGATCCAATTTTTTTAGAAACTAGAACATTTACAAATATTCAACAGAAATTAAAACCAATACACATTACACATTCACAAATCACAATGACACACATAGATGATTGTCATAGATCAAGACGTCAGAACCATATTTCTCATAAGTCATCAAAAAATAAAGACACATAGATCCAATATTTTTAGAAACTAAAACATTTACAAATATTCAACAGAAATTAAAACCAATACACATTACACATTCACAAATCACAATGAGACACATAGATGATAGTCATAGATCAAGACGTCAAAACCATATTTCTCATTAAGTTATCAAAATCAAAATGTATTACATAGACGTCAAAATGCTATTGGCAAATAGTAAATAAAAAAACGGGTAGATCAAGATGGAACAATCTCATCTATCAATGACTTAATAGTCCTCCTCCATGCCTGAATCAACAAACTCATCACTACTTCTTCATCCTCCTCCTTCTCCTCTCTGCCTATCTCAGTATCTACATCTGCTAGTGTGGAGGATGACCCTTCCATAGGATCACTATCATCGAAAGTGACCATCTCTAGCACTGGATCATTAAGATCCATGTTGCCTAATGCCAACTCAACACTGTTATCCAAACCCATATCATCAACAAACACATCCCATATCTTTGTCTTTCCCTTCACCCACTCCTTCCTCTGCCTGCAAATAAGATGAAGGTTGATGTGCACATACACCATCGCCTTTGCCCTAGACTGCTCAAGCCTGCTCTTCTTCAAACTGTACAAGTTCCCATATGTGCTCCAATTTCTCTCACAACTAGAGGATGAAGTAACTTGAGAGATGATCCTCAAGGCTAACTTTTGTAGAATAGGGCATGCTGCTCCATGAGTTGCCCACAAAGCATAGGGTTTCTTAACACCCCTATCTCCGACCACATCATAGCCTCCAAATCCCCCACTGGCAGTCGAAAACTCTACAAACCCTCCTCCACCTTATCAAGTGAGTCCCTATTGTGATATAACTATCTAAATGTTATCTTCCTCCCCTGTGAGATCTCTCCATCCATGTGAGGAGGGACTCTGTGTGAGGGCCCGCCATTGAGCAATTAACGACTGTAGAACTTAGGAATCAAAGAGTGTGCCAGGCAATGCAAGGGTGTGCAATTCTTATCCCACCTAGAGATAAGTGTTGAAATATTGTAACTTCGAAGAATATTCTATTTGTATTTTATTATTATTATTTATTCGGAGATGTTTTATTTCTCCGTCGGGATGTCAATATTATATTTTATTATGTAAAGTCATGGAGGTAAATCCTCCCTTGTAAGTCGGGGCAATAGATCCCCCTTGAGTCATTTGTAATGGGGTATTTAAGTCCCCTAGAGAAGTCGGCCCAGTCAACATTAGGGTAAATTTGTTGGGGCCCACCTAGTTAGGGAGAAAGTCAAGTGAAAGATAAAGTATAAATAGAGGTGTTGTGTTCCTCATTTGAACACACACTCACTTGTGGATTGCGCATAGCAGAGAGAGAGAGAGATATCTGCGAAGGAGAAGGAGCTCTTGTTTGGGGATTTCATCTTTGTACTTTTTGATCATCTATATTGAGGACGTTTTGCTAGGTTTTCTACCCCATGGGGGTTTCCCACAATAAATCTGTGTCTATCTTGTGATTGTGTTTCTTTCAGTGACCCTTATTATGCTCTTGTGAATTTGATCTAAACTTAACATGGTTTCAGAGCTAGCCTGAATAGGACATCTTTCACTAGGTAAAAATCTCGCTCTTCTTCCTCCGATGAGAAATTAGGGTTTCTATCAAAGTTGGAATTTTTAGAATCTGATTGCATAGAAAGATGCGCCTCCCCAAAATCGAAATATAGAGCCTTGGATCAAAGTTTTTGAGTGGGCAGATCTCCGAGAATGTCAAACCCTAGTTTGACTTTTGGACCAGAAAACCAATGAACTAGAAATTTGTTGCAGATCCGAAATTCGCAAGTCAATTTTGAACAAGTAAATATTTGGAATCTCCAGAAAGCAAGTGTACCAATCAACTCGCCTCAGTCAAGCACATCTTCTGGTAAGGTCAGTTTTGCATTTTGAGAAATTTCATTTTTTGGTGACCTCCTAGATAAGATGGCCCCAAGCACTAAGCTTGAGGACAAGATAGAAGGCATAGATTATTTCCGAGCATGGAAATATAGGATAGGCCTCATTCTTGAAGAGAATGATCTTGCCAAATACATCAAGGATGAAGTTGCAAAACCTGGAGAAGATGAAGCTAAAGAGAAGCACAAGAAGGATCTGATTAGGGCAAAGAGAATCATTGTTGATTCTATCAAAGACCACTTGGTCCCTCAAGTGTCATCCAAGAAGACCCCAAAGGAAATGTATGATGCCCTAGCCAGAATGTATGAAGGAAGAAACATCAATAGGAAGATTAATTTGAGAGCTCAATTGATGAGCACCAAGATGAGCCAAGGAGAATCTATCCAAGACTACTTCACCAGGGTCTCCCAGTTCAAGGAGCAACTAGAAGTCATTGGAGACTCCCTTGATGAGGATGAACTAGTTATGACTGCTCTCAATGGTCTCACTAGACCTTAGGATTCATTCATCCAGACCATGTGTGCCAGAAAGGAAAGCATGAAGTATGACATTGTATGGGAAGATTGCATCCAAGAAGAGGCTAGAGTAGCCAATAGAGAAGCTCTACTTAAAGAAGATGATCAAGCCCTAGCCACCCATACCAAGAGAAGAAGAAGCCAATCTAACCTCAAGAAGGAAAGCCACAAGGAGTCTCAACCTCCCAGGAAGTTCCAAAAGAGAAGAGGAAACAATTCAAGAAGAGACTACTCTTCTTTCCAGTGTTTCAATTGTAAAAAGATAGGACACATTGCTAGAAATTGTCCATTAAAGAGAGAAGAATACAAGAAACGGAACAACCTCGAAAGACATCATGCACACCTAGCTGAAGATGAGGATGAAGAAGAAGAAGAAGAAGGACCTCAAAGAAAACAAGCAAGAGAAGAAGATGCAGAAGAGTATGTATTATTCTTTGCACTCTCTGGGTCTATAACACCTGGAGAAGATACATGGCTTATTGATAATAGTGCTTCAAAGCACATGATGGGACAAAAGAAAACTCTATGAAAACTTGAAGAAAAGAACTCTCCTCAGAAAGTATCACTAGGAGATGACTATCAATACCCTATCAAACGAATTGGTGAAGCAAGCTACAAGCTTGATTATGGAACCCCCATGAAGATGAAGGAAGTCTTATATGTACCAGGTTTGAAGAAGAATTTACTTTCTATCTCAGCATTAGATAAGAACGGTTATAGGTTGCATTCATAGATGGACAAGTACTTATGTGGCCCAAAGGAAAATCAATTGAAGATGCAGTTGTCATTGGTGAAGAAGAAGGAGGCTTATATAAACTCAAGGGACATTCAGAAACAGCCCTTGTTCATGAGACCACTAGCTCAGGTGAACTATGGCATAGGAGGCTTGCTCGCATCAACTACAAAGCACTATCTCATGTGAGCAAAGTAGGGATTGAATCCTTTTGTAAAGAAGCTGGGATCAAGAGGGAACTAACCACTCCCTACAACCCTCAACAAAATGGTGTTGCGGAAAGAAAGAATAGAACCATTATGGAAGCAGTAAAGACAATGATACATGATCAAGATCTTCCAATGCATCTGTGGGCTGAAGCAGCAAGGACGACAGTTTATGTACAAAATAGATTACGCATAGTGCTCTTGGATTCAAGACTCCAGAAGAGATGTTCAAAGGGAAGAAGCCTGAGGTAAGCCACCTCAACATATTTGGTTGCCCAGTATGTGTTCACATCCCGAATGAAAAGAGAACCAAGTTGGACCCATCCGGAAAGAAGGGAATATTTGTTGGATATTGTGAAGTCTCCAAAGCTTTCGGCATATACATTCCTGGATTCCATCACATGGAGATTAGTAGAGATGTGACATTTGATGAAGAAGCAGCTCTCAAGAGATCCAGAAAGTGCCAGTATGAAGAAGTATATGAAGAATATATACCTCCTAGGAATGTAGAAGCTGCACCCTCCCATGAAAATGAAACACCAGAAGACCATGATATTCTAGAACCTCAAGAACCCCCTACTATGAATATATCAAGGAAAAGGAAGCCTGCTTGGACAAGAGAAATCATACAAGAAGAAAAGAAGTATGGAGCTCCAGAAGGCTCCACAAGAGTAAGCAAGAATCCAAAGCCATTTTCCAATTATGTGGCTTTGATGTGCGATCTTGTAGATCAAGAACCCACCAGATATGAAGAAGCTATACAGAAGAAAGAATGGGTAGAAGCAATGACGGAAGAATACCAATCAATAATGAAGAATGATGTTTGGCATTTAGTTCCCAAACCAGAAGGAAAAAGTGTGGTATCTTCCAAATGGATATACAAGATAAAACATGCAGCTGATGGAAGTATTGAGAAATACAAGGCAAGGTTTGTGTCTAGAGGATTCTCTCAAAATGAGGGAATTGATTATGAAGAGACATTTGCACCAGTAGCAAGGTACACCTCCATTAGAACCATCATGGCACTTGCATCCATGATGAAGTGGAGTTTACACCAGATGGATGTGAAGACAGCCTTTCTAAATGGTGTGATTGAGGAAGAGGTGTATATAGAGCAGCCACAAGGATTTAAAGTTGAAGACAAAAAGACTCACATATGCAAATTAAAGAAGGCTCTGTATGGATTGAAGCAAGCTCCCAGAGCTTGGTACGAAAGGATTGATAGTTTCTTTACGAGCTTGGGCTTTACCAAAAGTAAAGTTGACCCTAACCTTTACTTTAAGGTTATGGATGATGAACCTATCATACTATTGCTATATGTGGATGATCTATTTCTGACAAGAAATGAGAAACAAATTGTAGAGTGCAAGAAGAAGCACACTAAAGAATTTGAGATGAAAGACCTTGGATTGATGCACTATTTTCTAGGTCTAGAAGTATGGCAGAGCCCAGACGGAATCTTTCTCAACTAGGGAAAGTATGTTGTGGAAATCCTAAAGAGATTTGATATGTTGGAATGTAAAGCCATGGCCACACCCATGGATACCAACCTGAAGTTGTTAGTTGATGAATCGTCAGAGTTAGTGGATGTGACTCAGTACAAATAGATCATTGGGTCATATTGATGTATCTGACGAATACCAGGCCATATATATGCTTTGTTGTGAACACCCTGAGTCAGTATCTAGTTGAGCCTAGACGTGTTCACTTGGTAGTTGCAAAGCATGTGATGAGGTACCTGAAAGGTACGATAGACTTTGGTCTATACTATGCTGGAGATCATGACTATAGACTGTATGGTTATAAAGATGTAGATTGGGATGGAAGTGTCTCAGACAGGAAGAGCACCTCAGGTGGATGTTATTGTCTGGGATCAGCCATGATCTCATGGTTCAGCAGGAAGCAGTCTAGTGTTGCTCTCAGCACAGCTGAAGCAGAGTATATAGCAACTTGTTCTGCTAGTTGTGAAGTCATGTGGCTTTGAAAGTTGATGTCAGGTCTATTTGATCTGGAGTTGGATACCACAGTGATTCTATGTGACAACCAGAGTTGTATAAAGATGACGGAGAACCCAATGTTTCGTGACAAGTCAAAACACATAGAAATCCGGTATTTTTATATACGAGATATGGTACAGAAGGGAGCTATAAAGCTCCAATATGTGAGCACTGATGAGCAAGTTGCTGATGTGTTGACTAAGCCTCTGTCTCGAGTAAAGTTTGAGTATTTTCGAGACAAGCTTGGTGTGGTTCGAAAGGACCTTCCTCGAAAGGGGGAGCAGTGTTGATGTTGATGATGATGTTGCAATACGATTGTATCATGCCTGGACACATGTCCTAAAAGGATCCGTAGACCCTTGTCTCCGAGAAATATGTTGATGATGTTGCAATGGGATTGTATCATCCCTGGACACATGTCCTAAAAGGATCCATAGACCCTTGTCTCCGAGAATGTGATGATGATGTTGTATTGGTAAATCCTAGATTTGATCTAGGTCACATCCAGTATGAAAAAGGACTAGCACTGTGGTTGGGATTGTATCTTCCCTGGACCTTAGTCCTAAAGTGATCCGGAAACCTCTGTCCCCGAGAATGTGGTCGGGATTGTATCTTCCCTGGACCTTAGTCCTAAAGTGATCCCAAGACCTTTGTCCCCGAGAATGTGGTTGGAGTGTATCTTCCTTGGACCTTAGTCCTAAAGTGATCCGGAGACTTCTGTCCCAGAGAATGTGGATAGGATTGCATCATCCTTGGCATTACGTCCTACAGTAAGAGGGACCGATCATCCCGTAATTGGATCGGGATTGCATCATCCTTGGCATTATGTCCTAAAGTGAGAGGGACCGATCATCATGTAATTGGATCAAGATTGCATCATCCTTGGCATTGTCCTAAAGTGAGAGGGACTGATCATCACGTAATTGGATCAGGATTGCATCATCCTTGGCATTATGTCCTAAAGCGAGAGGGACTGATCATCTCGTAATTGGATCATGTGTGTTGCAGGTTATGCTGCCATGATGATGTTGTTGATCGAAATATCAAGATGGTGATGTTGTTCTTGATCGAAAGATCCAGATGTTGATGATGATGTTGTTTGAAAGATCAAAATGATGATGTTGTTGCTCGAAAGATCCAGATGTTGTTGTTGTTGTAAGCGATCGAGTGATCAAGTGCTGCAGAAGATGAAGACTCAGTGTTGTAGAAGATGATGCTCCAATACTGAAGATGTTGAAGATATTGAAGATGTTCCAGTTGCTGATGTTGTTGAAGAAAACTTCCAATGATTTATAGATGTATCACCTTGATGTTGTTGATGATGCTCTCGCTCCTTGCTCCTTCAGTTGATGTTGTTGTTGTCAGTAGAATACCCTTCTCGTTAAGGGGGAGTGTTGAAATATTGTAACTTCGAAGAATATTCTATTGGTATTTTATTATTATTATTTATTCGGAGATGTTTTATTCCTCTGTCAGGATGTCATTATTATATTTGATTATGTAAAGTCATTGAGGTAAATCCTCCCTTGTAAGTTGGGGCAATAGATCCCCCTTGAGTCATTTGTAATGGGGTATTTAAGTCCCCTAGAAAAGTCGGCCCAGTCAGCATTAGGGTAAATTTGTTGGCGTCGACCTAGTTAGGGAGAAAGTCAAGTGAAAGATAAAGTATAAATAGAGGTCTAGTGTTCCTCATTTGAACACACACTCACTTGTGGATTGTGCGTAGGAGAGAGAGAGATATCTGCGAAGGAGAAGGAGCTCTTGTTTGGGGATTTCATCTTTGTACTTTTTGATCATCTATATTGAGGAAGTTTTGTTGCGCTTTCTACCCCATGAGGGTTCCCCAGAATAAATCTGTGTCTATCTTGTTATTGTGTTTCTTTCAGTGATCCTTATTATGCTCTCGTTGTGAATTTGATCTAAACTTAACAATAAGAATATCCTGTAGGGTGGATCATAAGATCTATGCCGTTGTCTCATACTCAGGACACTCATTCTCCATAACAACGGTCTTCGTGGACTCAATCATGGAATCCCACCCCTCATAAACATCTGCTAAGATGGGCTGGTCCATGTTTGCAAAGCACAACAAAGAAATAATTGGTTCCATGATCTCAATGGTAAGAGCTACCCTCTCCCACCAATCGTCATCTAGCACTGTGTCCTTTACCTTTTCTAAATCATTTTGATCTGTCTTTCTCCAAAAAGACCAAAACTTTGAAATAACCATGGACCCAAGAGCAGTTTTGACCTCCCTAAACCTCTTCTGCATGATGAATGAGGAAGCAAACCGGGTATCTACAATCTTCAGCAATGAAAGATTTACGTACTCTTTGTAGATTGTGAGGGCATTGGTGTGGTTTTGTACAAAATTATGGATATGGCTTGTGTTACGTTATATCAGTACCAGCTCACTTTCAGATATCTGCCCAAGGAGATGGGTCATTTTTTCTTCTTCAGAGCCGGGATGGGGTGTTAACTGCACCTTTTGAGGGATCGTACTGGTCGAACCCCTTGATTTTTCCTTTAGGAGTACCATGGCTTAGTGGCATTGGTAACTGCCTCATTTTAGGGCTTGTAGACCTAAGGTTGGTGTCTGCGGCTCCTAGGGCCACGTCACTGGGTCACATAATCCCCTACTTCATTTCCACACAGGTGACAGCATTCCACTTAGAGGCAGTTGCCTCCTGGCCTCCTTTCAGCACAATGCCCTCTCTCTGGGAGCTTGCACCTTGATGACCATGCCTTCAAGCTTGATTGTGGGCAAGCGTTGAGGGTTTTTCAGCATTTTCGGGGTTAGATGGGGCATGACGTTCCCCCCTGCTCACTCCATCCTTCAGAGTGGAGTTATTTGTTCAGTTTTAGCTTTTTTCACCAATTTTGGTAACTTTGGGGGAAAATAGCCCAAGTTACCCTTGCTTTAGATTATTTCAGATTATTTTATGCTATATTTTTGCATTGACATTTTAATGGCTTGTCGACCTCGTTATTTGTAAAAAGTGAGTATGTGAGGCTATAAAAAATTCCACCTCGGTCATTTGTAAATCGCAAGACTTGGGATCAAATATAATAGTTTTTCTTTTTCTCTCATTATATGGGCTTATGATGTGATGCAAACCTCTTACAGAGTCCCTTATTTGGCTTGTGATGTGAAATGTGGATGAATGCTAGGGTTTTTTTACACATACATGTTGATGCTAAAATGGTTGGATGGAACTCTTGCACAAAGGTGATCTATGGTCTTTTCTTTCTTCATCTTTATTGAATCTTTGTAAGAATTTCTCTATCTCTGTGGATTTGTGGTATGTTAGTGCATTCCTTTTGTTGATTATGTTGAAAAGGATAACTCTGGAGGTCCTCCCATATTTTTGGTGTGGGTGTGATGAGGAGGACCAAAAAATTTTGTCCTTGTGTATTTATGTAACAAAGTGACGTTTATGTAAATAAAGTGATATTTTGTACTTTATAAAAGTGGGTCACTTAAGTGATGTATTTATTAATTAATTATTAATTGAGAAAAGTGCATCTATTCTAAACCATAGATCTCCTAATCTAATCCTCGCCATTGATTAGGTAGTTTCTTTGGTAGTTAGGGTTAGTTGATGAAAAGTAAAGTATAAAAGAAGACAGAGACAAATGAAGATACACTCACCATCAGAGAGGAATAAGAGAAAAAGAAGAAGAAGAAGAAAGCTTCCAAGAAGAACTTAGCACATTTCCCAAAATATTTTCAACAGCACATTTCCCATGGCAGCGAGTAAGAAGGCATGATTCCCAATGCAATTTTGCAGCAGGCCGTACAGTACGATTTCCAGCAGTCTATATAGCACGTGTGGGCACATAAATCGATGCAGAAGGTACAGCATTGATTGTTGTCAGTCTGGTCCATACAACAAAATTTTCTAGCAAAGTTGGGCACGAATTTCGAGGCAACATATAATACAAAAAAAGGACGTCCGTGCAGCAGAAAACTGGCACATGTGAGGAAGGTCATAAAACAAGCCGTACATTGTTCTGTGGGCACATTTTTCGAGGCAACAATCTGAAAAGATAAGTAGGGTTAATTTGTCAGTTTATAAATGAAGGAAATTTCTGTGTAGAAGAAGTTTCAGAATTCTTTTAATGAAACTTTTCGCTTAGGGTTTTCCCCAAGCTTGTGGGTTTTTGCCCAGTCTTCGACCAAAATTCTTGTGTTCATCTTGCTTAAAGTTATTTTCAGTATTGGAAGTATTTGGGAGTATTTGGGAAGTAGATTTTTGAAGTTGTGGTTTTACTTTTTGAAATTCAAGTTAAAACCCTAGTTTTCAAAGTGTTTGACTAAATGTGTGAATGAGCAAATTTCATATTTTTAAGTCAATTTTCTTTAGATTAGGGATTAATTATCAAGATTTTGTTAATATTGTATGGTTAGAAGACGTTCTATTGAAGAAGTCTTCCTTGTAAAGGGGACTTGGATCTCTACTTTGCTATTTGTTAGGCTCTCCCAACGAACCCTAAGCATTGTCAGTGGATGCCCTAAGTTTGCAAGCCTAGGGGAACTCTTCTTGTAGGTACTCTGATCATTGATTCCTTATGCCTTGGGATTGAGACAAAAATCATATCCCTTCTCTTGTCACCTTTTTATTCAAAATTTCATGCATTTACATGTGTAAATATTGCATTTTCATGGTAGATTAGGTTAATTTTCAGGTCTACATTTTTATTTCTGAAAACCTTAAAAAAATTATTTTTTTTTAAACCGAAAAAAAATATTTATTTTTGCAAATTTTAGCCTTAGGAAGTGCTGCAACCCCCTCTCCTAAGCCTATAGGACTAGGGGCATCATCCTGAAGGGAGGGTCGAACCCTTTGGGAGATGCTATAGCCCCACACCTTTCCTTATCAGCTGCAACGAGCTCATTTCAGACCCTCGACCTCCCTCGAAAGAGCCTTATCTCATCTCAGAGAGCCCTAAAAGGTGCCTAGCGAACCCCTAAAGCGATGAACTCTATTGCTGCCCTTAATTGCTTTTAGATTATGATAACTTCGGGATGTCCTCCATTATTCAGATGCCTTGCATGGAGGTACATCAGCACTATAGACATTAGGATGGAGTAGAGGGTGAGATGCACTCTACTCAGTGGCATGAGTCCAATGGTGGCTGCATGCGGACCTTCTGGGGAGATTTGACCTTTGCATGCATGAGATATGCATGACCTGTCAGCGATCATTGGATGCATGCAAAAGTGACTTTTGCATGCACCACGAATTAGGGTTTTGGAAAACCTAATTCATCGATGAGATTATTTATAGAGGCAGGGTATCCGCGGATGAGGTTTCTCAATTGTATTATCAGAGAGTGATAGTACTGGAGTGAGAAGGGCGGAGTTGTGCATGCAGGGCGACTTTCTAAGAGAGAGAGGAGTTGCTGCAGGAGACAGGAAGGTCAGATCTGAGCTGAATCAGTGACCTTCAGCTCCAAAGTCACTAGGCACCCAGGTCTGTGGACTGACAGAGTCCATCAGAGAGCATTTTGCTCAGTTTAGAGGAGGACGGGTTCACTTAGAGGGCGCATTTCCCAAGGAGGGAGAAGCTCATTTGGAGCCAGATCGATTGATTCAGAGTCTGAGACTTCCAGGATAGCCTTGCCTTAGCAATTGAGGAAGGTTAGGGACGATCAAAGCTCAGATTCGTTGAGATCCGATCCAGTACGAGCATAAGAGATCCAGAGGGGAGGGCACACTTCTGCATGCAGTGGAGGTCGCATTCTTCAGAGGGTTGTCTTCAGAGAAAGCAGATCAGAGCAGTGTGATACAGAGAGGCAGATCAATCAGAGGCACCTACAGAGATACTCAGATCCAGTTTACCAATTAGGGCTTACTCTTCTAGTGCATGCATCAGCTGATGCATGCAAATCTAGAGTCTGTCTAGTTCAAGGATTGAGTTACCTTTGAGGTAATAATGTATTGTACTTGTCCATTTATATATATGCTTTGGGCTCGAGAGGGAAGATAGCCCCACAGTTTGTTGGTTTTCCCCGGTTGGGGTTTCCAGGGTATAATTGGTGTTCTTTGTGTGATTGCATGTGTTTCAGTTTGGTAATGAGATCTAGCTATTGAGTTTATATTTATATGAGCATGTATTGATATCAAGACTCAAACTGCTTGAGATCTCAGGGTGATTCAGAGGGTGTAGTGATCTCTGAATCAAAGATTTACAATTGCAGTCTGATACAAGTATTTCAGACCTGATTTTATAGTCATTATTCCTCAATCAGTTTAGTAACTCAATGGTTATAACTCACTAATGTTCAAGATTCTGATGGGTTTTGTTTGGATCGTTTAATTGGCCATTGTTCACTGTATTTTACATGTGCTTAACAACTACTTCAAAACTGCTAAAAACTGTTGTGCACTACTGATTGGTGATTAAATATTTAGCAATTGGTGGATGTCTAATTTCTAACTAGTGATATCTACGCAAGCAATCTCATAACCATGCTACAGTACTTGTTTTAGGCTAGTGCCTAGTGGGAATTACCTTTGGTATGTCTTATTCATTCTCTATTGGACTCCATAAAGGGACTGATTTGGCCACCAAGGTTGTTGGAGATAGTTGTGTGTGTCTACAGGGATCTCTCCTTGGGGTGTCTATAATCTTGAAGAAGTTGAGAGATTGAGATAAGGTGGCAGTGTCTCAAACTTCTTTCGTGCTTGCCACTAAACTAGCCCTGCTAGTTTATCCGGTAACATTTTTGTCGTTGTTGTCGAGGACGTTTCAAAGATTGAAGTGGTTTATCTGAATCCATTTACACCCTTGGAAAAAACGACAATTAGGTAAGATCCTAAGGTGAGTCCTCCTCTTTACATTTTGAAGTGTATTATTTTGTAAGGACTAACCCTGCAGGTCTTATCTGGTGACTCCATTGGCAATTGCTTATGCCATCACCTCAGGTACGTTCTTGTTTAGTACTTTGGTGAGATTTGTTTGAGTCTAACTTGACAAGTCTCTCCTTGCGACTCCCACTGAAGAAAATAAAAAGAAGTACCTTATAAGGACTAGGCCAACTCAAGATAGAAGATGATATGGCATCCTTTGATGAAGCATGGTTGCACCATCCTTGGTTTGATGCACTGGATTTTTCACACTTTCCAAGGTATCCGAATGTTGTGGATAAAGATGCCTTTCAGACCATTCCAAAGTTTAAGCCACGTGAAGACTGGGCTACAGATCTTGTTTATGCATTCATAGAATATCTTAAGGCATGGGATATCGTGGATGAGGACGCCAGAATGAGATTATTGGTAATATCCCTTGACTTGCAGAATAATCACTATGAAGAGAAATGGTATAAGAATCTTCCTCCCAAGGGGATATCTTCATTTTTTCAATTAGTCAAGGCGATCTGCAACGACTTGGGTCCTTGGATGGGCGCAGAAATTAGTGAAGCCCTTAACTCTCTTCCAAAAAACGGAGAGGTCCAAGAGGTCCCTATTCCAATCGATCCTATCAAAGAGGTCCCAGAGAACCGTAAAATAGACCTCATCAAAGAAATCTGAGATGAAGATCATGATGGCTTGCTTGAAAAAATTATTGTTCAAGACCTTGTTGATGACATCATGTCCAAAGATGAAGTTACTCCTGAAGGTGAGGATGATGTTGCTCAAAGAAGAGGAGACCAAGTAGCCTCCATTGAAGAAACTAAAGAGCATAAAGAAGTAATGTGTTCTCCTGTTACGGTCTCTTATGATATCTTGGGCTCCTTGGAAGAAAATAACACGGTCTTTGAAGATGACAATTACTAGAATTTCTTTGGTCCTCTGCTATATGATTCTTTAAGACCTGGCAGTATCATTATTTATGAGCCCTCAGGCGATTTGAAGCAATCAATTGACAAAGATATGATTATTCCTTCTCCTCATTGCATCAATCATGAAGATTGGATCAATCATTTTGCAGTTATATTTAATGAACCACCTAAGGATGTGGATCTTGTTACTTCTGTTGATGATTTCCATATGCAGATATTTCAATATGATGAAGGGGTTGAAGACTTTGAAAGCCTTGTTCTTGATGAAACTTCGATGAGCTCAAATCATTCATGCCTATCTAGTATCAAGGAGGGTGGAGTATGTCATACAAAGAGTTCCTTTACAAACATTCGGCCCATGGTGTGCCTTAGTTAACAACATTCCTCGAAAAGTGTTATGGAAGTTGTTCAGCCCTTCCTGTCAGATATCGATAAGTTTTCAATGATGCATTTCAACAAAAGCACTACAAGTATGTAATGTCCTCTTCTGCTTAAGCACTGAGGACCATCTCGCTAAGCTATTTGATTCCCATAATAGGTTCGAGCGGGCACTGACATTCAGGGAATTGACCGAGGATTGATGCCATTTACACTATAAGAAGATCTTAATCATGGTTATTAGATCATCAGTAGGTAAATGAGGGCCACAGGAACTAGGGGCCACCTGCATGCATGGCATGCGGGCCATATGTCATGTTGCATGCACTGAAACACCTTTATTAAGCTTTTATACACACAAAAAGCACTACATGCAAGTCAACTGGAAATTAGAAGAGAAAGCGACCTAGTCATGCAAAAGTTAGGTCAGGCCATGTGAAATTTATAAAAGAAAGGTAAAGTGAGTGAGTAAGGTCTGCTTATTTGATTATTGATTTCAGAAGTCGATTTGGAGAGCTCGGTGAACCATTTAGGGTTGAGGGCACACCACTCAACCATTCAGTGTATTTTGGCAGCGAAATTTATCTGCTCTAGTCACTATCAGGGTTGGATCATCCAGATTCAGCATTACTACTATCATCAGGTATCATTCTTCAGCATTCTGCGGGATTCATGCTACAGATTGGATTAAGGGAACTCGCCATCCTTGTTGGGGCGAATTGCACAAGAGAGACATCTTCACATCTCATTCTACAGGGGTCCTTTCGTCTGCTTGTCGACTTCATTCTTCAGAGAGCACGACTATTACTCTAATCACTGAAGAAGGGCTTCCCTTTCGGATCCAACAGCAAGTTATCATCATCCTCACTATTCAGAGGGCGCCTTCTCCAGCATGGGCAACTTTCCTTCAGGAGGCAGTTCGCATTAGGTCTCAGACTTCCTGCATGGTCTGCATGCTTTCTCCATATTGATCAGAGGGGCCATATAACCCTAGTACCATCTTCCGACAGCATTCCAGCATCAGTGGAGCAGTTATTATCCACTTCTTCATATGAGGAGGGCGCATTTACCACAAGGGCACATTCCTGGAGAGATCATCTCACAACCTGACCGATTGTTGGCATATATCCGGCTTGCTTATATCTTATTGATCTGCATCCACTACTCGAGCTATTAGTACGTACATGCATCTTTTCTATCCATATTTTATAGCATTTCTGATTATTTGGGTTATTTAGGGGTTGGCAAACCCATGCATCTGCATGCATGCTCATGCAAGCATAGTCTAGTACATGCATTCATATTTACTTCAAGTATTGAGCCATAAAGACTACTAGCAAGCAACAGAAACTCCATAAACAAACAGAAGTATCAGTTGGTATATTATAAAGTATGTGGACAAGTATGCTATTCACTTCGCATTGCAAAAATAGCTATTGTTTATCTTTCCGCTCGAAAAGTGAAGGTATGAATTATGTGGCTGATAATTTCAAAATTTTAAATATTATTAGGGATACTAACATGATTATTACAAAGATGAACAGTATGCTTGTGTATCCAAAGGAATGTTTAAGCAGGTGCAGGGATAGATTGTTGCTAGCCTATGAAGATTTGCGAGGTCCACCTTTGCAAATAGTCTCCCAAGTTCGAAATCAGACGACCAATTTCATGAAAAAAAAATCTCAATGCAAATGTATGATGGAGGCAGCTCATACTTGAGCTCGGTAGAGGCACGGATAAATGAAGCTTGTGAAAGCAATCCTTCTCTGTGGCAGCAATATCAAGGCTTCCTAGGTTCCCACAGTCATCCAGCTTTCTTTCCTCATCCTGATGAAGATCCTCTTATGTACTCAGCTTATCATCGATGAGATCTTGTCTTGGATTGTTTCTAAAGACAGAGGAAAAAGATTAGGTATGAATGATATGCTCAAATGGTTGCATTGCTGGTATGACTTCACTTGACCCTTTTGTTATTATGTTTAGGATAGGTAGGTTAGGTCTCATTTGAGTTTGGCATTTATTGTTACCCCTGCATTGCATTTGTTGTTCTTTCATTATTATTTTTTGCATTTCATTTTGAACAAGGCAGGACGAAAGTCTCTGCCTCATGGTGCTTTTAATGCCCTTGGATATTTGATGTGTGCAGGCCTTGTTGTCCACTAAGTTGCACTTAGGTGGACTCTTTGTGAACCTCAAAAAGACTTGAACAACTTACATTGTGCATTGCCAGAGTTCAGAAGTTCATCAGGCCAAATTTTTGGCCCATTGTAAAATTTGCATGTCCAAACCCCCATGGGAAATTGTAATAAGTTGGTCTAAGCATGATACTTTTGTAAAAGGCTTGGCCTACCTTAGGTTTAGATATCAAGGAGATACTCTAGAGTGTTTTTTCCTTTAGAATTATGCGTTGCGCTTCAGTGGTGTATAACTCTTGAGTTTTTCACTCACAACTCCAAAGCTGGAGTATTTTCCATGGTGGTCGAAATTAGGGAGGTTATTAAATCCTATGTGTCTATGTATTTTTCACATGCTAGCCATCACTATTGATTCATATGGACATGCACTAGGTCCCCTAGGATTTTCAATTAATTCGAACAAAAATATGTTTTCCCGTTTCACAGGGTTTTTGAATAGTTTAATTAAAAAAAATCAAAAAAGTGATAAAAGTGTGGTTAGGGGGTGAAATTTGCCATGGAGGTTCTCATTTTCTAACCCAGGGCACCCACAAAACTCCCAAACCCACTTTTCCTAAGTTCTAAGTGAATATTATTCACTTAAATAAATATTCTCTCAAAATTAATTTTGGGGAATTATTTAATTAAAACAATAAAGATATGAGAGAAAATCAAATTCCTATTTCAGTTGAATTTGGTCCAGTGAAGGCCTAGTTGAGTTGGCAGTGGCATTTAAGGAATATCTCAATCAAATGGAGGACAAATCAATCAAGGATTGGGCTTGTGTGAAGTGTCATCTCTTGGAGGTTGCGCCCTCTTGTCTCTTGTGCGACTTTCTTGAGGTGGCAGCCTTCTATTGAATGGGAGATAAACCCAAAGCTTGAGTTAGGATGCCTCCCTTAGGTGGAATCCCACTCACCCTCATCCACACAAATCAGGGGATAGAGCAAGGATATGAAGCAATTTGGATCCCCTTTCTCAAGGAATGTGCCCCCCTCTCCATGAATGCACCCCTCCCTCTCTCATTTCCTATATAAAGCAAGGTTTGCTCCTCTCTTCTTCATGGATGCATTGAACCTCTGCTAGTTTGTAATAATATTATTTTGAATACATGTTGAAAAGCTTTGGAGGTCCATCTTGTGCATTGGTGCTGGATATTGAGCTCATGAGGTGATATTGTGTCTTATTTTTCCTCTCTTGCTTTCAATTGTATGCATTATCTAGTTTATGTGATATAGAATAAACATTTGCAGTTTCCAACTTGTTTATTTGTGCTTAGATTTAAAGAGATATAGAAGTAGAGAACTATATTCGGTTATATTTAGGCTCTTTTGTTTTCTTTTCATTCTAACACACTAGATCTTACATTTTTTGTTGCAAGTTGTGTTTCATAAGCTGCAGATCACAAGGCTACAAAGAGGACTGGAACTTGGTTGTGTCTTCTTCTCTTTGGGCACTTTTCTGTTGCTAACACTTTACTTGTAGAGGCTTCCAAGAACGGTTACAAGGATCTAGCTTTAGCTTGAGAGCTTCATCCATCTTCTCAAACAAAACTTCTCCCTCTCTCTTTCAATTTTCGTTTTGTCAAATGCTTGAGAAGTAGATCTATATTATTCATGTATATTATTTGATCTATCTATCTTTAGCATGCTTAAAATAGTTATATCTTAGTACTTTTAAAAAGCTTTACCTCTCACTAGATCTAAGCTAAAATATTGTACTTACACTTCACATTTTTCAAACATTTTGTAAGTATAATTTTTTCAAATTTTTTTTATTTTTGTTTCATCTTTCCCATCATATTCTAATCATATTAGCTTGCTGGTTTTTAGAAGGTCCAAGGAAAAAGAGAAGTTAGATCTAGCCATTTTTTGCCAAAAAATGCCAAAAAGACTTTCTGTGGACCCTCTTTCTTCAAGCTTTCATTCTATAAATTTGTAAGCCCTTAGATCCAAGTTTAAATGGATTAAGTGGCAATTTCTTTGAGCAAATATTGTAATATCTATTAAACGAGAGCAAGTGGGCTACACAGCGCCCACACCCCATCCCCCTGGGGGGATTCGCAGTCTCGATTTTCGTGGTGTGAATTTTTCTTACAAAACACAAACACACAAGCCACATTTTACTGCAGGACTGTATACTTATAAATATTTCATTCTTTGTTTATTTTATTTCGCAAAAGTATATTAGAAGTAACAAATTTGGCATTGCTTTTTTCGAAGTATGCTCTGGCCATCACATAAAGGGCTTTGCCCAAGTACGTGATTGGATGATCAGAAAAGAGAATCTTTGCTTGTAATAATGAGCATAACATTTTATTTCAATTATTTATCTTCTGCAATCAAACGGAATAAACAATTTGGTTTCCAACTCAAACTATGCTCTTTCCCCTTGCGGGCATTTGCCTATTCCTGTGGAAAATCAGAAAGAGTTGTAACTACTCCTTAATTCTCACATTTTAATTAAATAACTCATCTTAATAAAAGTAACAACCCCATACATAGTGAAAATCCGGAACTACTATTATTGAGTTTTGCATGGGCAAATTCCTTAGAAGAAGCGGGAACAATTGGGAGGTGACCTCAGGGCACAGTTAGGCTACACCCTTGTTGGTTTAGTGTTGAACACCGCCCTAGAGACTCCATTCCAGCCCACGTGTTTTCATGAGGGGCAACTTTCATTCAATTTCCGGACATTGCTCCTTGTACCTCACGTTATCTTTGGAGTTTCCCCTGTTCCCGTAACAAATTTCAATCTTGAATAATTTAAAACCAACCAAGATACACTTGCAAAACTTTCCCTTTCGACAGCATCTTTTTATACATATTTTGACTCCATTGGCACTGGTCCCCAACAACAACAATCATTTCACATTTGCTTAATATCATTAAATTGTTGTGTAATCCTTATATGCTGGTGGTTGTTTATTTTCTGTTGTTGAAAGCATTTTCTTAAGTCTTTTGCAACAAACTTGGACGATTGTAAGCATACCTTTAAAAACTCCTAAAAACGATCTTTAATTAACTTTCTATTAACCTTAGAAACATTCCATAGGGACTACCCCCCTTGGCTTCGGTTAGGAGTTGGCCTAAATGGAGGAGTCAAGATCAGGTGACAACCTTGACTCGAGACTTGCCCCCAAGGGCACACCGAGCAGTAGCAAAGATTTATGCTGCGTTAACCAGGTGCACGATCCGGCGACAACAGGCTTACAAGTACCAAAAAGATTCACAAGTTCTCAAGCACTCTCGAGAAGAGCACTTATCCGCAGTTGGAGCCAGTGTTACGCTATACCAATACCAGCTCAGTTTCAGATATTTGCCCAGGGAGGGGTCGTTTTTTCTTCTTCAGGGCCAGGATGGGATATCATCTGCACCTTTTGAGGGATGGTTATGGTTGAAACCCTTTATTTTTCCTTTAGGAGTACTATGGCTTAGTGGCATTGCAGATTGCCTCATTTTAGGGCTTGTAGCCCTAAGGTTGGTCTCTGGGGCTCCTAGGGGCAAGTCACTGAGTCACATAACCCCCCTGCTTGATTTCCACACAAGTGACAGCATTCCACTTAGAGGCACTTGCCTCCTCTTCTAGTCACTCCAGGCACCCGTCCTAGCCTCCTTTCAACACAACGCCCTCTCTTTAGGAGCTTGCACCTTGATGTCGTCATCCTTCATGCCCAAGCCTTCAAGCTTGATTGTGCGGGGGCGTTGAGAGTTTTTCAGCATATTTGGGGTTAGATGGGGCATGACGCCCCCCCTGCTCACTCCATCTTTCTTTCAGAGTGGAGTTATTTGTTCAGTTCTATCTTTTTTCATCATTTTTGCTAACTTTGGGGGAAAATACCCCAAGTTTCCCTTGCTTTATATTATTTTAGATTATTTTATGTTATATTTTTACATTGACATTTAAATGGCTTGCCTTCTTGGTTATTTGGTAAAAGTGAGTATGTGAGGCTATAAATAAGCCCTCCTCACTCATTTGTAAATCACAAGACTTGGGATCCAATATGATAATTTTTCTTTTTGTCTTGTTATATGGGCTTATGATGTGATGCACACCTATTGGAGAGTCTCTTATTTGGCTTGTGAAGTGAAATGTGGATGAATGCTAGGGTTTTCTTTTACACTTACATGTTGATGCTAGAATGGTCGGATGGAACTCATGCACAAAGCTGATATATGGCCTTTTCTTTGTTCATCTTTGTTGAATCTTGGTAAGAATGTCTCTATTGAAGGGATAAAACCCTTGTATCTCATATATATTGTTGAGACTTATTGTGTGTAGATGAGCCCATGCAATACAGAAAATTTTAAAAGCTCATTGTTGGACAACTCTGCTTTTCAATAACCGAGTTCATTGATTTGTATTGATATGGATTTTAAGAGAAGAGAAACTCCTGCTCGAATGTCCAGTGCTTTTGCTCCAATCAAATCTTGTCGTCGGATATGCACCTCGAGGGAAAGGGGTTAGCATGGCAAAAATCTTCAAGCCATTGGGTGCGTTCTTGGGGGCAAGCAAAGAGAAGAGATACTATCACTCAACACTCAACTCCTCCATCTAAGCCAACTCCCAGCGAAGCCAAGGGGGGTGGTCCCTATGAAAAACAAACTAAGGCTTTTAATCTAAGTTAGAGAAAGAAATTAATCTAGGAGTTTGAAGGTGAATTAATACTAAACCAAAGACTGCAATTTGTGATTTAAAACAATAGCATGAAAAAGGATACATCCCTCTAATACATTGATTTACTTAATTGATTTGATTGTTGCAGATTAGACCAGTTCCAAATGGAGTCACATGAGATTGTTGGAGTGTTGTGTCGTGAAAAGTGTTGCAAGTCTTGTTGGTCAGTTTTAATTGATTTTATTAGATGTGTGAATTAAGGAATGGATTAGTTCGTGGTTTGGCCCAATTACAACTTAGGCCTTCGAACTAAGCGTAGTGATAACTAAACCAAAGGTCCAACTGGGCGAGGCATAGCCTGCTTAAAGTAGCCCACTGACACTGTAGTTAGTTTCACGCGACCTCCCGAATTCTAGAGCTTAAGTTTTTGTTGGATTGCCCTATTAAACTAGTCACTCAATCCCTTTCTGATTGACCAACTGATCAGACTAAGCTGCAGCGGTCAAGAGCATACTCAAAACTTCAAGCCTTGGTAAATTTTATTAAGTGTTTTGGGTGAGTTGTGTTGCCGCCTAAAACACACTTGCACACGGGTAAGTCTCCCAACCGCTATGTGTGTTTCTGAGGGCAACTATGAATTAAGAACCCAATGTCACCTCGGTCCTAAACTCCTATGTTTAGGCCACAACTCCTAAAGGCCAAGGGGGGTAGTCCCTACTTACTAAGTTCTTTTTGTAGTTTGTTTTAGGGAGTTGTAAATTACCAAAGACTAATATGACAGTCAACGTACAAAATGAAAAATATTTCAATGGCAAGCAAACCTTTTAATCAATCAACCAATAATGTAGGTAAGAGAGAAATAATCAGATAATCAAAATGACTAGTGTCGTCTCTACTCGGGCTATGGAGTCGCAATAATCAACTTCAAATAATTTTCCCAAAGTATCAACTCATTCACTTTAACAAGTATAACAAGAATATCATGACTTCCAGTAAAATGAACCAGTTAAAATAAAATGCTTGCAAATAGTTTATCAATATATCACATAAAGCATTATAGAATCATGAACAGCTTAATGAATCAAGATACATGTAACAATATTTAGTTGAAAAACAAAGTACTTGAAGCAAATATTGTGAACAAGTTAATAATGTAAAGTGCTTGCAAAGTAGAGAAATGAGATTGTAACAATGTTGTGCAAGTGGTCCTGTAAATTTTAGCAAATTTTAATGTCTCTCTTTTACTTAGCGGATTAATGTGTTTGTTGCAAAGAAATGAAACTAATCTAGATGTCTACCCCAAAGAGACTATCTCCTTCGATTAGAGAGAGAATGTCGGGTGCTCAACCTGAAAACACAAGGTTCCCAACTAGCTCCACGGGTCAAACTCAAGACATGTTGGGTGCTCAACTGGAGGACACAAAGTGCCACGAGACCCCCCACAGTCTCTACCCCACTAGATCCACAGGTCAAGCCTTCTTTTCTCCATTCTAATGAAGATGTGTAACTAGGTGCCTATTAAACTAGCCAAACACAATTCTTTGCCCTTTCTCGTCACCCAAGTTCGGTTTAACCGGTGAGGGGAGAGGATACGGGGCAAAAATGGGGCTTAAGTTAAATTTATTTCTAAGCAAGGCTAAACTAAAATAATACAAGCCAATCGCGATATCACAGGAGTGGCAGAGCCAACTCACTTGTGAGGTGCGGGTAAAATGGAAATGCTTGAAATAAAATTACTTAAACAAGATGAAGCCAAGCGTGATATCACAGGAGTGACAGAGCCACTTCACTTGTAAGATGCGGGCAAATAAAAACTTAAAACAAATTACTGAAATGGAAATTGCAAGCCAAGCGCGATATCACAAGGAGAGGAAAAGGCTCTCACTTGTGAGGTGTGGGAAAATAAAGAGCCTCCTCTCTAACTTGAAGCAAACTAACCAAACCATGCGAGGATGGACAAAGCCTCCTCTCTTGCATGCAACTAAGAAAATAACCAACTAAGAACTAAATGTTTGAAGTAAAACCCAATAGGCTCAAGCCCAAGAAACTTACAATGATGTAAATTCCAACACTTGTTATTATTAGGAAGTTAGAGAGAAAATAGTGATTTTTACCGTTTTTTGTAAAGAGCTTGAAGTAGTGACTTGTGAAGGTCTTCTATACTTGGAGATGGTTGATTTTGGGTAGCATATCCTTCTTGAAAGTGTGCAGACCTGCTAAAAACCAGCAAGCAAAAACTCACAAAAAAATGCCCCAAATCACTTTGGAACAATGTTAGTTTGACATACAAAATATACAAAAATTACAGAAATTTTATGAGTAAAATTTTGATGAGATAATAGCTTGTAAACAATGATTCAAATCAGATTTATATATGCAAAAGATGTAGAATAAAATGCAGAAAATTTAAATGGGAAAGAAATGAGAAGATAGTGCTCTTTTGCTCATCCAATGCTTTGAGGAGTGGGGTATCTGACCAAAGAATTCCACCATCAAAGCTTAGTGACCTGCAACTTGTAAGATATTGTTACACAACTGAAATAAAAGGTGAATACTTACAAAAGAGCTAAGAGATCATAAACTTCAACCAAAAAGAATATGAAGATCTTAACTAGTTAAATAGGAAACTCATGAAATAACTAGCAAAATTACTAGAAATCTCACCAAAGCAAAACAGTTTGCTTGTTTGGCCTCCTAAGAGTTGAATAGCTATGAAGTTCTGAAGCAAAGCACCACCAAAGAGCATCCACAACACCAAATCTCCTCCAAAGAATTTGTATTACCAAGCCAAATGGCTGAAAATTACAGTGGCCCAACAATGGGGCAAGAGGAGAGCAAGAGAATGAGAGAAATGGAAAAATAGCAAGAGCATGAGAGATTGTAACCAAAATGAGAAGGAATGCCCTCCTTAAATAGCTCAAGAGGGGAAGGAGACCCCAATTGCATGCTTTCCAAGTGTCAAGAGGTGGAGAGGGAGGCCCAAGAGAGGGGGGCGAATTTGCTCAAGGAGGGCAAAACCAAATTTTGAGATCTCAAATATAGGGAGATAAACCCCCATTTTAATGCTCCCAACCTTATTGCTATGTCAAATGGGGAGGAAACCACCATAGTGGGGCCCTTCCCATTGACTTTTACTCACCCAACCAATCAAAGAGAGAATGGTGCACCCCCTAGAGTGGGCACTTCATCACACTCAAAATACTTGCTTGGGGGGCCCCCTTAAGCTTTAGTTTTCATGTTGGGTACATAACATAAGGTTTAGAACCTTTACTTGGCCACCCCAAGTGACTATAGTCACTTTCACAAAATTCGGGTCTCTAATTAAATGCCCCATTTCCTGATTTCCATGACTGACCTGGGAAAAAGTGACCATAGCCGTAGTAATATTTATCCGAATGACTTCTGTTACCAACTTTTTGTACCACAGTTGGATTATCTGAAGAGTCGCCATTTGACAAACATGATGAATGTTTGTACTCCAGTGTATCAAATGATCCAGCATTTGTGCCTAGCCAATTTTGGCTAGTCAATTTTGTTTTTCAGTCAACATGACCATGGCCCCATAGGGTTTGTAATAAAGTGTGCTAGTAGGATTCTGAGTGTCTCAGTTCCCCATGACTTGATTAAGCAACTAAGGTATTCCAGGGAGTTTTTTCCCTTGACAATTATACTTTGCCTATAGCCGAGCTATAATCGATGAGGTTTTCTCCCGCTTCCTCCAAAGCTGGAATGCCCAATTTTGAAAATTTTAGCCATGGGGGGTTATTAGAGTCCAACTGATCTATATAAGCCTACTAGACACTATTAGAATAGATTGTGGTCATGTCCTAAATCACTAGGACCCTCTGAAAAAATTTCGAAAAAATTTTACCGCAGGCGTCAGATTTTGATTTTAATTATTTTTTAAATTTTAATAATTTTACCTCAATGACGTTACATGACCCAAATACAATAATGACTCTCCCGACCGAAGGAGTAAACATCTCCGTCGGAGGTACAAAGATAAAATACAAATACAATATAAAATATACACATGAATATCTTCCAATGTTACAATTACATTAACATACCCTACCCATGGGTACGTGTTTCTTGGCAACTTAGCTGTCATCCTACACTTCCTAATTTATAATACTCTGACTTGTATTATATAACCATGTGCAACTAAGGCCACATCAAATTTGGTCAGCTTGTAGAATTCTGATAAATATTTCACTATGTATAATGATTTTAAATACGTAACTTAGAATTACTTTTCTATTACCAAAAATAATACATGGTAGCACACCTTAGTCACATCTTTGCTATAAAACACTCCAAGGCTGCAAAGCTTCTGAACAACAGGTTTTGTGACCTCCAGTAAAAGGCTGCTTATGTTAACTGATTCTTTGTTTATTTTAACCTGACATGAGACAAGAACAAGTCACATCAGAATGACAATAAATGTAATAATACATAAAAAAACATAAGCAATTCACAAGGGACTAGAATATTTTACCGGAATCAGCTCAATGTTTCGATTGTGTGTATATGGACTTACATCAGGATCACTTTCATTACGGTACTCCAAAGTTGAAATGTGAAGGTTATCAATGACTGTTTGAATAGTTGCTTGCTTTGCTAAGGCATTGAATAAAGCAAAAACAAAAGAAAGAAACAGCTTGGTTACACACATCATTTATTTATTTTTGCCAAATGCATTGATTATTCACTTCAATGATTAATTTCACCATCCCGGTTCATTATGACATTGGTGTTTGGAAAAGATATAACCTGATTAAAATGTAACTTACATCCAGGCGTTGCTGTTAAAGCTAATATGCGCAGCTGCACAGGAGCTTCCATTATCTGTAGGCAATGGTAAGAAAAAACAATATTTGAAAAACACAAACAAAACAATGTATTCCCTTTGACAAGAAATCCATTGTAGTGTGAATAAAAGAGAAAAAAATAATAGGAACCTTATATTACCATAACGATTAGTCCAAATCCAGGAAAATTTCACCATCAAATAGAGATCTTATCTAGAAAGAAATGTAAACTTACTTCACGGACAACAACACAATAAGAGTAATTTCCCATTGCACGATGAGCCTCATCAACAACCAAACAGACAAGTTGTTTAACCAGGCATGAACCTACAGATAAATCAAAAGAAATGGTTATTAGCAACAAAATGACATATCCAATTCCCAGTTTATTCATAATGGAATGTTTGGCAACTCAACGACTTATGATGAATTTGAGAAAATAGAGAAGTCTTAGTAATATCTACATTTGGTGCCTTCAGTAATAATTTAGATCTAATATGACGGAAAGCAAAAGGGTTAATGATTGATTTAAACCTATCTAGATAATTAGACATATAGATGAAAATCATCAAACAGATATATGAAAAAATCGCAATTAGAAAATTCAAAACTTCAATAGCAAACATTTTTTATCAAGACAAATAGGGCCCCACTTTCCTTTCAAACAAACACATAACAGAAGATCAAATAAATGCTCACTGGATTGGATATCTTTTTCAAGCACTTGAGGAGTTACAAAAAACACTCTCTTGCTCTGCCAAAATCCGGATCTCTGTGCTGGATTCATCTGCCCTGTCATGTCAATTGTCCATTCCTACAAATTCCAAAGTAAGTTATGAATAGAAGAACCAAAATTAACATTGAGAAGCAAAGGAAATTCAAAAGGAAGGCTTCTATAGAATACTACTGGAGCAGCTCTGAAGATCAATCACAGAAACTAAGATTTGGAAAGATTAACTTACTTGTGGAATTCCAACAATATTATGGCATGCCTCAATTTGCTGTATTACCAGAGGTCTAGAAGGAGCGGTGAAAACAATTTTGCCTGAAAACTATTCGCTTCATAAGCTTCAAAGAAGTTACAATAAAAAAAACAAAGTCACTTTAAATATAACAAAATTATATTTCAAGTATACACACTATGTAAACTAGATATTCATGGCACTAAATAGTTTGATAAGAGCACCCAATCGAGAGTGAATGTTCAAGAGTTATCATCTAGCCTCTAGGTATAGAATATCTCTTGCAAAAGCAATTTGAGGTTGAACAAAATATTGTAATCATTCAATGAATTGTTCATATCTGTACATTACTTGCCATTCTTCAGCAGGGACATCTTCATCTTCCTCCTGTATTTTCACTACTGTTTCTGGTGTAACATCGAGGACTTCCTCTTCTGATGTCCGAGGAACTATTTTTTATGTTGTATATGCTTCTGTCTTTGGAAATCTCTCTTATTCAGTAGTTTAGGTTGCTTTGTTTTATATTTCAGCTCTTAGAGTTGTTTCTGCACTCACATATTGTGCCACATCTGGATTTTATGTTTGAGTCCCCTTATCACTCGAAACCATCCGGTTCCAAGGTAACTAGAAATAGTACACTGTCACCACATAACCTTTCCCTGGACTTCGAGTTAGTGCTTGCTAACCACAGCGGGGAATCCCTAGTGACTTAAATAGTCAACTGACAATCAAAATATGATCAATAACACTTAAATTGAAATAAGATCTTGTTGTCCTGAATAATTCTGCTAATAAATATGAAAAAACAGCAAGCAAAACATGACCTAATAACTTCAAAAAACACAGAAAACAATGCAAAATTTTCTGAAAGTGTTGGGCACACAACCCAGTGGAATTCTAGCTAACAAACGCTAAAGTTTATCTCTATTTCTGCACTAAAAATAAAATTACAGCAAGCTAATGTTGCTGTAATTTAACAAAAAAATGAATAAAGTGATATAAAAATGCCTAATCATATGCCTAGAAGACCTAAGATGCACAATTTTAGACTTAGAAATCATAGTTCACTTTTATATAAGAAAACAAAAGTTGAACATTAGTAAACCAGTGCCTTTTATTCGATCAAATAGATAAAAAGAGGAGAAAGTGAATTGGCCGGAAGATGATCCGAAGCCTCTTCATTTAAACCCTGCCAAGATTAAGATCAATAACACATGAAAGCCTAAGAAAATAGAAAGAAAGTGAATTGGGCAAAAGATAATTCGAGGCCTACTTATTCAAACCCTGTCAAAATTAAGATCAATAACACATGAAAGACTAAGAAAATAGAAGTTTCACACATTAAGAACTTGTAGCAGTTTCCAAGAAAATTGTCTTTATTATCAAAAGTTGTAAAATGAACAGTGTTCTAACAAATTTGAACAGTAATATTTTAAAGGTACAAATCAACTCCATTGAATGGGACAGTACTAGTCACAACCCAAGAGAATCAAACACAAACAGTTCAACAACTCAAGATCTTACAAGAGAAAGTCATATGTTCTGTAAATTTCTCAGTGCTCTGAAATCTCAAACCCCAACCTGGTCTCAAGTCGCAATAAATCATTATTTAATGCCCAAACCCAATATTATTGCCCCGGAGTAAAATATAAAAGCATAAAAAAATTTATAACTAGAAACACATGAAGTCTTTTACTCTTTTCTCATAAGCAATAATCACACACATAAATAATTGACAGAGATTTTAAGTCAACATGACCCTGGAAAAACCCTTGCAAGAAAGCCAGTGAGAGAGATAAGTTCTTTTATTATCTCAAACAGATTTACAATGAAGCACAACAGAATTTCTTCCCACAATCAGGCCGCACAGCAGCCTGCTCTTTGCTGGATGCCTTGGAATTTGCGCCCCTCTCTTCTGTTGGACATCTCTGGGATATGCGCCCCTCTTTGTCTACCCTCTGAAGTGGGCTTCATGCCCCTCTGCTACTGAATCACCCTCTCAGTGATTCTCCCTCTCTCTCAATAGTTGTTGAATCCAATCTTTGAATTTAACCTCTCCTCCAGATGAAGTGCGCCCATCTCTCTCAGATATGTGCCCCCCCTCTCTGTCTTCCTACTCACTCTCTGAGTCTCTTTGTCTTCTCGACTATCTTTCATGTGATTCTTGTCCTTGTTAACTTTTTCAACACTCCCCCTTAACGAGAAAAGTGTTCTTCACCACTCCCATCTTGTCCTTGAAATAAACAAGCATGCCCTTTGTTAATGACTTTCTGAGAATGTCTGCTACCTACTCATCTATAGACACATACTGAAGCTCAACTGCCCCCCTCTGAACATGATCCCGGATGAAACGGTATATGATCTCAATATGTTTCAACTAGTTGTGAAATAATGGAATCTTCGTGAGTTTCATGCAACTAGGATTGTCACAGTAAATCACAGTTGACCTCAACTGCTGATCAAATAAGCTCCCTACAATCTTGCGAAGCCAAATATCCTCACAACTAGCTAGACTAGCTGCCATGTATTCTGCCTCTGCAGAACTCAGTGTCACTAACTTTTGTTTCCTACTGAGCCATGACACAACTGCCAAACCCAAGCTAAAACAACACCCTAAGGTGCTTTTCCTGATTATTGCACTACCTGCCGAGTAAAAATATGCATAGCCAATCAATTGTTGTCCATCCCCTTTCTCATAGTTCAGTCGATAGTCCACTCTACCTCTAAGGCACCTGAGCACGTGCTTTGCTACCATCCAATGCACTCTCCTAGGCTCCACCATATACTGACTCAATGTATTGACAGCATAGCACAAATCTGGCCTAGTGTTGACCAGATACATCAACGATCCAATAAGCTGACAGTACCTAGTGGAATCAACCAACTCACTCTCAGAAGGTACTAGCTTCTTCCAATTGGTTGTCATAGGTGTGGCCATAGGCCTACAGTCCTCCATCTGAAATCTCTTCAAAATGTCAATTGTGTATCTGCCCTATCCCAGAAAGATATGCACATCCTCCTGCCAAACCTCTTGATATCACACAACTTGTAGTTGTCCCAAAAGGTGATCATATCCAAGATGGTAGAGGCGTTGGACAACTAAAGAGGTGACCCAAGAGATGCCACGGTTCCCAATGCAATTGGGTGTCATGCTAATCGAGGCACTCTTCACTTTAGATCTAGTATAAGCAAGACCAAGGGGGAGACCCTAGCTAACCAATGAAGGCTAGCGAACCTACTCAAGACCTCCTAGCGAAATGTGACAGTGAAGTAGGAGAATATCAAGAGTGAATGGATCTAGATCTAGGATGGATAAGTGGACCCAAGGAGTTAGGGTTTGGTTGAAGAGGCTTATAAGATGGACAAATGTTCACCAAGGAAAGATTAAGCCACTTATGAGTTTAGATTAGTAGATCTAGACTGATCTAATGCCAAATAGAAAGATCCAAGTGGGGCCCACCCTTAAAATATGGAAAATGGTCAAAATGGGGTCCACAAGGTGAAGATCAAGATGAAATGGCACTAGAAGGGCTGCTACTCAATGGATCTATGGATTTGATGAGGAACAAGGAATACCCACATTACAGATCTGGAAAAAGCCCACCTAACCAAAAGTGGAACCTCCCTTGGAGAGGCCCAGTGCCTCAGATCAAGGGGTAAATGGAGTTGGATGCCCACCAAATTTGGTCTTCAAGGTTAATTAATTATTATTGAGGTGGGTTTTAATTATTAAGCCCATGCAATTGCCAGATCTTATCAGATCTAAAATCTAGGGTTTTAATGATAAGGGGCGCACTAGTGGATAAGTTAAAAGAATAAAATACGTACCTTTCAAGCGTACCTGGATAATGAGAATGAATGCCGGTATGACGAGGATTACTCCCACAAAGATCAAATGAAAGATATGGTAGTTTCTCATGGGTGCGCATCCCCCTAGGACTTCTTTTAGTGAGTGCGCACCCCCTCTAGTGAGTGGATGTATGTTAAATTGTACCGACTCATCTTAGCCGTTGATTATATTGTATTTATCTTTTGATCTCAACCACTCGTTCATAAAGTGGTTAGGGTTTTGGTCTCTCTCCTCCTATTTAAGGAAGAGGCCCCCCAATTATAGAGGCATGTCAAGACTTTTGGCTCTTGGTTATTGGAATACAAGAAATATCTTTGGAGTAAATGCTTGGATCGTGAGATGAATGCTTGAATGTCAATGAAAGATCAAATCTAGGGTTTGAGATCAAGATGACAAATGGATAAGTTAAAAGAATAAAATACGTACCTTTCAAGCGTACCTGGATAATGAGAATGAATGTCGGTATGACGAGGATTACTCCCACAAAGATCAAATGAAAGATATGGTAGTTTCTCATGCTCACACGATTTTCCCAAGTCCACTAGTGCGCCCCTCTCTTCCTGCAAAATCAAGGAGACAAAGCTCAATTAGCAAACAACAATGAGTGTAGATGCAAATGAGAAGTAAATGATAGAGAATAATTGGTACAAAGACAAAATCACTCCCTGTTTGAACCAAGATCTGACAAAAGCTAGCAGGGTGAGCCTCCCCACCAATGCGCACTCCTCCAAATCGTCTTCTTTGACCTGCAAATCGATATAGTGGAACAAAAATGCAAAATAGCTACCAAAATCCTTTAGTGCAATGGAAAAGTAGTTTCAATCACCATAGCCAAGCATTCATCTCACGATCCAAGCATTTACTCAAAAGATATTTCTTGTATTCCAATAACCAAGAGCCAAAAGTCTTGACATGCCTCTACAATTGGGGGGCCTCTTCCTTAAATAGGAGGAGAGAGACCAAAACCCTAACCACTTTATGAACGAGTGGTTGAGATCAAAAGATAAATACAATATAATCAACGGCTAAGATGAGTCGGTACAATTTAACATACATCCACTCACTAGAGGGGGTGCGCACTCACTAAAAGAAGTCCTAGGGGGATGCGCACCACATAAAAGTGACTAATACAAGTGTGTACCACATAAGATGACAAGGACAAATGACTAGGAGCACATGGTGGGGCTAGGAGGCTTTATTATCCTTCACTAGCATCACCCCATGGCACAATGATATAAAATATGACTCAACAACATGTCCAAGTGACTAAATGATCAAATCGTGGCCCCCCTCAATGAGAGAATAATGCATCAAATCACAACTGCGAGAGTGTGTGGACCCCACTTTATGCTGCAACCTAACCTCGAAGGAGTGGGATACATCACATATGACCTCTGAACAAACCTCATGCCAAAACCTTGCCTCAATAGCCCAAATCGATTTCCTTAATGACCTTTTTATCCCATTTTTATCCCACCTAAAAACCACCAAAATGCATGTAACTCACTGCCTGATGCTCGGGCACAAAATCTGACTGTACCATCATGTTTGGAGAGGGGGTAATATGGTAATAACAAGTAGCTGGACCACCCCTCTCCTCTGTAGCGCCCTAGGTAAACGTGCTAGCTCAATGCAAATGTTGGGCAGGCCATTTCTGCATGACAAAACCGGTCAAAAGTGGAAATCTCACTCTGTCATCACTAGGAGTGCCTGAAACTGATAACTGAGTGTCTCAATGGACTCAGAAGGTCCAAATCTACTAGAGATGAGTACCCATACACCCTGTGGCAACCTGTAAGATCATCTGTAGCCTCAGCCATACCCGGACAATAATAAAATAAATGATCTGAGAATAATAATAACAATAAAAAGATACATCAATCATCATTTGAAACCTGTGTCCACTGTATGGAGTCATCAAAGGTGCATCAAAAGACCAGAAATCATCATCATATATCATCATTGGTCCAACTCATCACGGATCCCAAGGTTGACCAAGACTGATCAAAATATGACCCATGCTAGAAAAGCCTACTGCTGCAAGTGCAAATGGTTAAGACATGCTCTTTTAATCATTATCACAACAAGACTTAAAGTATGAAGCATCGTTTCACTGGCAGTTAGTAGATTATAGCATAAAGCATATGTTCAAGTAATCATTTACTTACAATAGAACCTCAAGGATACTCATTTTGCAGACATGATCAATTTGCTAGCAAAGGGTGAAGGTGAAGAATGCAAGGCTAGGATAAGGGGATGACTTAACTGACTCAACACTATGATACTTTGGATAAGGGAAAGGGAATACACACTTAAGCATATATTGGATAATAAACACACAGGGAATGGCAGTGTCTCACAAATGGAATAAGTTGTTTAGAGGAGTGCTTATTCAACCTTGGCAAATGTCTACAAATCACATCATTATATTTCATTTCCTTGGCCAGCAGTCTTTGGATTTAGCATATATTTAACCACTGCTTTCTTTAGGCCTATATGACCCTTTTGGGGATTTTGCATGTGCTCAGAAGCACAACTACTAAAGCTTTCATCCAGGGTGCTTTTAGTTTCCAATTCATTTCATTTCATAACCCCTTTGGGGATTTTGTATGTGCTTAAAGCACAACTACTAAAGCTTTCATCCAGGGTGCTTTTAGTTTCCAATTCATTTCATTTCATAACCCCTTTTGGGATTTTGCATGTGTTTAAAAACACAACTACTCAAGCTTTCATCCAGGGTGTTTATTCATTTATGTTTCAATAAATGATGGTAGTATAATTTGTTTCAGGTTTTAGCCAACACAACTCAAGGAACTAAGGGGACTCTCTACAATCAAGACCAAACATCGGGGCAACCGACTAGAGTGATCAAGGTGTCAAATCCAACTCACCAAAGGGTAAGTTCTGTTGCCAACTCAGAGCCGAGACACAAACTAACAGGGATGCTATCCAACACAGAGGCAAAAGTTGGGAAGTCCTCCATATCACAGGCTGAGGTGTAAGTTAGGATAAAAAACAAAAGTGGGAAAGATAACGGATGGATGGGGAAAGTGAAAGTGATGCCTAAGCTAGCAAGCCATAAAAGGTGGGAATGATCATGTCCACACTCCTGAGAGGGTAAAACCAACGAGTATAAAACAAAAGCTTCTAAGTGTAAGCAATACAACCATTTAGATAATCAATAACAACCATATTCATTTTATATAGATATATTGCTAGATCATGATTACTATATACTAAGTCAAGCTATCAAAATGACCAAAAAAGCAAGATAATAAAACCAATGCACATCATATATCTGTTGGGCCATATACCTATATCTGCTATCTAAATCACTTGTAACCACTGAAACATTGATGTTGATACTCTAGGCACTGCACTGCTCTGTATGGGATAAAAGGTCATCTCGGTCATCAAATCTGAGGTCAAGAGGCTCAGTCATGGCATAAGGTCTACTGCATGTCTAATTTGGGGCTGCTCTAATGTGTGAGTGATCATAAGTAATACTGCTCATCATAGTTGATCTCACTAAAACTGTGTAAAGGCAAAGCTCAAAAATATATATTGAACTGCTCTGCAAACATGGTAGCCCGGCTACTAAGAATGTGATAACAGGACCAAAGTGCATTTCTTTATCTAAGATTGTAATAAGCTTTAATAAAGATTCGAGTAGGCTCCTAAGAGCCCACTCCCCATTCCCCTAGGGGGGTTCTGCGTCGATGTGCCTTTTTCATGTTTCTTGCTTTCTAAGTTTTGCTTTAGTTCTATTTGGCTAAAATTAACACAGAATAATTAAAATTTAACATCTCAAGTGTCCAATCCAAATATCGGCCTTCGGACTCACTCAAGACATAGGAACATCTAACACACTTTTGCAGGCTGTAAACTTTACAGTTTAAATCAATTTATCTTTTCTTTGTTAAGTTTTTCTTGCAAAAGTAACGAATACTAACCCACCACGCTCTACCGAAAGGGAAAAGATATTCATGGTGTAGTAATTAGTTCATTTTCCATTTTTCAATCTTTGCTTTATTCAAAGTAACGAACCCGGCTGTGTATACCCGAAGTATGCTCTCGGCATCACATAAAGAGCTTGCCTGAGTACGTGGTGGATGATCATAAAAGAGTTTCTCAGCCTTTAGTAATTTTAATTATTAGTGTTAACACAGAATAATTAAAATTTAACATCTCAAGTGTCCAATCCAAATATCGGCCTTCGGACTCACTCAAGACATAGGAACATCTAACACACTTTTGCAGGCTGTAAACTTTACAGTTTAAATCAATTTATCTTTTCTTTGTTAAGTTTTTCTTGCAAAAGTAACGAATACTAACCCACCACGCTCTACCGAAAGGGAAAAGATATTCATGGTGTAGTAATTAGTTCATTTTCCATTTTTCAATCTTTGCTTTATTCAAAGTAACGAACCCGGCTGTGTATACCCGAAGTATGCTCTCGGCATCACATAAAGAGCTTGCCTGAGTACGTGGTGGATGATCATAAAAGAGTTTCTCAGCCTTTAGTAATTAGTCTCACATTTTGCAAATAACCTCCTCGATAGACGAATATCCAGCGTCTCCATTTTGCTTCTATGCAGGCAAATTTCACAAAGAAAGCGGGAACAACTAGATAGTGACCGCGGGGCCCCATCAAACTACACACTCATTTGGTGTAGTGTTGGACACACCCCCGTGACTTTGATCTAGCCCACATTTTCTCGCGTGGAGCCACACTTAGCGAGTCTGGACATATTCCCAGTACCTTCGTGTTATATCGGGAATCCCCCTCAATAATCCACTCATCTTTCACAATAATTTAAAATTGATTAAGAGCATTTGCAAAATCTTGTTTTCGGCACAACAACAGCACTATATTGGACTCCATTTTCAGCATTGGTCATTTACTATTTACTTTTTAAAAGCTTTATTTTTTCTATCACGTCTTAAGTGACTTTGTGATCCTTACTATCTTTATGTTGTTGTGACTAAAATTTTATATTGCAATCTCGTCTCAATTCATTTCATAAAAACTCCTAAATAACTTACTCATCCACCAAAACTAATTAGCTTAATCAAGCCTTAGTAACCTTTAGGTTCCACCCCCCTTGGCTTCGTTAGGAGTTTGCCTAAACGAAGGAGTCAAGAATCAAGTACAGTACTTGACTCGAAGCTTGCCCCCAAGGACACACTTAGTGGCTTAAATATTTTTGCCACGTAACCCCCAGGTGTGTGAAAGGCGGCAAAACATTCCTAAGCTAAGGTCACATGAAAAGGCCATCTTGACCATGTCAAAATGCAGCAAATCCCTAAAATTTCAAAGTGCTCAAAATGGCCCGAAATCGAACACCAAATCTGCTCACTATACTGGGTACCCAAAAGTCTAGTTTACCTTGGTAAAAACAGGACTACTAAAAATAACATGGGCTCAAAATCCAATTAAACTCACATCACAAGCAAATCCTCCAATTGAATCCTCAAATATGAAACTGGATCAACAATCAAACCACTCTCAAAAACTACAAAAAATAGAAATTGCTAAAAATAATAGCTACTAAGAATAGAAACTTCCTAATTTGCTTAAAAACAAAACCCCATACATATCTTCCCAAAGAGTGTCCAAAACCAAACCAAATCATGCAAAATATGACACTACAAATTTAACCTAAACACACCCTTTGGGGGTCTTCAAACCGCCATACTCACTCTAAATACTATGTTGAATTTGGAAGTATGGGGCACCTCCTTTCACTGCATCACCTATCCATATGTACCTATGATGTATCTTCTGCTTGTAAATGTATAAAAATAACATATCCAAACTCTGCCCAACCATCTACCTCTCAATAATAAAGAAACATGACCATGTGCCAAGCCTGAAAGGCACACAAGGAACTATCGAGGTTGTGCCAGTGGACCGACTAACCAATCAACCCCTTAATGTGCTCACCAACCATCAATGTCAATGTTGAACTATGTAACCATGAGTTCACCCTAAATGATATCCATGAATATGTACTGTAGAATAACACTGAGATTTATAAGGTCAAATCGAGCATTAACAAGTCCCATTGACCTACTTTTGTGGTCATTTGTGGACATTAATAAAATTATCTTACCTTATCTTATCTTAGAACATTTACTCAAAATATTCATTATAATTTATTACCTTCTAGGATCAATGCCTAACAAATCTCAAAAGAATCTTTTCCCAACCTCGAAATTATTTGTCAATAATTGTAGTTTATTATTTATAATGTTTACCAGGTAAACAAGATACATTCAAATCCATGAAGTTTGCAAATAGTAACTTCTCATAACTCATAATTGCCCATATAATGTCCACTTCCTCGTGCTCATGACAACCTCTTATGAGCTAATTATTCTTCCTCCACATACTTCTTCCTTATAAGTCATCCATTCTACACCTTCCTTTCAACTAACTACAGTGTAATCTTTCTCAAGGCACAAGAAATCCAAAAATTTCCAAAGAAATTTGACTATAAACTTTGCCATAACAATCAACAAAGCTCCCTAGGTTGAAATCAAATGAAATTAATTATTGTCGATTCGAGATAATAGAAAGGTCAATTGGAATTGTTACTCCTTGACATGTAGGGCTGACTTGAAGTTCGATGCCTATGTGATATTCTAGTAGTTCCACATATGAGATGTATGGTTTACTCACAGATATTTGCCAGACACACTTTCAACTTGCTCAGATCTCCATGTTATCTGCTAGGGATCAACGGGGACATTCAGTTGACACCAGTGTTAAGACATATGCTATCTAGTTAACTCATGGTAAATGCTTTCTTATGTGTGGACATGACCATGCGGAATCACCGGTGTTACTCCGTAATGACTCATGAGTCTTAGATGGTTGTTTCATAGCTAAAGATGCATTGTGGTGTGGTCATAATTCTTCCTTTAGATAAGTGTGTAGCCTTGTGAGTCAAGTGTATCCCTAGGGAAGTAAGTGTGACACTCATTTCACGCTATTTATAACATTTTACCTGAACAATTTCGTGACATGTCATTCCACTAGCCCTTTCAAATTTTCACCCATTTCCATCATGTACCCCTTTCGTAATTGACTTATCATATGTTATGTTCCAAGGTCTCTATATTATTCTCATGTATGAATGCCTAAGCCAAAGTTAAAAGAGTCAAAGTACTCCAAGGGTAATGCAGCTAAATGGTGAATGTTATATGTGTGAGCAATACCCCCTTGCAAAAAAGCCATGTTCCCTATGTCCCGGGTTATCAAAGCCTAATCTAAAGCAAAGGGACTAAAAAAATAAATAAATAAAATAAAAATAAAAAGTGATCACAAAGAAAGGGTAACTCAAGAAAAAAAACTACCTTCTGAGGCACACATGTAGAAGAAAAACCATTAACCTTTAGCTCTTGAAAGCTAAGGGGTAGAACTAGCACTTAGTCATACTTCTATCATGGTCAACTCGCAAACACCCTCTCCCTAGTACCACATTCACTTCATCACCCTCACCTTAGTTAGAAACTTAGGAAATGCACATTGTCATGGGGATCAAGCATGTAATATAGTCATGGCCACACTATGGTAATTCTTAGGTTAATGGGATAATTAAATCAAATGTGATTGAGTTAATTAGAAATGTGCACTTGGTAACCTTTCCATGTTAATGTTATACATTATTTTAAGTATTTTTCCTAAGTTATACATTGTTGGGGCTTCTTAAGCTAGTGCCCTAGCAAAATCACATGGTCTCACACTTGGTTGATGTTTTATGGTTGACTTGTAGTCCCCCTTTGATGATGCGTCATCCTCCTTCATGCACACATGGGAGATTTAAGGCACATGTGGTTGATCTAATTGGCACATGTGAGAGGGCCAACCCTCTTTACAGAATGAATTGATGGTTTGGGTGAATTAGCATGAGATTTGATCGTGTTGTTGAATATTGTAACTTCCAAGAATATTATAATTTGTACTTTATTATTCCAGAGATGATTCATTCCTCCGAGGCAATTCTATTATGTATCCGGAGATGTTTATTCCTCCGATGAAGCGTGGTAACCAGGGTTATTAGACCCACCATGTGGGGGTCGGCCCTGAGTTTATAATTTAGGGGTTATTAGACTTCACTAGGAGAGGTCGGCCCCATTAGGGATTTTGGTCAATCGGGAACTAGTATAAGTAGAGGAGGAGAGCTCCTCATTTGACACACTTGCTTAGCTCAAAAAGTGGCGCACTTGTGTTTGAGAGGTCTGCGTAGGAGGTAGAGAAGGAGGTCAAGTCTTGGAGCACATCTTGTATTTTGGTTGATCATCTTATTGAGGAAAGCTTTGCTGGGTTTTCTACCCCATGAGGGTTTCCCAGGGTAAAATCTTTGTCTATCTTGTGATTATGTTTCTTTCAGTGATCTTGCTAGTCAAATTAGTTTAAACTTAACATTGTATCAGAGCTAGCCTGAATAGAACATCTTTCACAAGGTGAAATTATATTTCTCTCTCTCTCCCAAATTTAGGGTTTCTGCAAAAGTTAGTATTTTTGGATTCTAGTTGCATGGCTGAATAGCCCTTCTAAAGATCTATCTTTTGAGCCTTGGATCGAGGTTTTTGGTTGGGTAGAACTCCGGGAAAGTCAAACCCTAGTTTTACCAAAAGTGAGATAAACCAGAAATTCTATTGTAGATCCGGAAAAGTGAAAAGTTAAAGTTTCCAGGTAAGTACTACTCTATCTCTTATCTCTTGGACTCCCCCAAGAGAAGATGGCTCCAAGCACTAAGCTTGAAGACAAGCTAGAAGGTATAGAAAATTTCTGGGCATGGAAATACAGAATTGGTCTCATTCTTGAAGAGAATGATCTTGCTCATTATATCAAGGATGAAGTTGCAGAACCTGAAGGAGATGAAACCAAAGAGAAACATAGGAAGGATTTGATTAGGGCAAAGAGAATCATAGCTGATTCTATTAAAGACCACTTGATTCCCCAAGTGGCTTCCAAGAAGACTCCAAAGGAAATGTATGATGCCCTAGGAAGAATGTATGAAGGAAAAAACATCAATAGGAAGATGAAACTAAGAACTCAGTTGAAGAGTACCAAGATGCACAAAGGAGAATCCATTCAAGACTACTTCTCAAGGGTCTCCTAAATCAAGGAGCAACTAGATGCCATTGGTGATACTCTTGATAAAGATGAACTTGTGATGACTGCTCTAAATGGTCTCACTAGACCTTGGGAGTCATTTATACAAACTATGTGTGCCAGAAAAGAAAGTATGAAGTTTGATGTAGTATGGGAGGATTGTGTTCAAGAAGAGGTTAGGGTAGCCAACAGAGAAGCCCTTCTCAAGGAGGATGACCAAGCCTTGGCCACACACACCAAAAGAGGAAGAAAGGGTCACTCCAAGAAAGTGAACCACAAGAAGTCTCAACCCTCTCATAGATTCAAAAGGAAAGGAGGAACAAACTCAGAAAGAGACCTCTCCACAATCCAATGTTACAATTGTCTTAAACTAGGACACTATGCTAGAGATTGTACTTTACCAGAAAAGAAGAAGAAGAAGTTTGTTCACAAAAGACATCATGCACATATGGCAGAAGATGATAGTGAAGAAGAAGTAAAAGAAGAAGAAGAAGAGGAAAGGCCTCGAAGGAAAAGATCAAAAGTAAAGAAAGAAGATCCAGAAGAATATGTCCTATTTTCTGCACTCTCTGGATCTGTGTCTCCTGGAGAAGATACATGGCTCATTGATAGTGGTGCTTCAAAGCACATGACAGGTCAAAAGAAAACTCTCTCAGGACTTGAAGAAAAGTCTTCACCACAAAAGGTATCTCTAGGAGATGATTATCAATATCCCATCAAGGGAATTGGTGAAGCAAGCTACAAGCTTGATTCTGGAACACCCTTGAAAATGAAAGAAATTTTATATGTACCAGGTTTGAAGAAGAACCTACTCTCTATCTCAGCACTAGATAAGAAAGGTTTTAGAGTTGCTTTCATAGATGGACAAGTAATTATGTGGCCCAAAGGAAAATCAATTGAAGATGCATTTGTCATTGGTGAAGAGGAAGGAGGTCTCTATAAGCTCAAGGGACATCCAGAAGTTGCCCTTGCTCATGAAACCTCTAGCCCCAGTGAGCTATGGCATAGAAGATTAGCTCACATTAACTACAAAGCCCTACCCTATGTAAGCAAGGTGGTCATAGGATTACCAGATTTGAAGGTTGATCATAATGGCTCATGTAAAGGATGTGAAAAAGGGAAGAATATCAAGAACCCTTTTCCAAATAGTGAAACAAAGACCAAGAACATTTTGGAGCTAATACACTCAAATGTATGTGGACCAATGCCCACCACTTCCCTAAGTGGGTTTGAATACTATCTCTCATTCATTGATGACTATTCAAGGAAGACTTGGATATACTTTCTAAAAGGTAAGAATGAAGTCTTTGGAAAATTCAAAGAATTCAAGGCCTTAATAGAAAATCTCTCAGAAAAGAAAATCAAGATTCTCAGAACAGATAATGGCGAAGAATATACTTCAAAGGACTTTGAAGACTTCTGTAAGGAAACTGGAATCAAGAGGGAACTAACCACTCCCTACAATCCCCAACAAAATGGGGTTGCTGAAAGAAAGAATAGAACCATCATGGAAGCTGTAAAAACTATGATACATGACCAAGATCTACCCATGTATCTATGGGCTGAAGCAGCTAGGACAACAGTCTATGTGCAAAATAGACTATCCCATAGTGCTCTTGAATTCAAAACTCTAGAAGAAGTGTTCATAGGAAAGAAGCCTGAGGTAAGTCATCTCAAAATATTTGGATGTCCTGTGTACATTCACATTCCAAAAGAAAAGAGAACCAAGTTGGATCCTTCTGGTAAGAAGGGAATATTTGTTGGATACTGTGAATCATCCAAAGCCTTCAGAATTTACATACCAAGTTTTCATCATATGGAAATAAGTAGAGATGTAACATTTGATGAAGAAGCAGCTCTCAAGAAATCCAGGAAATGCCAACTTGAAGAAATCTATGAAGAAGATACACCTCCTAGAATCACAGAAGTTGTGCCCATCCCTGAAGATGATACACCAGAGGACCATGACATGTTGGAACCACAAGAACCCCCTATTACAAACTTATCTAGGAAAATAAGGCCAGCATGGGCTAGAGACATTATTCAGGGAGCTGAAAGATATGCAGCTCCTGAAGGCTCCACTAGAGAAAGAAAGAAACCAAAGCTAGTATCCAACTATGTGGCCTTGATGTGCAGTCTTGTGGATCAACAACCTACTAGCTATGAAGAGGCAGCTCAGAAGAAAGAATTGGTAGAAGCAATGACAGAAGAATATCAGTCAATAATAAAAAATGATGTTTGGGATATAGTTCCCAAACCAAAAGATAAAAGTGTGGTTTCTTCCAAATGGATTTTCAAGATAAAACATGCTGCAGATGGTAGCATTGAAAAATACAAGGCAAGATTTGTAACCAGAGGATTCTCTCAGAAAGAGGGAATTGACTACGAAGAAACATTTGCACCAGTTGCTAGGTATACTTCAATTAGAACTATCATGGCACTTGCATCTATGATGAAGTGGAAATTACACCAAATGGATGTTAAGACAGCTTTTCTGAATGGTGTAATTGAAAAAGAAGTGTACATAGAGCAACCACAAGGGTTTGAGGTTAAAGACGAGAGAACTCATGTATGCAAACTGAAAAAGGCATTATATGGATTGAAGCAAGCTCCCAGAGCTTGGTACGGAAGGATTGACAATTTCTTAACAAGCATGGGCTTTACCAAGAGTAAAGCTTACCCTAATCTTTATCTCAAGGTGATGGATGATGAACCAGTTATACTGTTGTTTTATGTAGATGATCTATTTCTAACCGGAAATGAGAAACAAATTATTGAATGCAAGAAGAAGCTTTCTTCAGAATTCGAGATGAAAGATCTCGGATTAATGTACTACTTCTTAGGTCTAGAAGTATGGCAAGAACCAAAAGGAATCTTTCTAAATCAAGGTAAGTATGCTGTGGAGATCCTAAAAAGATTTGATATGTTGGAGTGTAAAGCCATGGCCACTCCCATTGACTCCAACTTGAAGTTATTAGTTAATGACTCATCAGAATTAGTGGACATAACTCTATATAGACAAATCATTGGGTCATTGATGTATTTAACAAATACTAGGCCAGATATATGCTTTGCTGTAAATACCCTGAGTCAGTATCTAGTAGAACCTAGAAAGGTTCACTTAATAGCTGCAAAGCATGTAATGAGGTACCTAAAGGGTACATTAAATTTTGGTCTATATTATCTTGGAAATCATGAACTCAGATTACATGGTTACTCAGATTCTGATTGGGCAGGAAGTGTCTCAGACAGAAAGAGTACATCAGGTGGATGTTATGGTCTTGGATCTGCCATGATCTCATGGTTCAGCAAGAAACAATCTAGTGTGGCTCTCAGTACTGCTGAAGCAGAATATATAGCTGCCTGCTCTACCAGTTGTGAAGCAGTGTGGCTTCGAAAGCTATTATCTGGAGCGTTCGACTTAGAAAAGGATCCCACTGTGATCATGTGTGACAATCAAAGTTGTATTAAGATGACAAAAAATCCAGTGTTCCATGATAAGTCAAAACACATAGAAATCCGATATTTCTACATACGAGATATGGTGCAAAGAGGAGCTATTAAACTCGAGTATGTGAGTACTGAGGAACAAATTGCTGATATATTGACCAAACCCCTATCTCAAGTGAAATTTGAATATTTCCAAAATAAGCTTGGTGTATCTTGAATATTTTCGAGCTATTAAACTCGAGTATGGCTCTTATTTTTTTGTATCTTCTATGTTTGTGATCTATCTTGTTCAAGATCACTTCTATATCTGGATGTACTTGTATTTATACTAAATCTCAAAAGAAGAAAGGATTGTTGGGTTTTTCCCGAGTTTGGGTTTTCCAGGGTAAACTATTATGTCTCTTGCGCATGATTATGTGTAATTAAATTTGAAAGAGATGAAAATTATACTACTATATCATTAAAATCTAATAGGTTACAGGCCCACACATGCTATCCTGCTGCGTGCATAGCACAAAGATTTAGTCTAAAAATCTAGAGGTCGAAAATCATGGGTTCGAAAATCATGGGTCAAACATCTAAGGTCCGAAAATCATGGGCCAAAAATCTAGGGGCTGAAAATCTAGGGGCCAAAAATTTAGGGGTCGAAAATCAAGGGCCAAAATTTTAGGGTCCGAAAATTTAGGGTCAAGAAATTACATATGTGAATTTTCAGTTTTGACCTCAATTCTGTAGAAATTAGGGTTTCAATTTGCGAGTTGTTATGTCCACAGATCTGGAAGAAATGGAGGTCAATCCAACTCGCCTTGGGAGGGCGCATTAGCCTGCGGATTCAGTTTTATCAAAGTCCAAGTTTAAATTTTTTACCCTCTCATGCTAGGGCTTCTGCAGCTAGTCCAGTTTCAATTCAGTCAAGATGGTTGTTGCACTCAAAGTAGAAGACAGATTTGAGGGAGTTTCAAACTTCCGATCTTGGATGCTTATGCTCTTGAATGAACATGATCTCAAGGATCATATACTCAGAAATATTCTAGAGCCAAAACGAGCCCGAGAGAGAACAAGACACAAGAAGAATGAAGCCATAACCATGAGGATTTTAATGGACTCAGTAAAAGATCATCTTGCACCCCTTATTGCAAGCCAGGACACTGCTAAGATGTATGAAGTCTTGAAGAAACTTTACGGGAATGAGAATCCTAGCAGAATCTTGGCCCTAAAATATCAACTTCATCAAGTGAAGTTCACCAAGGAAGAATCAGTTTCTTCTTACTTGTTGAAGATTGTTCAAATTAAAGATCAGCTGGCAGCTGTTAATGAAAGTGTCCCTGATAGAGAACTTGTGTTGACTTCCTCCAGAATGGAAGCCATTTGTGAAAGGAATATGTGCTCGTGAAAGTATAGCCACTATGCAAAACAATGTACCTCAAAGAAAAGAAAGCACCATGCCTCAACTGCCGATGTTGATGAAGATTCTCCACAGAAGAGGTCAAGGAATGCAAAAGATGATCTTAAGGAAATTGCAGAAGATCATCAAAAGGAGTACTTCCTCTAGTACACTCTACAAGTGCACCGATGATTGAAGTATCAAGATGATGTGATTGTCATTGGTGATGTATGAAGATCAAGCTACAGAAAGTGTTATATTTTCATACATTCATAGCATAATAATTCAAATGCATAAATAGGATCACTAGAAGAAAGACAAAGCACAAAACAATAACACAAGAGTTTATCCTGGGAAACCCAAACGGGAGAAAACCCAGCAACCTTCGTATAGAGATAATAATTCTGAGATCATAGTACAATAATGAAAGAGAAAAGATGGAAATACTTTCCAAAGATAGAAACCCCAAAATAGTCTTCTCCTTCTACAGGTGCAAACTTCTCTCTCCAAGTGATGTGAACTTGTGTGAAGTGAGTGAGTGAATAATGAGGTGAACTTTCCATCTATTTATACAAGTACCAAACTGGCTTTTACCCTAACTAGGCCAACTTCTCTTGGGGGGCAATTAATAAATTAATTTTAATCTTTTCTTTTGTTTTCTTTTCACCCCAAGGTTTACATTGATTCTTTCAAGGGTTTACATAATTGATTACATCAAGTTCAACTCCCTTAGGAGGTACAATCAAATACAATAATAATATCTTTCGAAGTTGCACAAATTCCAACAGAAAGAAGATGAAGATCTGAGGACTCTTGTGATGTCTACAAGAAGGTAGAGATCAAGAGGGAGCCAACAAAACAATAAAAGATAAGTATTGGTATTGTCATTTGAGTTATTCTTTAAATCCTTGAACGTTTAGGATAATGTTCACAACAATTATGTGTAAATATGTGATACAATTTTCTTTTATGCATGACTGAGATTGACGAGCGGTAGCCTCATGTAGTGCATTTATATGTTGGGTAAGTGGCCTATAATGTTGCACATCAACCCATGAACCCCTTGATGGAGCTAGTCCAGGATGAAACCTCTTTGCTAACATCGTAGAGCAGTGCATGCCCTTGATAGTATGTTCTAGTGGAGATGGAAGGCATCCAGATAGTTACCGAGTATGTTGGGATATGGATGGGTGTTGTGCTGAAGCACTAGCTAAGATATTAAATCTTCATGACTGTGTGCACTGTCATTATTGCCATTGCATTGAAATGTCAATATGATTTGATTGAATTTCATAATTATGCAATGTTGCTAACTATTTGACTAAATTTGTCTTGTAGGAAAGACCATGTGATATGGCCTACAAGAGAAGAATGATGAGACTTCTTCCAAAGAACAAGTGATAGTTGTTCAGCAAAAGGACAAGTGATGGATGTGAAGATCCCATTGATATTTAGTATTTGAAAGCAAGCATGATGCTCAGATGCGGAGGGAACAAGATGCTCGGATGTAGAGCAAGCAGGATGCTCGGATGTAGAGGGATCAAGATGCTCGAATGCAGAGCAAGCGGGATGCTCAAATGCAGAGGGAGCAAGATGCTCGGATGCAGAGCGAGGAGGATGCTCAGATGAAGAGGGAGCAAGGCACTCCAGCACAGAGGGAGATGTGATTAGCCTGAAGGTGGATGTTTGCTGCATCGAACGGACATTCCCCAGGTATTAGGCATGTGACTTGGCTAGGGGTGAATGGTCCAGTGGAAGGGTAATATCTTCTCCCAAACACCCTGTGACAAGGTGGGGAGACTGGCCCTTGCATGATGAGTAGTGTTGATGCATCGAGCATTCCCTCAATATTAGCCATGTGACTTGGCTAGAAGTGAATAACTCAGAGTAGGGCAATGCCTTCTTCCGGACATCCTATGACGGGGTGGGAACATTAATCCTCAGTTGTACACGCTATCCTCTTAGAGGTTGAGCATCAAGCATTTCCCCGGTACTAGCCATGAGACTTGGCTAGGGGTGGGTCAAGTGGGACAGTGCCTTCTCTCGGACACTAAGTAGGGTGGAGAGATTAGTCCCTAAGACGACTCACAATGGGGCAGTGCCTTCTCTCAAACACCACGTGGGGTGGAGAGATTAGTCCCTAAATGCTCGGAGCGGGGCAGTGCCTTCTCCCGGACACACTGTGACAGGGTGGGGAGATTAGTCCCTAGATTCTCACTCATGTACTCATGCAAGTGCATGGATTTAGCCATGAGACATGGCTAAGAGACCTTGAAACCATCAACCTGAAGCAAGCTCGTGATCAATCTTTCCTTGAGATGATTCACTAAAGACAAGTCATGGTGTGAAGGCTTTGAAGAAACCCAAGATGTGTTCAGGCAGAACAAGCAAGAAGAATACCTCCCTCATTGATTTCTTGAAGTGCGACATGCTGGGATCATGGAAAGTCGAGGATCTTGTCTATGTGCATTCAAACCTATGCCTTGTGTATCGTATGGGTGAAAATATACAAGTTGTTAAATTTCATACATTCATAGCATAATAATATAAATGCATAACCAAGATCACTAGAAGAAGACAAAGCACAAAACAATAACACAGAGTTTATCATGGGAAACCCAATTGGGAAAAAACCCAGCAACCTTCGTATAGAGATGATAATCACGAGATCAGAGTACAAAGATAAAAGAGAAAATGTGAAAATGCTTTCCACAAGTAGAAACCCCAAAACAGCTTCCTTCTCCAGCTTGTGCGAACTTCTCTCTCTCTGGGTGATGCAAACTTCACTTGAATGAGTGAGTGAATAATGAGGAGCACTTTTCCTCTATTTATACAAGTGCTAACATGAAAAATACCCTAACTGGGCCGACTTCACTTGGGGGCAGTTTAATAATTTAATTTTAATATTTTTCTTTTGCTTCTTTGCACCCCAAGGTTTACATTGATTCTTTCATGTGTTTACATAAGTAATTACATCAAGTTCATCTCCCTTAGGAGGTACAATCAATTACAATGAAATATAATAAATAATATCTTCCGAAGTTGCACAAAATCCAACACTCCCTCTCAACGAGGAAGGTATTCTTCGGTCTTCATTTGCATCACGATCATCTGGGTTTCATCTTGTACATCCATGCTGTCTCCATCATCTCTATACATACTGAAGGTTGTCCACACAGTCTCAGTGCATCATCTTCACCAATCCTTTGGTGAGTCCAGGAGAATCACTCAATCCTGGATATCTGAGATTATCAGCTGTACCATCTCTGCTATACAATTTGCTACATGTCTGTCTCATCTGCCAATGGGGTGCTCCCATACCTGGCTGAGATCTCAGATGAGCAAAAGGGCACGACCATCTACTGACTGTGCAACTCATCTGCCTATGGGAGTTTTCCCATATCTGGCTGAGTACCAGGACTGTAGAAGTACCTGTGCAATCACACGGCCAACTGTTGACTGTCCTACTCATCTGCCTATGGGATTTCTCCCATATATGGCTGAGTAACTGGACTGCAAAGGCACCTATGTGAACCCGACCAACTACTGACTATCCTACTCATCTGCCTATGGGATTTATCCCATATCTGGTTGAGTAACTGGACTGCAGAGGGTACCTGGGTGAACCTAACCAACTGCTGACTGTCCAACTTATCTGCCTATGAGATTTCTCCCATATCTGGCTGAGTACTGGACTGCATAAGCACCTGGGAAAAGCAGGGCAAGCATCTCAATGTCATCTTTCCCTCTCAAGGAGGGACACGTTCTCTTCGACTCCAAGTCTTCCGCGAAAGTATTCAAACTTCACCCTGGGAAGTGCCTTGGTGAGAACATATGCAGTCTAGTCGTCTGTCGGCATGTACTGTAACTCGACCGCACCTTTCTGCACCATATCACGAATGAAGTGATATCGAATCTCGATATGCTTCGAGCTGTCGTGAAATAAAGGATTCACCGACATCTGCACACAACTCTGGTTATCACAGTGAATCACGATTGGCTTTGGAATCTGGCCGAAGAATCCTGCCAAAAGTTTACGAAGCCAAACTGCTTCTCGAGCTGTTGTGCTAGCAGCCATGTACACGGCCTCTGCAGTATAGAGTGCTACCGAGTTCTGCTTCCTGCTGCACCAGGAAATAACTGCAGAACCCAAACTGAAGCAACATCCGGAAGTACTCTTCCGATCTGCAACACATCCGGCCCAATCTGAGTCTGTAAACCCCTGCAATCTCAGGTCACAATCTGAAGCATACTTCAATCCATATCCCACAGTGCCACGTAAGTATCTGAGCACATGTTTTGTAGCAATCCAATGAATCTGCCTCAGTTCCCACATGAACTAACTGAGGGCATTCACAGCAAAACATATATCTGGTCTGGTGTTGGTCAGATACATCAATGACCTAATCAACTGGCGATAAATGGTGGGATCAATCAAATCAGAATCTGAAGTAGAATCTCTCAACTTCTTCCAATTTGCATCCATCGGAGCAACCATGGACTTGCAGTCCAACATCCTAAATCTCTTCAATATATCAATGGTGTATTTTCCTTGTCCTAGGAAAATCTCTTTCTGCCTCTTCCATACTTCTAATCCCAAGAAGTAATGCATCAATTAAGATCTTTCATTTCAAACTCAGAGGCGAGATTCTTCTTACACCATACAATAAGTTTCTCATTTCCTGTGAGAAAGAAGTCATCAACATATAGAACCAAGATCAGTGGTTCATCATCTACAACCTTGTAGTAAAGGTTGGGGTCTGCATCACTCTTGGAATATCCCAAGCTCACCAGGAATCCGTCTATCCATCCATACCAAGCACGAGGTGCTTGCTTGAGTCCATACAGTGCCTTTTTCAATCTGCATACATGAGACTCCTTTCATTGGACAATAAACCCATCTAGTTGTTCGATGTAAACTTCTTCCTCAATAACACCATTGAGAAAGGTCGTCTTCACATCCATCTGATGCAACTTCCATCTCATAGCTGAAGCAATAGCAATAATGGATATGATGGAAGTATACAGGAGCAAATGTCTTGTCATAATTGACTCCCTCTTTCTGAGAGAATCTTCTGGCTACAAATCTAGCCTTGTATTTCTCAACACTGCCATCTGCTCCATGCTTGATCTTGTATAACCATTCAAAAGTCACTACTAACTTCTCCTCAGGTCTCAACATAGCCTAACACACATCATTCTTCATGATGGATTGTTATTCTTCCATCATGGCATCCTTCCAAACTTGATGTTTGGATGTGTCTTCATAAGTGGTGGGTTCTGTATCAATCATGTTGCTTATCAGTGCCACATAACTAGAGAACCTCTGAGTTCTTTTTCTTTCTCTGGAAGTGCCATGTGGAGCTACATGCCCCTCTGCATCCTGCAGTGTCTGTTGTGCGCATCTAGGTTTTTTCTAACCTGCAACATCTCTGGGGATATCAACTGGATCTATGGGATCAATAGGTTCATCCTTTTCTGTTGGCTCCCTCTTGAACTGGAGGGGAAGATGGTCTCATCTCGAGTATTTCTTCATCATCGATCTCCATGGCTAATCCTTTGCCTTTCCTAACAGCCATCTCTTCTTCAAAGGTCACACTAACTGTTAGAATCCTGGAATGTAGATTCTGTAAGCCTTTGAAGACTCACTGTGTCCCACGAAAGTTCCTTCTAGCCTGAAGGTTCTAACTTCGTTCCTTGGGCACATGTATGTAGATTGGACAGCCTAATATCTAAAGGTGGCCCACTTCTGGTTTGACTTCTATGAAAGCTTCCTCTGAGATCATCCTTCTAGGCTGAGAGTTGTTTTCTTGGAAGCTTCTTGCTTAACAACAACGAGATTCATGTGTCCACCACTTGTTCATTCGGAACAGGTCACATCATCCTTCTCTTGTAGGCCATGTCACATGGTCTTTTCCTTACAACTCAAATCCCGGCCGATGATCAGTGATATTGTATAATCAAATGTAATGACAATAGTTTACACGGGCATCTTAGCTAATACTTTATCACAACAATCATGAACAATTCTACCAACACATCTAGGAACTATCTAGATGTCTACTATCTCCACTAGAACATGCCATCAAGAGTGTGCACTACCCTAAGCATGCAGGAAGGAGATATCATCTAGACTAGCTTCATGAAATGTTGTGTAGCTCATATGCATAATAAATATAACAATGTAAACTATATCAACTGCTCGACACATTAGATCTGCATATAATAGTGATGAAGACATATAAGACAAAACAGATCTATGTAAGCAAGAAAACAAAATACTTATCTCTTATTTTTTTTGTGTATGGGCTCCCACTGCCTTCTTGTGTGAACCATGAGAGACTTTTGTTCTTGCAATCTGGATCTTCATATCTCCTAGAAGAAGAACTTCGATCAATCATCATCCCTTGGTTTCTTGTGAAGATGGTCTTCTTCTACATCAGAAGTTGAGGCTTCATGCTTCCTTTTACTTGAACTTCAACAGCTATTGGCGTAGTGTCCATATTTCCTACACCTATAGCATTGAACTTGAGATAATTCCTTCTTCTCTTTCTTCTGATCTGGGGAAGGACTAGATCTCCTATAGATCTCCTATCTCGGTGCTTGTGTTTATAAAACTTTTTTCCCTTTCCTTTGCCTTTCTTGGCATGGGATATGAATGCTTGATTTTCCTCTGGTTGAGTGCCATGGAGTCTTTGTCATGCTGCAATCCTTGTCTCCTCCTGAGTGCAATCTACCCAAAGCTTATCAAACTTTGGTAGTTTGGATCTACCACTTATGCTTTGGATAAAGGACTCCCAAGATGGTGGAAGACCATTCAGAGTGGTGAGGACAAGCTCCTTATCATTAATAGGATCTCCACTGGTGCTGAGCTTATCCCTTAGTTCTATGATCCTCATAAAGTATGAGGCAATAGATTATGACTTGGCTATCTTCATATTTGAGAGCTGGTTTCTCAAAGTCATGGATACATTGAGGCTAGTGTGTTCAAACAGCTTCATAATGGTCTTGAACATTTTCCTAGCATTCTTCTTTCCTGAGATTTGTGGGACCAAGTGATCTCTCACTAAATCCACAAGTATCCTTCTTGCTTTAGCATCATTCTTCCTCCATCGGGATTTATCCTCTTCGGCTTCTAGTTCAAGAACCTTCTCATTTACATATAGTAAGAGGTCTTTTTTTTCTAGAAGCAAAAGAACCCTAGGCTTCCAAGAGATAAAGTTGGAAGCTCCTTCCAAACGATCTTCAACCTTCATACCAATCATCTTGATTGCAGATCTAGTTCAGAAACCCTAGCAAGAGCTAGGTCAAAAATGAAAGTTAATAATTTGAAAAACTGAAACCACAGATAAATGCGCCTTGCCAAGGAGAGTTGAGTTGAGGTAGGGCTGATCCAAATCTGTGAATAGAAGTGAGTTAAAATTGAAACCCTAATCTTCACCAAAAGATGCGCCTTGCCAAAAACGAAATTCCTATAGCTCTTTTTCTCCAAAATGATGGGTGAAGGTTTCACAAGATGAAACCCTAGTTCCAGCAGGGTTCTGACAATGTTTCGGCAATGGCTTCTTCTAGAACTGCTCTGATACCATGTTAAATTTCATACATTCATAGCATAATAATATAAATGCATAACCAAGATCACTAGAAGAAAGACAAAGCACAAAACAATAACACAGAGTTTATCATGGGAAACCCAATTGGGAAAAAACCCAGCAACCTTCGTATAGAGATGATAATCCCGAGATCAGAGTATAAAGATAAAAGAGAAAATGTGAAAATGCTTTCCACAAGTAGAAACCCCAAAACAACTTCCTTCTCCAGCTTGTGCGAACTTCTCTCTCTCTGGGTGATGCGAACTTCACTTGAATGAGTGAGTGAATAATGAGGAGCACTTTTCCTCTATTTATACAAGTGCTAACATGAAAAATACCCTAACTGGGTCGACTTCACTTGGGGGCAGCTTAATAATGTAATTTTAATATTTTTCTTTTGCTTCTTTGCACCCCAAGGTTTACATTGATTCTTTCATGTGTTTACATAATTAATTACATCAAGTTCATCTCCCTTAGGAGGTACAATCAAGTACAATGAAATATAATAAATAATATCTTCCGAAGTTGCACAAAATCCAACACAAGTGAGCCTCATAAAGAGTGGGATCATGAAACTAGAAACACTTCTTGCATTCCACAATCCACCACTAAACATGCATCGTCTTCAATTTTTGTTGATGAAGATGAAAATGATATAGGTATGTATTAGCTCATGCTATAATTTAGCACATGTCGCCTTGGCCCATATATATAGGCTGACTTGGATATATAGCCTCGTCTATAAAGCTTGTTCTTGGATATTTCATAATGTAATCATTAATGGGAGTTAATATAGAAATGGGTTTTCAACTAAATTGCCATTTATATCAGTGAAGCACCACTCATGAGAGACTCGCGGGTACTCGCGAGTCTCCATGAGTCAACTCCGACAACGGGTAATCGCTCCAAACTCGGCCCAGTACTCGGCAGAACATGGGAAATCGCCTGAACTCGCGGACTCGGGTCAAAATCGAGCAGACGACTCGACCGGACTCGTGGTGGTCTTCACTGCTGGTCGAGGTTGTGTTCACTGCTGGTCGTGGTCTTGTTCACCGCTCGTTCATTGCTGGTCGAAGTCGAGGTCCTGTCGAGTTCGTGGTCTTCTTAATGCCAGAGTCCCGAGTCTCAACCACCGTTCTTTCGCTCTGCGGTCACCCTTTTGCAACTCAGTGCCGGACTGTGTATCGCGCAGCTCGTCTCCGTGTCTCGTATCCGTGTGAGGCTCCATAATATAACATAGTATATACTTAAAAACATTAAACTGTATAGTGTATAGTCTGGCGGCTGGCCTTTGTATAATACTATAAACATTTTAAAATGCAATTTTTTGTTTGTTTATAAATTATTATTTAAAATGTAATTTTTTATTATTGTTTTTTGTTGTTTATAAAGTATTCAATCATAGCATTGTTTTACTTTTAACTTCTTCTTTTTTGGTTATAATTTAGAACTTATAATTATAAATTATATAATTTTAATTTTTTAACTATTTTTAAAATGCAATTTGTTTTGGTTATAAATTATTACATTATGGCATTTTTTATTTTTTATTTTAATTTTTGGTTATAAATTATAACTTATAATTATAAATTATAAAATTTTATTTTTTAACTATTTTTAAAATGCAAATTTTTTAATTTTTTTTGTTATAATTATTAAATTATAGCAATGGCCTGTTATAAATTATAAGTTTAATTTTTTTTTTTGGTTTTAAATTATTAAATTATAAGTTTTTAAGTTTAATTTAATTGTTAATTAATTTTAATTTTATATGATCACTATTTAAATTTTTGCATACAAAAAGAAGATTGTGTTATGTCGTATAATCATAAGTTATAAGACAATGTTATGAATTATTGCATAAATTGTAGTTTTATAGCTTATATGGATTGGAAATGCTTTTAACCTCTTTTTTGTGGCCAAAATATACAATATTTATATTTCTTTCCTATTTGCCAAGTCTGTCCCAAGTCTTTCCCAAGTTTTTCCCGAGTCTACGAGTCATATGCCAGCCGAGTCTTTGCCGAGTCCGAGTCGTGCAACATTGATTTATATGTATCGTTCTTATTTTCTTTCAAGATAGCGTCTTATTTATAAATAAATAAAACTATTTTTTGGAAATATTTATATTTTTTACATGCAATGTTTTCGCCTTTCCCAAATTTGGGGGGGTCACGTTTCCATGACATACCCATTTTAAAAACTCATTTCCACATTTCATGCAACTTAGGGTCCATGCTAGATGGACTTCATTTGACTTGAAGATCAACGGATACAATGACTTCATAGCATATGGAATTTTTGCTTATCTCATAAACTAAGTTTTTGCTTGGTTACTTGTTTGGCAAACATAAGCTTCACAGATGTCCAATGTGTGGTAAAGAGTAGTCTCAAAAGCACAATTTGTGGGAGTATCAGATAGCCAGACGTCAGCCTCAAACACAAGCCCCTTCTATTTTCTAGCTGTCATTCATTAGAGGGTTGTACAGTTAACTCTCTGGCTTTCATGGGCCTTCAGGATTGTCTGAAAGTCACTGCCTTGTTCTCTAACGTGCAAGTGTATCTTTGACAATGAAGTTAGTTCATAATTTTATAGGATCATGAAGCGGGCTAAGGGTTCTCCACTTATCAGAGATGCCAAGGCTGTAGCGGCTTTTGCTTATTCGAATCTGATTTCAACTCTAGTAGCACTGAGGAAGAGGTTTTCATTTTTTTACTCCTTGTATATATCCTGCTCTATGAAAATATTCTGTCTAATATAAGAAGTAATTTCAAATATATATATATATATATATACACACACACAGACACACGCAAGAAGCTGCATAAAAGTTAGAGAGCTTATGAAAACTGCAAAAGAATTTTGTGGAAGTGACAAACCAGCAGAGGAGAACAGCGGACCACAGCCAATCACACATTTGCAAGTAATGGTCATAAAAATCAACGTAGGCTTAAGATGTCAATAGCTGATAGTTACAATAGTTGACAATACAACCCTTCACCATGAGAGGCATAATTAGCACTCCTCTAAAGGATGGAACTAGCATTTTTATCAAGGGCTGTGCCTAGAAGTGGCGGTTGAAGAAGCTAACAATGGAAAACAAACCAATTAGTCATTACAAGCATGATTGGTATTTATTTTTGTGACTTCAAATTGCATATGCGTAGATATAAGGCTTATGAGCCAAATAAGAGGTTCAATCAAGAATATAGGAGATAGGCTAGAGAGATAGAGATCAAGCAAAAGCCAGTAGTCTAGTAGACAATGTGCAAATGCAATGTTTGGAACAACATTTCATCTTAATCAAGAAAAGCTCTTCCAATGTCGCAAATTGAGAAATTATTCCTTATGTTTGTCCAAAGATCCTGCACAATTGGTTGTAGAGATTATTTTACAAACAGCATAGCAGGTTACAAATAGCACAAAAGGGGCAATGGCCTTAACATTCATTTGCAAGAGTTTGGACTTTGAATTAGGAAAAATACCAGATCAGCTATTCCCTAAAGCCTTGCAATAGTCACTAAGTGACTCACAAAGACCTTCCCCAATCTAGGATCTTCATGAAATTCTTCATACATTGATGAATAGAACTACAAGTTGTACAAGCTAGAGTGAACATTTGGATCTCTAAGAGCAAAGCATAAAACCCTGGAAGGCATCCAGGGAAAGCATACTTTCAAGTTTCTATTAAATTCCTGAAAATAATTGCTGATATGCATGTGACTGGGTACTAAGTATATTAAAGTGGGGGAAATAACAGATCCAGGACAGTGATACAAATACTGAATATGATCTTACAAAGGCAGCATTTATTATATATTTAGAATGGGTTTTGATAGTGAACAACTAAACTCACCTGTAGGAAACCATCGGAAGTAATTATACATCACCACAGCAGCAATCAGTGTCTTCCCGAGCCCAGTTGGCAAGGACACTAGGGTGTTTGAAAACAATGCTGTCTTCGCAATTGAAAACTGGTAGTCACGAAGAGGAACATTGACTGCCAAAAATATAAAAAACCTTAGAACATCATGCTACCAAATATCCATGAAGAAAATATAATTAAAAATGCATGATCTAATCATTTAAAAAACAAAACCGATCATCAAACCAGAGTTTACAGAGTAGCTAATGACAGGAAAATGTTATAGACTTTGCATCCACTGTATCAGGATAATCAAACAAGAATAGAGTCTCTTTTCAGGTTCAGCTATAAGCAATAACCTAAAAGCCCAAATTAGTGAAAGAAAAGTGCAAACACACAAAAAGAGAAGCCAGTAGAAATGGAATAGAGTTATGCACTCTTATTTTAGTCTAGCAACAATAATATGTTACTGCTAACAAATGAATAATGGAAAACCACCTAGAGAACAGCTTACCTGGATAAATCCATGTTTTGGCTGCAACAGGATCAATGTCACTGTTAACACTCTCAACGTTATATAACCCATCATTATTATCGCATTTAGACATCCTACTCAGGTGACTGGATTGATGGTCTTCTGTGTAATTTACAGTGACTTCCACAAATTTATCAAGAGTGGATTGCCTTAGTGGTAACTTGCCTATGTCACTCCTGTTTTTTTGTTTTGATCTCCTATCCAGAGGTATCTGAACATAATTGGCATCATTACTATTAACAGAAGTAGTAGCCAGTGTTGCTTTATTGCAGGCATCATCAATCTCTGCAACAGCCGCTTCCCAATCAAACTCCTGCAAACAGAAAAGACAATAGAAAAGGATTAAGTAAAACCAAACCAAGCAATAAATATTTGCATGTGTAGACCATAGTTGCTTACAGCACTCGTATCAAAACAACCAGAAAAGTTCCCTTTACATGTCATTAATGTCTATTCTAGCTTGAATGTAACAACCAAATGAAAATGAAGGCAGAAGCATAACCTTTGGGAATGTTTGTTAGAAAGGTGTCCAACTATCATCAAAATACTAAATTGAATTTTAAGCTGTTTAAAAGATGCATTCATATAATCATCCAAAAGTTGTCATAAAAAAAAGGAAAAAGAAATTACATTAATGTCCAATCAAACCAAGTTAGTGTTGGAGTATTGCTATTAACACTCCAACTAGAAGCCAAAGTCGAAGAAAGTGACTTTAATGTGTTAGCTCAATCATTAGCATTAAGTAACAGTAGTTAAAAGCCGAGTGGGTTAGCTCAATCAGTTTAAACGGACTGTTTCAAGGCAGGGTTCATCATGAGGCCTTCGGTTCTAGTCTATCTACGGTCCTAGTCCAGCTGAGCCCCACTGGGTTACCAGCCACTATCACCGCTGGCATTTGAACCGCCCTCCATCCAGTCAATTTTGAGGAATTTTTCAGAACGACCGTTGTCTCTACTCAGCCAACGGTGAGCTACAGCCTACAGGACAGTAGTGGTTGCAAAGTAGGATCACAGCAAAAGCATGCAGAAGGGCTCTATTTAAGACAGTTCACATGTCACCCTATTATAGGGCACGTTTATTCCCAAAAGATTTAGTTACTTTTCAGCATGAATAAATGGGAATGACAGCAGGTTTCAAGGAGGAGCAGATCAGCAATAGATACACTGTCAGCATAATTCATTCTCAGCCTACTTGCAGACTTAATTAAAGCAGCATAGACAGTGGATCTAAGCATCTCTTTCCAACTTATGTAACTTGACTTTTGAGGAGCCTGCTGAGGCAAGGGTCTGAGAGGAGCAAAGAGCCAGGTAGGGTTACCAAGCCCTCCCAAAAACAACGTTGCCCAATGTCTTAAGATGGCCTCAAGGTGTAACTAATGAACACCAAATTCCGCCTAGATCATGGATTGAGGTACCATCAGCTTGCAATGAATGATGCATCCTTGATGATGCCCTAAGGGATCATCTACTTGCAATGAATGATGCATTGTAGCAGAAGGGTTTGCACTTGCTCCATTTGAGCCTAGTCATGCCGAAGCAAGTTCAGCCCCTAAACCTCATTAACCATATAGTACCATGGGTCTAATCATTTCCAAGAGGTGCATCTTGGACAAGATATCCATGTAGTGACTCTAGAAACACGGTTTCTAAAGAAGGGGAACCATATCCTTGATTCGAGGCTGGAAAGGATGTCTCAAGTTGATGCTGGGCACTGAAAATTTAACTCCCAAATACGTGTAGGTCGTGGTGCACTCAATCTCATCCCCTCAAAAGTAAAAGTGGTAGGAAGAGATAACCCGCTTCAATTTGAAGATCATAACCTTATTTTTACTTTGGTTAATCATCAATTGTCAAAGATCACTAAAGCGAGAAAGATCGTCAATTTGTTTATCTTGTCCCTCAAGAGAGGAGTCCAACAATAGAATAATGGGAATTCTCACTACTAGAACCTACGCTCAACCAATGTTATCAAAACTGGACCGGTGATCAAACCATTTGACCCTGGGAACCGGAACTAGAACAGAACCGGACAAAAACCGAGAAACAAACCAAATCAAAAAACCGGTTGAGCAAAAATACATAAGACATTCATATTTTAAATATATATATATAGATATTCATGTCCATCCATGTGACTTCAAACCACTATATATAAATATGCAAAGTTTCTCATGTATATAGCAAGTAAGAGTGTATAAAACCAAAATACCACCGAGAGAGCAAATACATATCTGAAGAAAATTGCATGAACAAAGAGGCTATAAATGGCCTCTAAAGTCAAAATATAAGCATATGACTTTAGTCTAGACTCTAGAATCTATAACCTAATCATATATCAGAATTATCTGAGTCCTCATGCTCAAACTCAGAGTCATCATCTACATCCTCAACATGAGCATGGCTTGACTCCCTTGGGCCTGAAGGCACCTGTCCAACTATAACATCGATGTCCACATCCTCTTGATGTGGAAGTGGGTGGGAACGTCCTTTTATAAGGTTAGAAGGGGTTGTGGGTTAAATTAATGTGTCACATGTGGTCTCTTCTTATTTTATTTTAATAAAAATATTGCAAATTGTTGTTTTGGGGGCCCCTGAGCATTATTGTACTGAACCAACCGATTTGGAGAAAATCGATCGGTTTTATATGGAAACGGCCGGTTCCATACCGAAACCGGTCAATTCCGTACAAAACTAACCAAAAGCGGTTTGAGTGCTTGATTTGACCCGGAAAATGTTGTAAACCAGTCCAACCGGACGATTTTGTCAAAACCGGTTGGGTTCCGATAACATTGGGCTCAACAAGCTCTGTGTGCCAAATGGATCATTTTAGTTGTAAGGGATCATGAAGCCTAGAAAAGCTTGTTGAGAAATTGTATCACCTTGAGGGCCACTTATGGTTGCTAAGTGTGGAGCAATTTGAATATGCAAAGCAGTTTGAGCACACCAACCTCGATTAAGGTGAAGGGAATTTATGTAGCCAAGAGCATTGACGAGCTTGGAAAGTCGTCAAGCACAACCATGTCTAGGAAAGTGATTCTCTAAAGGCAAGGTTCCTTTTTAATGACCCATGTCTATGGTGGTCACCAATGGTTTTGAAGGATGGCAAGCCTCTAGCTAAGATTGCCTAGTTTTTGTCACTACTTTGCATGAATTGAATTTTAACAATATGGCATATAATGTTCATTACAATATTGTTCCCCTATAAACAATATTGATTGTTATATAATTTAGAAAAAAACCACTGAAGGTGTTATTGTGTTGGATATAATTCATGTTTAAGAGAAAACGAAAAATATTTGGTGGTTACAATTGGCAAAACATCGATGTAGTATAGCAAAACACTATATGACCAAAATGACCCCCTTAAGGCATTATATGGCTACAAACTTGGATTTCCCAAAGACTAGGTCATCCAAAATGTTAAAGTTGCCAATCAACACTCTTTAAGAAATGCATAAAAGCTTAAGCATCTTGACAACCTAGTCATTCCAGCCAATAGAATCAAGCAACATGTGCCACTAGCACTACTTATAAGTTTATAACACCACATTGAAATAGTAGATATAAATTTTATGTATCACCAACCCTACAAGCAAACAACTCTCAAGCAACAATGTAGGAACAAGCTTCAACCCAAGTTTTATGATCCAAATAGAGTGAGAAAAAGTGAATGTTGTGGTCTATGATATGGACATTGCTAACAAAGGAAGGCTCCACGGTGTATTTTGTTACCTCCTAATTTGTACATTAGTTGGATTTCACATGAGCCGCCAGAGTTGTGAACATTTCCAATGTTCATCATCAGTGTTCAGAAGTCCATAAGTCATTTTCAAGGCCAATTTGGCCCCTTTGTAATAATTGCATGTTCATGCCCCCTTGCGGATATTGTAAAAATGTACTAGCATGGCAGTGTTATGTAAAGAACTTGGCCTCCTAGGACTTGTACATCAAAGGTGATCATTCCATGGTGTTTTTCCCCTTGTCAATTATGCAATGTTGAACAAGCGATGTATAATCGATGAGTTTTTCACCCACTCCTCCAAAGTTGGAATGGTCGTCTTGATGTTTAGGCTTTAGGACATTATTAAAGTTCATGTGTCAATGTTTATGAGATTGTTAGACATATAATGAGTCACTATGAACATGCACTAGGTCCCCTAGAAGTTTGAGTCAATTCTGAGAAAAAAAAAATTTCCCATTTTACGAACTTTTTTAATGATTTTAATTAAAAATCCAAAAATATGATAAAAGTGTGTTCTAGGGGTTGTTTTTGCCATGGGGGTGCTGGTTTTCTAACCTGCACCCATAAAACCCCAAAACCCACTTTTCCTAAGTTTTAAGTGATTATTTATCACTTTAATAAAAATTCTCTCCAAAATAATAAAAGAGAATTATTTAATTCAAAAAATAAAGATATGGAGAAAATCAATTTTCCTAAAAGTGAGGAAATTGATCCAAATAAAGCGTCAGTTATGATTGCAATCTATATCGAAGATGATTTCAATCAAGTTCAATCACTTCCGGTCAACAATCGAAGCACTGCAAGTGTATCTTCATTGGGAAATGCGCCCTCCTCTCTTGGCTGGGTGACTTTCTTATGTGGAGGCTTGTTATTTGTTGGGAGATGTTTACAATGCTAAGAGGGGCACCCCTCTTGTGAGGTGGCTGCCACCTCTTCATATCACAACAACCAAGGGCTTGTTGAAGTCTAGATCAAGCATGATTCTCTCCTCTCATCAAGGATTGTGCCCCCTCTAACCCTAAAGGCTTCTAGAACTCGCCCCCCTCTCCATTCTTCAATGAAAGCAAGGCTTGCTCCATTGTTAGAGATGGATGCAAGGAACCTCTGCTTATTTTTGTAATGCATTGCCTTTGTGCAACTATCTTGAATAAAAGTTGAGGCTTTGGAGGTCCATATGGTGCAAATGTCATGGTTGGGGATGCTTGATCTTCATTGAGGTGATATTTGTCTAAGCTTTGTTTCTGCATTTACAATCTCTTAGAAGGTTATTATTAATCCATAGGGTAAACATTTGCAATTTCAATTTGTTTACTTATGTTTTGTATTTGAAGTCTAAGAGTAGCTGAATGTTGTACATTATACTTAGGCTCTCCCAAATTTCTTTAATCAAAATATACTAGATTTGATCATGGTTTGTTTGTAGTTGTGAAGCTTTGCCGGTCACCAAAACTGAAGGAGGATTTTAAACTCAGTTGCATTTTCTTCCTCTTCGCTACTATTTTATGAATCTAATGCTTTTTTGTCCTACATGCACCTCCTTCTCTTCACATTATTCGAGCTAGGGCAGCTCTTTCTTCATCCTTCCTTTAAAAAATCTAAATTTTTCTCTTGGTTACTTGTTCTTATTTTCAGATATAAGTGCTTCAATCAATATCTAGATAGATTTGAGTTTTTATTTTAGATCTAAGGCATTGAAAAGGATTCAAATTTTTATTAGATCTACAGTTGCTAGTCTACTGCTTTGCAAGTAAAATTTTGATATATTTTAAGGGCCTGAAAGGTAGATTAGTTTATAAGTTTTAAAAGTTAAATCAAAGAATTTTAGTGCTAATCATTGGCTGCCCTCTAAAGGCTGTCCAAGACCCTAAGAAAGTTGGTCTAAAAGTCCAACTTACCTTAGTTATTGCTTTCTTTTGATTTAGCCTAACTTACAGTAAATTTTTGCATATTTTTCTAACTATGCCCAAACACTTTCAAAGTGATTTTGGGCATTTTCCTATAACATTTGTTTGCTGTTTTTTTTGTCTTTCATTGTAGGAAAGCGGAAGAAGTCAAGCAATTTTGGGAGATTTGAAGCCTTGAAGAGGGCTTGCTTCAAGCCTTTTTTCATACTTAGTTTTTTTAAGCTTAATTAAAGTCTCTTGAATCTCGTTTTTACGGATCAAGAGCGCTCTCTGTCGGAGAGTTAAAATTTGTAATAATTTAATAAAGAGCAAGTGGGATATAAGGCTCCCACACCCCCTTCCCCCATTTGGAGGAAGCCTGTATCTGTCCATTTTACTTTTCTGCTTTAGATTAGTTTTTCTTGCTAGATTAGTGCATTCAATCTTTGCAACTGAACTAGATTTATTTTCAAGTTTTTACTTTACTTTTTTTTGGGGAAAAACTGATACTAACCCCTATGCATTCCCAAGTTACGGTTGTGGACAAGGGCTTGGCTGAGTATCAACCGGAAAGAGATCCGTAGGTAGGTAATTAGCAAACTTGTTTACTTTTCTGTATTTAGTCATCTTTACTTTTTTTTCGTTTCAATCAAATAAACCGACTCGTTGCCACGAAATATGCTCTTGTCACCACCTAAAGGCTTTGTCGATTAGTGGTGAATGATCAGAAAGTTGACACAATCATTAGGTAATTACAGGACATTTTCATTCTTGTTTTGTCTTTATTTTCATTATAAACAAGCATTGATAAAACTCTTAAAAATTCAAGATTAGTAATTAGCTTAACAACATTTCAATTAACTCCTGTAAGGAAAATCCGACGTTACTTCGCTTTGATCTTAAGTGGGCAAATTTTGCAAAGGAAGCAAGAACCACAAGAACGTGACCGCAGGGCCCTGTTAGGCTACATCCTTGTTGGTGTAGTGTTGAACATCCCCCCGCGACTCCATCTAGCCCACATGTTCTTGTGCGAAGCCACTTAAACCAAAATTCGGACATATTCCCCATACGGCAAGGTATATCAAGAATTCCCTTTTTCCCTTTTAATCAACTCATCTTTCCATCTAATTTAAAATAAACTAAGTACAATTGCAAAACATCTTGTATTTCACAACAATACTATTATAATTTGTGACTCCATCGGCACTAGTCTTTACTTTTTAGCAACGATCTTCTATTTTGCTTATTATCATTTGCAATTGTTGTTCAATTTATGCCAATGTTATGTTATTGAATTACTAAATCAAATTGCAATAAACTTGGTCATTGTTCACAATTTTCACAAAAACTCCTACCAAACATTCATACCCATCCATAACAATTAATACAAACTAAGAACCTTAGAAACTCTTCAGTAGGGTCTACCCCCCTTGGCTTTGGTTAGGAGTTTTCCTAAACAGAGGAGTTAGGATCAGGTGACAACACTTGACTCAAGACTTTCCCCCAAGGACGCACCTAGCAGCTTTGAAATATTTATGTTGCGTTCCACCCCAGCTGTGCTTTTCGGTGGCAACATCTTCCATATACCGTGATTAAAGCTAAGTTACCAGAAACGGCCATAAAGCCTTGCCGAAGCATCGTTCGCCGCTTCCGATACATATTCGGATGGGATATGGCCTAGAAATGACATAGATACGGATCCGTAAGTACCGGTACGAATCGGACAAAAGGGATACGGATCAAGCATTTTCATAAACGGATCGGGCACTTTCTAAAACGGATCAGGTTTTTCTGAAACGGATCTAGAAAAGGTGGAATCCGTTTCAGCAGCGTTTTCCACGTTCGGACGCCGGAATTTTGGAAACCCTAAACATCGCCTCCTATCCTATTGCACTCGTCGTTGTGGAAGCAAAGGGGTTTTTGTTTCGTGATCGTGGAAGTAGAGCAGTCAGCACGTGGAAGCAGAATAGTCACGGTCGTGAGCAAAACTTGAGGGTCGTGAGCAGATTAGTCTCGGTCCCGAGGGCAGAACATGTTAGACACAATGGCACACTGAGAGGGGGGGGTGAATCGGTGTAGCACTATTTCTTTGTATTTTTACTTTCAATTCACCAGTTATATCAGCATTCATATCAATCTACTTAACATCCAAGTATAGTGTACACAAATGAACAAAGATATATATAAATAAGCCTTTTAGATTGTGATAGGAGACTCTAATCTCCTAAATGGGCTACAACCCAAGGTGGCACCACCCACCAGATGATTATGTCAACTGCAACTGACTGGGATGCACCGACACCCCAAAAATACAGATTTACAAATGTGATATATCAGACTTTTCTTAAGTCTGTGATTTTCTAACCAAACCCCAATACAACAAACCCAATATCAATAACTAGATTGGATTGTCTGACCAACTGACCAAACTTTTCTCTGTCGATACACCTCTGCTACACTCTGTTTGAGCAAAGAAAAAATAGCAAAGTATAAGAAAGAACAAGATGAGGCAGATGCTAAAGCAAATGAATCAAATGTTGCCTTTCAATTCAAACAACCAACAAGAATGGGGGCACATTCATCAAGGACTCCATTTCCCTCTCATGAATTTGGTAGTCCTTCAAGTTCAAACTCAAAGCAGTCTAATTTGGGACCGCTTGAAAAGAGTTTTAATAATTGTGCTAGAGGCACGGCGGATGAAGCTATAGGCTGGTGCATTTATGCAAATGGCCTTCCTTTTAACCTTGTGCGATCTCCTTACTGGGCAGAAATGATTAGAGAAGTTAATAAAGCCCCAACAGGATATGTTGGCCCTGGTTATGAGAAGATCCGCACTACACTGTTGACAGGTAAGAAGTTACATTTGGAGGGTGCATTGAACCCCATTCGTAATTCATGGCACATATCAGGGGTGTCCATCATTTCTGATGGATGGAAAGATCAAAGGAATAGGCCTTTGATCAATGTGATTGCTCAAAGCCCTAAAGGGGCAATGTTTTTGAAGGCATTGGACTGTGAGGGGCAGCAAAAAGATGCTCAATTCATTGCTGACATCTTGATTGAAGCAATTGAATCTGTGGGGGCAGAAAACGTTGTCCAGGTCATAACGGACAATGGAGCAGTGTGCAGAGCAGCGAGGCTAATTGTTGAAGGCAAATATCAACACATCTTTTGGACCCCTTGTGTTGTTCATTCATTGAACCTCATGTTGAGTAAGATGGGGACTCAAATTGAGTGGATGCGACTTATTTCTGAAGAGGCAAAGGAAATACAAGCCTTCATCACAAACCACCACATGTCCCAAGGAATTTACAGGGAATTTGCCAAATTGGAGCTTCTTAAGGTACCAAAAATTTAAAGATTAAAGTTTGTTTCATAAATTTTAGGAGCTTAGGACTCTAAATTTTAATTTTTTGAAATCTTGTCACTTGCAGGTTGCAGAGACTCGTTTTGCCTCACACATCATAGTCTTGACAAGGCTTATGCAGGTGAAAGAAGCCTTGCAGTCAATGGTATGCAATTCTCTTTGGAATCAATGGAGGCAATCCCAGGCTGAAAGAGCACAAGCAGTGAAGAGGTTGGTTGTTGATGATGAATGGTGGGATAAGGTGGAGTACCTCTTAGCATTTACTAAGCCAATTGTGGATTTGCTACGCATGTTTGACATAGATAGGCCCACTTTGGGAGAGGTGTATGAGGGCATTGACTCCATGATAGAGAAGATACGAGTGGTCATCAATGCCAAGGAGCATGACCCAGAGAAGTCTTTTACAGAGAAGTAAAAGACATATTGACGAAAAGGTGGAACAAGATGACCACTTCATTGCACCTTTTGGCATGCAGTGAATCCTAAATATTATTCTGCAGAGTTACTAAATGATCCAGAAAGAACTGCACCAAACAACGACCCAGAAGTCTCCCAAGGGTTTAAGAAAGCTTTTTGAAAGCTATTTGTAGATCCTGATATTGCCTATCAGATTCGCGAGGTGTTTTCACATTTTGTGGGATCTGAGGGTTTGGGTGCAGGTAATGATCCTTTATCATCTTAAGAATCAAGATCATTGTTATTTCATATTGGTTTCTTAGATCATTTTATATTTGTTTAACATCTGAGGGTTTGAAATTTGGATGCAGATATTGAGACTATGCGGGACAAGACCAAACTAAGTCCAATTAATTGGTGGAACTTCCATGGTGGGGAAATTCCAAATATCCAAAAATTGGTCGTCAAGATCTTGTCACAAGTTGCTAGTTCATCATCAGCAGAGAGGAACTGAAGCACATATGGCTTCATCCATTCGGTGAAGCGAAATAGATTGGGCTCCAAGAAGGTCGAGGAACTTGTTTATGTCCATTCCAACCTTCGCCTTTTGTCACATAAGAAGGATGAATACAAATCGGGGCCCACGAATCCATTTGATGAGGGGGCACCATCAAGTGGACATGGCAGCAATGCTCCCGCTTCTACTTCTAGAGGCAGTGAAAGTGCTAGTGTTGATGTTGATCTTCGTCATATGGACGAGGACATTTTTTATGATATGTAAATGTAATTTATAAATATGTTTTGAACTTTTGAACAATGAAGTATGAACACTGAATAATGAATATCATAATATGATAGTAGGTTGCCACTTAATTCGGTTTGTAATTTGTATATTTGACTTATGTTGATGATGATGATTATGTAATATGTTAATATGAAGTTTTAAATTTTAATTTGAAATTTAAATGATGAATGTCAAATTTTAGTTAGATTTTAAATATATATATACACACGTCGTTTCCCTGTCGTATCGTATCCAGATTTTTTGAAAATTTGCCGTATCCGTGTCCACCCCTGTTTCAGTGCAACTTAGGATTAAAGAAGAAAATGAGAAATGAGATTGTTGCCCAAATAGAGCTTCTTCCCATTGATGAAGGAAAGTTCATGCCAAAACCAATGGGCATCCATGACAATCAAGACACAGGTGAAGCATCTCTACAATAGAAAAATTTGCAACTGCAAAACTAAATAGAAGGGCCTTCCTACAAAAGATGAGAATTGGGATCCTAAAGAATTTCTACATCAGCATCCAAATCTACAAACCTTGTAAGGAACCTTTCAACCTCCATTTTCTTATAGATAGCCTTGCATGGAACCTTCTGGTCATCAACTATGAAAAATTCCCCTTTTTTAATTCCATGTATTAGACATATAAATGATTTTGGCTTTGTTGCACAAGTACCACTGTTAGAGATGGGAGCTTGTACTCACCATTTCCCTACCCCCAAGAGCTTTGGAGCAAGTACAAAACACTCTTAATCTAGTGGGAATAACTCTTAGAGAACAAGATCTTATACGGACCGTTTACCTGGGAGTACCTTGTTGTTGTGAGGATATAACTTATTGTCAAGAGTGGGTAACTCTTAGTCAAGAGCAACCATAAGCTTCGAAATGCAACTAGAAGTTTTGAGACACTCCTCAACGAACAGGGAGCAGCCACACACTCACAAGGGGCCCTAAAACCCATGAAAACACAACGAAAGTTTGCAACCAACACTCCCTAACTCAACCATCACCCCAAATTCACTCAACTCGGAAATCAAAGATACAAAACAATCATATTTTAATGCTATAAAAAAGACCCTCCACTCATGAAAAAATATGCTATGTTTGTGAGTTGCATGTCTAAAGACTTGAGCAAAAAGTAAAAATAAAGTAATTTGAGGAAAAGTGAGGAAAAATTTGTAACTCAAGATTGGATCCCTTTCGACACTTGGTAGATACAGAGTTGCGATGGATCTATGCTGGTTTTGTTATAGTGATCCCCTTTTTTAGTTTTTTTAGTTTTTCATTTTTAATGAGGTCATTTTTTCGATTTAATTTATTATATTTACAGATGTAACATATGACTATAGATGCACCTAATTATTCTCTTGGACATATGGCTGTAGATGCACCTAATTACTCTATTTACAATGACTGACATACAAATTCATTGACTACAAACAACAAAGAAAAATACCAATGAAATTCAAAAAAAAATAGCATTATTATAATTATTATTACTTTATTTTTACTTTTGCAAAATATTATTAATTTATTTTGGACCTGTTGTCCGCCAATATGCACACCAGCAGCGGAAATCTTTCGAAAGCTGTCTCTTCACTACAAGTGAGAGAGGTGTGGCCTTGGGGGCAAGCAATGAGCCAGGTACTGTCACCTGAATCCCAGCTCCTCCGTTTAGACAAAACTCCTAACGAAGCCAAGGGGGGTAGTCCCTAAAAAAGAGTTGTCTAAGGCTCTTTGTGTATTTGAGTGTTTGTAATGTAGTGATGCGGATGGGTGTTTTTTAGGAGTTTTTTGAGATGAGAGACAATATAAAACTTTGATGTGACACAAGATAGCGCAATCCACGTTGCAACAGAAAATAAAGGATGCACTTGAACAAATAAATGAATCACTTTTCACACAGATTAAGCTGAATACTCCAGTATAGATATTTAAGCATACAAAGATATATGATGAAGGACCAGTGCCTTATGGAGTCAAAAATAAAAGTGATTGTAAAAAACTTGATACAAATGCTTGAAAATAGATAGTTTGTGAGAACGTTGTGCAGCTTATCTTGGTAAATTTCAAAGTTTTAGTTGTCTTGATTATTAGGGCTAAGACCAAAAGGCATCAAAAGATGGTAGAACCCTACCCAAGAAAGATACTGGCAACCCTAAGTGACCTGTCGGAAGCACCCAGATTCAATGAGGATTGGTGTCCAATGTTTGAACCGCCCCTGAGTCTGACAATGATTTCCCGGCGTCACCTCTCGTGGGAAGAACAGTATTTTGCCTTGGTTGAGGTTTTGGGTAAAAATTTTAATTAAGTTTATCGATCGTAATTATCAAGTCTTCCACCTTTCTGAGTACTAGCCCAACCGTTTCCGGTTGGCAGAGCATACGGGTGTAGGACAAACCAAGATAAATTAATTAGGGGTGTGTGAGTGGAAAATTTTTATTATTAGAAAGCCTTGTTCAACTCTCCGACAGAGAGCGCTCTTGACTTGGTCTTATGACCACAGTTCAAGAGACTTGCTAGATTAACAATGCCTAATGCAGGGAAATGCAAGAAACTAATATGCCCTCCGATAGAGGGTGCTCTTGACTTGGATTTGGCCAAGTTCAAGAGACTTTGGTTTATTTTATGAAGGAGAAAGAAAGTAGTAGTAGCAGTATATTTAACTTGAAGCAGATTTGAATAATAATGTTGATCTACAAGATAAAAATTACTACTAACAACAATGCTTGTAAGATAAAGAAATCTAGTGTTCTACCACACAAGTTCTAAACTACTAGGTGGGATTGATCTCCGAACAAGACCAACCTCTAGAAGCCACCAATCCTGGAAACCTTCCAGCTAGCTGGATGTCCACAAGAAGTTGATGGGGGAGCGAGAAGCTACCACAAGATTATGTGGCCTTTGGGATACGATCCCAAAGTTAGCTATTCTCTGGTCAAGGATTGGAAGAGAAACAAGATAAAATGCAATAATATAAAACTAAGCTACCCAAGAATCTCTTTCAGGTAGAAGACCCTACTCGGGAAAGCATGGGGGTAAGTGAAAATGAGAGATAAATAACCAAAATACTTAGTGAAATAGAAATTAATCTAAGAGCATGGAAACATGAACTAAGTCAAACCCAACACAAGACCCAACACTCTTCCCCAAATGGGGAAGAAGACCCAAAAGTGGAGACCCCCTCCACTTGAAACTTTTTATTAAACTGTTACAAATGCCTTGGGTTTAAAACCTTGCAAGGTCTTTTGAGAACGATAATACTTGGAAAATTATTGAAGGAGATATAAATTCTACTTGTTATTACAAAGGATAAGTATATCAAGATTGAGTCATTCTCATGGCTCCTTCACTTTATTTTGCGTTTGATCCTTTACTTCAAGATCTTTATCAAGTATCTCTCTTTCTCAAATGATCTACACAAGTCCAAAACGTCTAAACAAGGCACCCATTAACCGTTAGCAAAAACCAAAACTTGTAACTAGTTAAGTTTAGATTTGAAATTTTAACTCCTAAACGTGGAATGCATGAGATTTTATCATAAAATGTTAACTATGGCGAAATGGACCAGCGAACAACAAACTCTCGAAATGTCCTAGAAATGAGATCTAAAGTATAAAAAATTGAAATATTTTTATGCAAAAGTTTCTATCTTTTGAAAGATATAAAGTTTATAAACAATCTACGAGCTACATGCAATTTATCACTTCTTATATGTTCAAATAAACTATTTAAAATGCAATGGATTAACTTCTAGTATGTGTTTTGAAATGCAAATTGAGAGAACACAATGCTAATAAACAATATGCAAGATCTACCACTAACAAGATGAATGATACTAGATGATGACTAGATACTAACCCTTACCAAGTTTTTATTGATTTTTTAATGTGTTTTAGGGCACTTGGGAGGATGGACGAGAAGGGGGAGAAAAGGCAAATCTAAAGGCAAAGATGGAGAGGCAAAGGGAGATCTAAGTAGGGCAAAACGAAAGCAAAGAGGGAGGATAAAAAGGGTGGACGAGAGGAGCTAAAGGAGAGCAAAACGAAAGCTAGGAGTGAAGGGCGAATGGAGGGAGAAGCTAGAAGACAAAGACGAGTGGGATAGGTGGATCTAGGGCAACCAAAGATGAAATAACGAGACAAAGGAAAAAAGGCTACAAGTGGAACACTTGGGGTAGTAGAACACCGCCTTGGAAATCCTCCAGTTAACCGGTGATACGCCGACAGCGAGTGTTGAAGAGAGCACAAGGGAACAAATCCCAAGTTATTCCCCAAGGTTGAAGGAACTTCAACCTTATGGATTTCTAATCTATGGCTTGAAGACAAGGCAATCCTGGATCAAGACTAGAGGGGCTAGAAATGGCTTAGCAAATCAAGTAAAAAGGCTTCAAAGAGCAAATGGGAAGGTTTGAAGAAGATGTAAGCCTATAGTAACAAGTAACCGAAATGTGTTTTAAAAGTTTGATGGAGAAGATCTAACTCTCTTTGTTTCTCAAATCATAAAAGTTAAAGCTCCTTTGGTCTCGTTTATGGAGTGAAGAAATACCTGCAATAACCTTAAGCATGAATAATATGATTGAAACAAAACATTTAAGTGAAAAGATCTAGATACATGCTACTTGTGCTAGATTGTTAGCCATCATGAACATGTTCTATAACTTAAGAGCCTCAAATGAAATGTAAAACAATATCACCTCAATATCAAGTGAAGCAAGCACATCAAAAGCCTCCACGTTTTTGACCTCCAAAGTCTCAACTTTATTCCAATTAAAAGCGATTACAATTTTATCAGAGCTTCGATGCACAAAAATCCATGAGATAATAACCCAACATGGGCCTCTCTTTATAGTAGAAGACTCTGTAAACCTAAGCCTAAACCCTAAATCGAATTGGCAATGGGAGATAGGTCGAATTCCAATCATGAGAGAGCTTGGAGAGGTGACTGTCAATCAAAGTCGAGTTGTTGGTTGGTGAAAGGGCATGAGGTGGCAAGGACTCGACTTTGGGAGGTAGGAACCAGCGAATAGGCATGCTACAACAAAGGAATGCGAGCTAGTATAGCAAAGGCGTGAGCTGATGTGGGAGATGCGAGTTAGATGTGGTAGGTTGTGTTAATCCATTGGGTGACAAGTGGAAAGGTAGGTAGAACTCGAGTCTTTGAGTGGGAGCCCAACCAATCACGAATTAAATCAATGGAATGGCGTGGATCTAATGGGATTGACGTGAAGATTGTAGGGCATGCGAGTTGGAGATTTGGTAGGTGATAACTCGAATGGGAGGAGCCAATCCAATGGTGTTTGCATAACCAATAGATAAACCCCAACTAGGATCCACGTGAGCATAAAGGATATGACGTGAGGGAAATGCCAATGCGAGTGGGTTGTGAGGGTAACACGTGGTGGATGGTAGGTGGAAGATTCGAGTTAATGAAGGGAGCCAAGCCTTGGTAGGTGTAGGGAGTTATGAGGGCGCCCACCCTATCATAAATGCATGCTAATCAACTAATAACCAAATGCCATGTCACTAAATCGATTTTCCTATGAAGGAGGGCGAATTTGCTTAAGAGGATGACACTCTAGTGACTGGATAGTTGACTGGATGGGCTTGGAGTTGATTGGAATCCTCCTAAATGCTCATTGCCATGTCATTTAGCCCTTTATTTTAATCAAATTGGTTAATTTTGGAGAGATTTGGATTATTTCCAAAATAATCAATTTTATTATTTTAATTAATAATTTCTCTGTAAATGGCTTTTCAGAGAAAATATTAATTACGGGGCTGAATTGACATCTGAAAGTTTGGTTTAGCTGCTTCACGGGTCATGTGTGATTTTTGGCTTATGAAACGAGCCATCAATCACTGAATTCGGACCCCGGATGACTGACATATTACAAATAATTATTTCTCTATTTAAACTATAGAGAAATTTATTAAATTTAAAAAATAATTAAAACCCAAATTTCGACGGACCCGGTAAAAAAATTTCGAAATTTTTTCTGAGGGTTTTATGGACCTAGGACATGACCGACACCTATTCTAACAGTGTCTAGTAGGCTTATATACATTAGTTGGCCTCTAATAACCCCCCATGGCCAAATTTTCAAAATCGGGCATTCCAGCTTTGGAGGAGCGGGAGAAAACCTCATCGATTATACCTCGCCTTAAGCAAAGCATAATTGACAAGGGAAAAAACTCCTTGGAATACCTTAGTTGCTTAATCCAGTCATGAGAGACCGAGGCACTCAGATCCTACTAGCACACTTTTATTACAAACCCCCATGGGGCCATGGTCATGTCGACTCAAAAAACAAAACAAGCTAACCACAACTGGCTAGCTACAAAATACTGGATCATCTGATACACTGGAATCAAACATTCATCATGTTTGTCAAATGGCGGCTCTCCAGAAAATCCAACTATGGTACAAAAAAGTTGGTAACAGGACCAAGATATGGGGATAGACATAACAATCCCTTTAATATTGGGCTGTAAAATTTAAGATGTATTTATTTTTTAACTGCATTTATGTTTATTCAATTTAATACATATCATTTTTTAATTTTATTTGTCAATATACTTTGTATATTTTTTTTACTAAATTTTTTTGAGCCAAGATGTGTTACAGATGTGACACATCTCGCCCACCTGGGCTTAGAAAGCACCTCTCGGCACAACAAAAGGGGAAAATCAAAAAACACAAAATTAAAGAGGTGTCAATGACCTTTATAAAGACCATAGCAGAAATGGATGGTGGTTGATTACCTCGAGCAGTCATAGAAGAGGAAGTCAAACAGTACGGTTCAGCAATCAAATCAATTCTATTACGTGTGCAATATATTTTTTATTCCGACCAATAAAGCATTGCCACTTCAAAAATTTCCCGAGGATCAACTGTTAGAGAGCAAATCACATATCAGAAAAAGAACCAAGCTATATATTGCGATTCGCGAAGCATCACTATTTTCAGGTCAGTAACCCAAAAAATTATGCTTGTACATATGATCAAAAACATCATACTTGAAGTTCTCTCTCTGTAATGCTCCCCATGTGTAACTTCATTCAAATGTGAAAACATCTCAACGTGACTAGGGGATTAGTTTATTCAGGATAAATTATAAATCCAAAATGTGGCAGAGAAAGTTGCTGTCCTTGGATTCTCTTTTATGACTTGAAAAGGTTAAAAGACCAAGACATTGGTGCCAGAATGACCAAAACTCATAATGTTTAGTGGATTGATCATTGAACAATGAATCTTTTTGGCTTATAGCAATGAGGTTGAGTTGCTACAGAGACAGGGAAACACCATACAGCTTAGCATTCTATAATTTTCCATGCTTTCGAGCAACAAAACAGTTTCATTTTCTAATTAATGAATTACTATTATCATTTACAATGGACTTCTAACTGGTAGGAATGAGTGTGATTGAGAAACTGGAAGAGCTCTATCATTTTTGTAGAAGACAAAGTTGTGTTTTTACTTTCATTGCCACTGTGCAGATAAGATGATGGGCTACCCTTTTTAAGTGTGTATATTCTACTCCCAAGCACAGAATTCAATTTACAAAGAAAATCACACTCTCTCGATACTATGCATATGCTTGAAATAAGAACTTGGCAAAAATTTAAGCAGATGTCTCAATATAGATAGCTCACATCGTCAGTATTGGAACCTGGAGCCATTGACAGAGATTGTGCCTGTTCTTTTAAAATGTTGATGCATAGAATCCCATGAAAAAGTATCATCAACTATCATCAAATTGGAGAACCGACCAATTCTGAATTTTTCTTCCTTTGTTACTGTACAATACTTCGCAGTTTGTAGAACTATCTCTCACATATATTTTCATCATCCAAAGCAGTTGCCCTTGTTATCCTGCAAAACATCCTTAATCCTCACCTTACTTGGAAAAATAATAACAAATAAGCTTGAAGAGTGAAAAAGTTCAAAATTTCAAAATCAACACAGAAATACCTCAGAGGATTATAAGACATGACAGCAAAATTATTGTTGAAAGCATAAAATTCTTAAAATACAGTGTACTGGTAGCATGCATGCAACAATGTGAAAAGAAAATTCTCGAGTCTCAAACAAGACAATTATCTTTGTTTGTAAGATATAGTGGTGTAACAAACAAGCAACAAAATTTACAGGTTAATTTATTCGAGCAAAGATAAAACCAGAGAAAAGTAACAGTAAACTAGCCATACTTAACTAGCTAAGAACTTTTACATGTCCAATACGGTGCAGTTCCAACAAACACATATAAAATATTAAATATACTATAAAACACTCTTGCATGCAATATGTGCTCAGGCAACGTGGCATGTACCTGAAGTTTTCAAGGAAAACCATTAAAAATTGAAAAGTAATGAAGGCCTGATGTGCAAACAAAAGCAAAATGAAATGGCAAAAGCATTTTCAGTGAAGACAGTGTTTGTCATTTCAATAAATATATCTACACAAGTACAGGATACAGAGGATTTGGCCACGTGCTACATTATTCTTACATAATTGTAGATTGTGGACAAGCAGTATCTAGAAAAAAGCCAATCAATGAAAGCACTGCACTTTTATCAGTATGAGATTTTGATTAGTGGCAGAGGATTTTGATCAAAAGTTGTTCAAAACAAGATACAGATAGAAAATAGGTTAGGTGTTTGAGGAAATCATTACCAGAAAAGAAATTATAGCAGAAGCACCTCACACAACCACGTGACACTTTATGGAGTATGTGTGCAAAAATGTTCACAGTCATCATACTCTAGAAAAAAAATGAAATAGACAGAAACCCACTATAATTTAGCACAGAGGTGGGAAGGTTATTCTTAAAATTGTTGGAATCCAGAGAGTTAAATTTTAGTAGAACTAATGTAAATTTTAGAATAAAAGCAGTGCCACAATGAGCATTTGATTGTGATAATTAAGTTGAGGGTGCTGGCCTAAAAAGAACAAGTGGTCAGCTTGTAATCTGTGTTCAAGGAAGATAGAATCAAGACAGTGGTTGCAGAGATCCAGCTTGTGTAATAGATTGGGAGGTTTAAGTTTTTGATGAATTTGAATATCACGGGAGTTGACACAATGGAGCAGGTTTCATGGTGAGGTGATTTAGGGTTTGATGGATCTGGAGGTAGTGGATCACACCTCAAATCTGTTTGAAGGTGAACAGATCTGGTCCACCCCGATCCAAAAGGTTTCAACCAGTATTGGAGCGGCATGTCAGATGGGATCAAGTGCTAGGGAGACTGGGGTGGCCAGCTCAAGAGAGCTATGTGCTGCATCAGGTGATAGGGATGAGATATCGAGCAGTGTGCACTTGATTACACGACAGAAGGAGATATGGGAGAGTGGGTCCACTCTGTGAAGAAGTCAACGTCACCAACATGTTTGTTAGGGTTTGGTACATGGCACATGAAGGAGTTAGTCAAATTGCCTCAATCCCTCAGGCAAGGTGTAATCTGTCATCATCACCTGGAATCTGTCTAGAGACTTCAAAGTTCAAACATAAAACATAGGAAGGTTTTGACACAGGGTAATGACAATTTGAGGGAGGCCTTTCTGAGTACACAAGGTTTGAGTTTTGATTGTGATGAGGGAGAGAAGGCTCAGAGGATAGACAATTTGGACAATCTTTGCCCTATTGAGAAGGGATTGGTAGATGGTAGTTTGTTTAGGGATCATGGTTTTGCTTTCAGGAAGGGGCTAGAGGCAAATGGAGGAAAATAGGTGTTGGCAGATGACGAGGGAGCAAGACACCCGGTAACAAGGATAGGCAGAAGGGAGAGGAGCCTTGAGGGGTTACTAGGGCAAGGTTGTGAAAGGGGAGGAAAGAGTGAAACTCAGAAAAAATGTATTAAAAAGCGTTTAAGACCTGTTATCACACCATAGTAGCTGGGCTACTATTCTTGCTGAGCAGATATCTGCACTTTCCAGAGCTTCGTTTTTACAGAGATCAGTTATGATGAGCATAGTTATTTGAGATCACTTGCAGATCATAGCAGTATATATCAGACATTGAGTAGACCTTGTGCCAAGGCTGAGCCTTGAGAGCTTAGATTCGATAACTGATGTGACCTTTTGTTTCATACATTTTCAGTTCAGTGCCCAGTTGTATTGTTGCAGCAGTGTTTCAGTGGTTCTATATGATGGCTATTTATGATATGCAGTGATATGACCATTAGACTTGTGATTGTTAGCATTGGACTATTATCTTGTTGTTTTAGTCATCTTCATAGCATTGACTTGGTATATAACTCATGATGTGGCAGTATTATTTAAATAATCAAATGAAATATCTTGGATGGATTTAAAATATAAAATTGGATGTATTACTTGCACTTTAAGGTTTATTGACTATACTCGTTGGTTTCATTACCCTCCTATGAGCATGAACATGGTCTTCCTTGACTTTTATCTTTGCTATCCTAGGCACCACATTTCCCTGACTCCATCCATCCATGACCTTATTTTGGATTTCACCTTGACTTGCCTTCTTGACTGTTTGATATGGAGGACTTCCCCATTTCTACCTCTGTGTTGGATTGCATCCACGTTTGTTTTGTGTCTCGGCTCTGAGTTGGTGACAGAACTTGCCTTTGGTGAGTTGGATTTTATGCCTAGATCATTCTAGTCGGTTGCCCCGATGTTTGGCTTAGTGCGGAATTCTCTCTAGTCACATGAGTTGTTGTTGGCTAAAACTGAAAGCACATATACTACTTATATTGGAAATCTCTTATAAAAAATCCTATGGAAATTAAATTCTAGAATGTGTTTCTTAACACACGATGAATTAAAGGCTAAAGCAATGAAATGCTAAAAGTACCCCTCAAAGCGTCCAAAAAGGTCTAAAAAGCAATGGTTAAATGTATGCTATATCTAAAGATTGTTGACCTCATAAATGTAAATATGCCTCGGATGCAAGCTGGGATTAGTTGTACTTTTTAGTGCATGCAAAATCCCAGAGGGGTCATATAGGCCAAAAAGGCCATGGAAATTAAATGAATGATCCTAATGAACTTGAATCAACTTGATGTAGACATGATGCCTAAGTTGAATAAGCACTCTCTAAACAACTTACCCATTTGTGAGGCACTGCCATTCCCTTTGTTATTTTGTCCAGCACAGAGTAGCTTCCCCTCTCCCCGTCCAAAGTGTCACTTAGTTGAGTTTGTCAAGTCATCCCTTTTTCCCTAGCCTTGTCCTTAGCCTTCACCCTTTGCTAGCAGTTAGGCCATGTCCATTAGATGAGTATGTCTTTAAAGCTTTTGTGCAAGTAAACTATAAACAATATTGAAATATATATGTATTAACTGCCACTGAATGATGTTTATACTTTAAGTTAAGCTATGAATATGATTAAAGGAACATGTCTTAGTCTTTTGTTATAATCTAGTCTTTGGTTGTATTTTGACCTAGTCAAACATAGTTTGACCATGGTCATTCTTGGGATCCGTGATGAGATGGACCACTTGTGCTTATGGATGTTGATTAATGGTCCCACATACACCTATTGATGATTCCATATGTTGGACATATGCTTCAGATGATGATTGATGCAGTTGGTCAGTTTTATTATTATTTCCAAATCATCATATTTTACACTGTCCAGTATGGTGGACCCCTACAGATGACCCCACAGGTTATCATGAGGTGTATGAGTACTCATCTCTAGTGGATTTGGGTCTTCCAAATCCATTGAGACACGTATCTTTCAGTTTCGGGCACTTATGGGCATGATAGTTGCAGTTATCCACCTATTGACCAGTTTGGGCATGCTGATCCGGCCTGTCCAGCAGGAGCATTGGAGGCAAGTCGTTTCCTAGGGCGCTACAGAGGAAGGGGGTGGTCCAGCCACTTGTTTTTACCATTATACCCCCCTTCCGAACATGATGGCACCTTCAGTTTGACAGCGCAGGCACCCAAGAGGCAATTTTTGGCACTTTTAGGGTTTTCAGGAGGATAAAAAAATGGAATAAAAAGGTCACTGAGGAATTCGATTTGGGCAATTGAGGCAATGTTTTGGCACTTGGTCTGCTCTAAGGTCATCCATGGTGAACCCCCCTTCTTCCAAATCAATTGGCACCAATCAATGGGGTCCACAGTGGCTACAGGAGGTCTTTTACTGCATGTCTCTCTTAGATTTTGGGGACAGGATTTGATCATTTGTGTTACTTGGACATGTCATAGACTTATATTTTATATTATTGTGCCATGGGGACATGCTAGTGAAGGAGATTAATGCCTCCTAGCCCCACCATGTGCTTTAGGTGACTTGTCCATGTCATATGTTGTGGCTCCATGCTATCTAACCACCTTTTAGGTGTGACGTCACCCTCCTTAGAGACATTTTAAGTATGACGTCACCCTCCTTTTGAGTGATCCATGTGATATATTGTATTGGCTCATCTTAGCCGTTGATTAGATTGTTATATCTTTTGATCTCAACCACTAGTTTTAAAAAGTGGTTTAGTGGTTTAGGGTTTTGGTCTTTATTATCCTATAAAAGGAGGAGACCCCCTATTGTAAAGGCATCTAGAGATTTTTGGCTCTTGGCTATTGGAATAAAAATATTTTCTTGGGCATCTTGGATCTTGGAGTTGAAATGCTTGTGGTGATTGTAAATGCCTTTTCCTCTACAGTGACAAACATTGGTGGCCATCTTGGATTTTATCTTCACTGACACGATTTGCAAGCAAAGAAGACGTTTTGGAGGAGTGTGTATTGGTGGGGAGGCCTACCCTACTATCTTCAAGAAGACGTTTTGGGTTACAGGGAGTTGTTTTGTCTTTGTACCAACAATTTCATGTTATTCATCTCTTTTGTTTGCATCTACTTCCATTTTTGTCAATTGATTGATCTTTGTGTCCTTGATTGACAGGAAGAGGGAGGTTGAATTGGTTGAAGGAGGCAAAATGTTGGCAAGAAGGGCTTCATCAAGTTTGGCATTTGATCTTTGTGGGAAGTAATCCTCGTCACAAGCAATCTTCATCTTCATTTTCCAGGTACGCTCAAGGAGGTATGATATTCTTCTACCTTGCCCATTTATTCTCTTAGATCATAAAACCCTCATAATCAAAACCCTTGTATTTTTTTTATTTTTTTAGATCTACTTGGATCTAGCATGCTTTTGGGGATGAAATTTAAAACCCACCTCTATAATATCCACGGCAATTCGAATCTATAGTTTGGTAGTGATTGGCCTTAATTTGACCCATTTCCCAAGGCACATTGGTCTCTCCAAGGGAAGTCGCATTCCTTGAGGGAGGTAATTTGCTAGGTTCTAGTACATGGGTAGGTGAGATTGTTGCTCCATTGAATAGATCAGCCCCTAAAACCTACCCCTAGTGCTTCACCTTGTTGATTTTCACCTTGTGGGCCCCATTCCTCATTTTGAGGGTTGTGCCCCACTTGGATTACTTGGTGATGCATTAGATCTACTGAGATCTAGCCATGACATGCTCTTGATCTTGAAAACCCACCTTGTTTTGCATCTTGACTATCCCGATCTATAATTTGGTGGACATCCGACTCCATTCGGCCCTTAATCTAAGGCACTAGTCATCCTTGGGGTAATTCGCACTCCTTGGGTAGGTGGCCATTTGCTAGATCCCACTTGTGGGCATTGCTAATTTCATCTCAAATCCATAGATCCATGCTATAGCATACCCCTAGTACCATCTCATTTCAACTTTGACCTTGTGGACCCAACTTGGACCAATTTTCCACATTTTAAGGAGTGGGTCCCACTTGGCTAATTTTCATGGGACTAAGTCATCTTTAGATCTATTGATTGAATCGTAATAGGTGGCCCTTGTCATTCATTGGCCGAACCATTTGTCACTCTTTAAGCCTCTTCAACCATATCTTAACCCTTGGGTCCACTTAACCTTCCTAGATCTAACTAAACATTGATCCCCTTGTTTCACCTTACACATTTCCCTAGGAATCTTTGGGTTAGCTAGTCTTCATCGATTGGCTAGGGTCTCCCCCTTGATCTTGATTAGTCTTGATCTAAAGTGAAGAGGGCCTCGGTTATCGTGACACCCAGCTTGCATTGGGAACCGTGGCATCTCTTGGGTCACCTCTTTAGTTGTCTACACCTCTACCGTCCTGGATGGGATACCTTTAGATGTTGAAATATTGTAACTTCGAAGAATATTCTATTGTATTTTATTATTGTAATTTATTCGGAGATGTTCTATTCCTCCGTCAGGATGTCATTATTGTATTTGATTATGTAAAGTCATTGAGGTAAATCCTCCCTTGTAAGTCGGGGCAATAGATCCCCTTTGAGTCAATTGTAATGGGGTGTTTAAGTCACCTAGAGAAGTTGGCCTAGTCAACATTAGGTTAAGTTGTTAGGGGTTGACCTAGTTAAGGAAAAAGTCAAGTGAAAGATAAAGTATAAATAGAAGTGTTGTGCTCCTCATTTGGACACACACTCACTTGTGTATTGCGCATAGGAGAGAGAGAGATATATCTACGAAGGAGAAGGAGCACTTGTTTGGGGATTTTCTCTTTGTACTTTTTGGTCATCTATATTGAGGAAGTTTTGTTGGGTTTTCTACCCCATGAGGGTTTCCCAGGATAAATCTGTGTCTATCTTGTGATTGTGTTTCTTTCAGTGATCTTGTATATGCTCTTGTTGTGAATTTGATTAAAACTTAACATGGTATCAGAGCTAACCTGAATAGGACAGCTTTCACAAGGTGAAACTCTCTCTCTCTTCTTCCTCTGGCAAGAAATTAGGGTTTCTGTCAAAGTTGGAATTTTGGAAATCTGATTGCATAGAAAGATGCACCTCTTCAAAAGCGAAATTTTGAGCCCTAGATCGAAGTTTTTGAGTGGGTAGATCTCAAAGTTTGACTTTTGGACCAGAAAAAACAGAAACCAAAAAACCAGAAAACCAGTGAACTAGAAATCTGCTGCATATCCGAAATTCGCAAGTCAATTTTGAGGGGTAAAAATTTGGAGTCTCCAGAAAGCAAGTGTATCAGTCAACTCGCCTCAGTCAAGCACATCTCCTGCCTGGTAAGGTCAGTTTTGCATTTTGAGAAATTTCATTTTTTGGTGACCTCCTGGATAAGATGGCCCCAAGCACTAAGCTTGAGGATAAGCTAGAAGGCATAGAGAATTTCCAAGCATGGAAATCTAGGATTGGCCTCATTCTTGAAGAGAATGATCTTGCCAAATACATCAAGGATGAAGTTGCAAAACCTGTAGAAGATGAAGATAAGGAGAAGCACAAGAAGGACTTGATTAGGGCAAAGAGAATCATTGTTTATTCTATCAAAGACCACTTGATTCCTCAAGTGTCATCCAAAAAGACCCCGAAGGAGATGTATGATGACCTAGCCAGAATGTATGAAGGGAAGAACATCAATAGGAAGATGAATTTGAGAGCTCAATTGAAGAGTACCAAGATGAGCCAAGGAGAATCCATCCAAGACTACTTCACAAGGGTCTCCCAGTTTAAGGAGCAACTAGAAGCCATTGGAGACTCCCTTGATAAAGATGAGCTAGTGATGACTACTCTCAATGGTCTCACTAGACCTTGGGATTCATTCATCCAGACTATGTGTGCCAGAAAGGAAAGCATGAAGTTCGACATTGTATGGGAAGATTGCATCCAAGAAGAGGCTAGAGTAGCCAATAGAGAAGCTCTACTTAAAGAAGATGATCAAGCCCTAGCCACACATACTAAGAGAGGAAGAAGTCAGCATAACTTCAAGAAGGAAAGCCACAAGGAGTCTCAACCTCCCAAGAAGTTCCAAAGGACAAGAGGAAACAATCCGAGAAGAAACTACTCCAACTTTCAATGTTACTATTGTAATAAGATGGGACATATTGCTAGAGATTGTCCTTTGAAGAAAGAAGAATACAAGAAGAGGAACAACAACAAAAGACATCATGCACACCTAGACGAAGACAGTGAAGAAGAATCAGAAGATGAAGAACCTCCCAGGAAGCAAGCAAAGGAAAAAGTCGAAGAATATGTCTTGTGATAGTGGTGCCACAAAGCACATGATAGGTCAAAACAAGACTCTCTCCAGTTTAGAAGAAAAGGACTTCCCTCAGAAAGGATCATAGGAGAAGCAAAATACAAGCTTGATGATGGAGTAGAGTTCACCATCAGACATTCCAGTAATACCTGCAAGGAGACTAGGATCAAAAGAGATCCTACCAAACAAACAAAGATAAGTATTTGAATTGTCATTTCTATCACATTGTTTAAATGATAGTATCCAATTGTATACACATTTATTTAGGATGTGTGTTAGGATGTTTGTAGTGTCATGCATGTGATGGGTAAGTAGCCTATGGTGCCATACAACATTCCATTGCTACTTATCTAGAGTGAAACCTCTTTGCTGACATATTGGGAGTAGTGAACACTCTTAATAATGTCCTGGTAGAGATGGAAGGCATCTAGAAAGTTACCATACGAATATGGGATATGGATGAATGTTGTGGCATTGGCTAAGATAGTGTGACTTATGTTTGTATGCATATATATTTGGAAACTATGAGATGTTTCTAACCATGCTATTGAATTTGACTTGTAGGAAGTATCATACAACGATCACCTACAAATGAAGAATGATGAGACTTGTTCCGTAGAACAAGTGACAATGGTTCAACTATAAAAGAATCCAGAAGAAATGTTCACAAGAAAGAAGCCTGAAGTAAGCCTTCAGAATATACATTCCAGGATTCCATCACATGGAGATCAGTAGAGATGTAACGTTTGATGAAGAAGCAGCTCTCAAGAGATCCAGAAAATGCCAGTGTGAAAAAGTATATGAAGAAGATGTACCTCCCAGAAATGTAAAAGCTGCACCCTCCCCTGAAGATGAAACACCAGAAGACCATGATATGCTAGAACCTCCCACTATGAATATATCACGAAAGAGAAGGCCTGCTTGGGCAAGAGAAATAATACAAGAAGCAGAAAAGTATAGAGCTCCAGAAGGCTCCACAAGAGCAAGCAAGAAACCAAAGCCATTCTCTAGTTATGTGGCTTTGATGTGTGATCTTGTAGATCAAGAACCCACAAGTTATGAAGAAGTGTACATAGAACAACCATAGGGATTTTGAAGTTGAAGACAGACAGATTCACATATGCAAGTTGAAGAAGGCTCTGTATGGATTGAAGCAAGCTCCTAAAGCTTGGTACGGAAGAATAGATAGCTTTTTGACGAGCTTGGGCTTTACCAAAAGTAAAGTTGACCCTAACCTTTACTTTAAGGTTATGGATGATGAGCCTGTCATACTATTGTTGTATGTGGATGATTTATTTTTGACAGGAAATGAGAAACAGATTGTAGAGTGTAAGAAGAAGCTCTTCGAAGAATTTGAGATGAAAAACCTTGGATTGATGCACTATTTTCTAGGTCTAGAAGTTTGGCAGAGCCCAGAAGGAATCTTTCTCAACCAATGAAAGCATGTTGTGGAAATCCTAAAAAGATTTGATATGTTGGAATGTAAAGCCATGGCCACACCCATGGATACCAAGCTGAAGTTGTTAGCTGATGTATTGTCAAAGTTAGTGGATGTGACTCAGTATAGACAAATTATTGGATCATTGATGTACCTAACGAATACCAGGCCAGATATATGCTTTGCTGTGAACACCCTGAGTCAGTATCTAGTTGAGCCTATACGTGTTCACCTGGTAGCTGCAAAGCATGTGATGAGGTACCTGAAAGGTACGATAGACTTTGGTCTAGACTATGCTGGAGATCATGACTATAGACTGTATGGTTATACAGATGCAGATTGGGCTGGAAGTGTCTCAGACAGGAAGAGCACCTCAGGTGGATGTTATTGTCTGGGATCCGCCATGATCTCATGGTTTAGCAAGAAGCAGTCCAATGTTGCTCTCAGCACAGCTGAAGCAGAGTATATAGCAACTTGTTCTACTAGTTGTGAAGCCATATGGCTTCGGAAGTTGATGTCAAGTCTATTTGACCTGGAGTTGGATACCACAATGATTCTATGTGACAACTAGAGTTGTATAAAGATGATGGAGAAACCAGTGTTCCATGACAAGTCAAAGCACATAGAAATCCGGTATTTTTATATACGGGATATGGTACAGAATGGAGCTATAAAGCTTTAGTATGTGAGCACTGATGAGCAAGTTGCTGATGAGCACTGATAAGCCTCTCCTTCCAGAGTACCCGCAAACATCTGCATCATATTATCTTTGTACAAAACATTGAAGTCAGCCAGAACCTTAAGGAAAGACATGATGTGTTGGACGACTGGATCACCATTTCCATAAAACCTCGGAAAATAGCTTGATATATCCTCCTCACCATAGTGAAAGTTAGGAAAACCTAGGATATATGCAAAATTGAGGGGAGGATATGCACTAGCAATTTGATCACCAGACTCTTCATCATCCATATTGGTGTCAAAAGCGTCAGTCTAAAATAACCATGGAGGCCAACTTGTACTGAATCAAAGGAGTTGTCAGAATGATGAGCTTTTAAGTTTACTGTGTCGCATGGGCTCATCTACACACAACCAATCTCAACAAATCTATGAGATACAAGGGTTTTATCCCTTCAATGGAGTCGCCATGTGAGAAAAATAATATGCATTAAAAGCTCTCACAAAAATATTTTTTGTTTTACTTTAAAATTTTATAAAGAGAAAAAGGTTAGTGGAGTCGCCAGATGAAAGAATAAAGGTCTACTCTAAACAATCATCAAACAAAGCAGAAACAAAAAAGGAGAAAACAAAAAGTCGTGACCCGGGAATAGAAAGGTTTATCCCCGGCAACGGCGCCAAAATGTTGCCGCCTAATACACACCTGGGGGGGACGCGGCAGGAAACCTTCAAGCCGCTCGGTGTGTCCTTGGGGGCAAGTGAGAGTCAAGTGTTGTCACCTGATTACTCGACTCCTCCGTCTAGGCTTACTCCTAGCGAAGCCAAGGGGGGTGGTCCCTATAAAAATAATCTAAGGCTTTTAATCTACAACAAAGGATAAAAGTCTATTCTAGGAGTTAAAAAGATGATGAGATGAAAAATTAACAACTAACCACTGCTTGCAAATTAAATCAATTGATTAACACCACACAAGATAGTTAAGCATTCACAACATTCAAGATTGAAACTTAAACATGGAAAATTAAAGACCAGTGTCGATAAAGTAAAAATGCTTGCGATTGTTGTTGTGTAGGGTTGCTTGTGTGGTCTCAGTGAAAGTATTGCAATGGCTCGGTTGGTAATTTTTATGATTATTAAATGAGTAGTTAAGGAGTGGGTTAATTCCTGGTTTGGCCCAAAAGAAAGCTAAACTTCGAACTGAGTGCTCTAGCAACCTTACCAAGTGTCCAACCAGGTGAGGATGAACCCGCTTAAGAACCTGCTGACTCTGTGGATTCAGTCCATGCAACCTCCCGAGTTCTTAGGATTGGATTCTAATGGATTGTCCTATTAACACTAATTACCTTGCACCCGTTTCTGATTGAGCCAACTGTTCCGACTAAGCTGCAATAGTCAAGAGCATACTCCGGGTTCGGGGCGTTGTTCGTTTTATTAAAATGTATGAGTGGATGATTAATCTACACTAAACCCCAAGCATAAAGCAAGGGGTGTTAATTTTAGGATTAAATTTTAAGAACAAAAAAATTATTTGAAATAAACACAAAAGCATATAATATGATAAACAGGTCCTCGGAGGACGTTGTGTGCTTGAGTGAGTTATTTTAATTACTACTGCTTGAATGAAACTAATCTAAAACAAACAAAAAAATAGAAAAAGTGCAAAAAACTTAAAAAGGTGCGGATCCCCCCTGGGGGGATTGGGGTCAAGCGCTGGAATTGCCTGCTGTGCTCTTTTTATTCTTTCAATTACAATCAAGAAATTATGAGAACTACTGCTTGCCCTTTATCATTAGGGAACAAGACAGTTTACAATAAGATGTGCAAAAAAGCACTGCTTTGACGGCTAGTTCTCAGGGTGATTCTGGGAGTTTCGAAGTGTCTTTTCTATGAGTTTTTTAACTCCAACCTGCTAAGAACATGAAACAGACCAGCGAGCTAAAGTTGATTAGAAATGTCAATCAAAACACTTTAAGAGTGTTCTGATAATACTACAAAGTGCAAAACTGAAACTAACTTAAACAAGTATGTGAAAGACTAGTTTATTGGCAATTTTTTGAGTCTTTAAGTGACTTTTAGTAAACTTTTAAATGTAGGACTGTCATAAAATGATACAAATTCCAGCGAACAAAAGTTTACTGAAAAACTACCGAAACACACTTTAAGAGTATGTTCGGTTTAGATGCAAAAATGGAAAATTTTTCTAACTTAACTACTAGAAAATGAAATCAAACGACTAAGGAAAGTGAGCTATAAAGCTACTCTCCTTAGGATCTTTTGCTTGCTTTTGGAAAAGCTAAGCGAACCAAAGCACTTAAATGTCAAATATACTATTCCATTCAAAACAAATTTTTCCTATCAAGAACTCTAGATTTACGATAAAGCAAGCTTGAAAAGGAAAATTTGTAACATTAGATCTACTTTCAGATTTGCTTGATAAAATGTAGATCTTAAGACAAGTAACCAGTAACCAAAGATAGCAGAAGAAAATTTGATCAGAGAAATGGAACCCTTGGGGGTTGAGCGTTTTGAAGAAAGGGCAATGGAGTCAAGCTCCCTGATGCACCGGTAAGATCGAGACTTGGTTCGTATTTACTGAATGAAGGCACGATCTAACATGTTCGTGGACTTCTCCAGCTTAGGCTACCTGTAGACAGCTGCAAACAACTAACAAGGGGATAAGAGCATATGTGTAAATGAACAACAGAAAACTTGAGAAATAATAGATTCAAACAAGAGATCATACTACTTCTAGCATTCTAATATCATTGACAAAAGTAAGCAACCTATAAAGCATTACTCACTATTCCTTATGAAAGATAACTTTCCTTTTAAAAGACATACAATCCTGACAATACTAACTTATGCAACACGATACAGTTTACCTCAAATGTAACAAGCATGAAGATCCAACCAAAGACATCACCAGATTAGCCTCCAAAGCCTTCTTTATTAAACTCAGAAAAATATTACAATGAACAAGCAATGCCAGCAGAGATTTCACCTTCTGATCATTACAATGGAGCCAAGCTCCTCAATATATAGCAAATGGCATGCATCTAGGGCGCAAAACCCTAAGGAGGGCAGCCTCCTAGATTGTAGAGCAAGTAAACTCAATGGTCAATGAGCAATGCACCATCCAACTTTGGAAGAAAACACTTGAAAATAGAAGGTGCCGAATGGAGCAAAACAGCTCATGTGAAGGAGTCGAACCAAGTGATGTTTCCTTGTTTTGATGGCCTCTCACCTATGAGCTTCAATTGGTTGTTGTAAATGGCAACTAATCCAAGTGGATCATGCCACTTCACAATGGTGTAGGCTCCCCCATCAATGAGCTGTCATTCAAATCCGTGCATGGCTGAGTGGAGATGACGCCCGTGAGAAAAAGAAAACGCAGCTTAAACCTTGGCTTGCGTTGGAAGGTGGGGTCTGCTAGGTATTCTCTTAGAAGCTTAGCATATATGCCACGCTGATGTAGCTGCCCATAACACGAATCATCCATCAACTAAACCATACGGCTGGCCCACGTGAAGGCCCACGGGAAGGTGAATGCGTAGCATGAAAAACTTTGCCCAGCCGTTAAGATCGAAATTTAAATACAAGCTTTGACTCATGGGTATAGTCACCCATATGAATTGAAACTTATCCACTATCAAATCGAAAATGGCCCACGTGGATGAAAGTTGGCCCACGTGAAGATGGTTCTACGTAGCTTGAGATATGAGATACTTGCCCACACTTCAAATTTAATTTTAAAAATATCCTTTGACCTTTCCATATGATATAACTTTTAATTCGGCCAATCCCATGACACCATATCCCATGTCAAATGGTTCACGCATGGGTGGGATGGCCCACGTGAGGATCCGTACGATATGGTTCTTTTACTTATAACCCCTCCAAAATGTAAGTTAAAATCATGCTTTCACCTTTGGATAAAGTCGCTTAGCCCAAGTGATTAAGTGCCATGTCAATTGGCATGTGCCAATATTCCTTTTTTAAATATTTTAATTACTTGGCCATGTGCATTTTGATGCATCTTTTGCATTAAAGTGCCACTTCATAGCTCTGATAGACAAAACTGCTTCACGGGGGTTCTCGGTCACCCGAAATGTAGGAAAACTGGGTACCGGGGTAAAGAGGATGCTCTGAGCTTGAAAATGAGCATCCCTGCGTCAAATTCCGACTCCGGATAAGACTTTTATCACTTTTTGAAATTTTTTAATTAAACCATTAAAAAATGGCTTAAAAAAAGAGAAAAATATTTTTTCTCGGAATCGACTGAAACTTCAGGGGAACCTAGTACATGACAAAACGATAAAATTCTAGCATCTAGCATGTTTATACATGTTACAAAATGGGCTCTAATAATCCCCCAAGGCCTAACCACCACTTTGGGCATTCCAGCTTTGGAGGAGCAGGAGAAAACCTCACCGATTATACTCGGCTAAAGGCAAAGCATAATTGACAAGGGAAAAAACTCCTTGGAATACCTTCTTTGGTTGTCAAGTCCTAGGGAACCGAGTCACTCAAAGACCACCATGCTAGTACGCTTATTACAAACCCCATGGGGCACAGTCATGTACTACAAAAACTGACAAATGGGCCCTGAAAAGGCCAAATTTGGAACTTCTGAACTCTGAAAAAGGCACAAGTAAATGTGCAATACTGGCAGCTCACTGAAGTCCAACTGTAGTGCAACTTAGTTGGTAACAATGATGATGTTGCAGTGGGATTGTATCATCCCTGGACACATGGCCTAAAGGGATCTGTAGACTCTTGTCTTCGAGAATGTGATGATGATGTTGTTGTAAATCCTAGATTTGATCTAGGTCACATCCAGTATGAAAAAGGACTGGCACTGTGGTTGTAAACCCTAGATTTGATCTAGGTCACATCCAGTATGAAAAAGGACTGGCACTGTGGTTGTAAACCCTAGATTTGATCTAGGTCACATCCAGTATGAAAAAGGACTGGCACTGTGGTTGTAAACCCTAGATTTGATCTAGGTCACATCTAGTATGAAAAAGGACTAGCACTGTGGTGGTAAACCCTAGATTTGATCTAGGTCACATCCAGTATGAAAAAAGACTGGCATTGTGGTGGAAAACCCTAGATTTGATCTAGGTCACATCCAGTATGAAAAAGGACTAACACTGTGGTTAGATTGTATCATCCTTGGACTTCAGTCCAGAACGGATCCAATGACTTATGTCCTCAAGAATGTGGTTGGAATGTATCATCCTTGGACTTCAGTCCAGAACTGATCCGGTGACTTCTGTCCTCGAGAATGTGTTGGGATTGCAGCATCCTTGGACTTATGTCCTAAAGAGAAAGGGATTGATCATCCCGTAACTAGATCATGTGTGTTGTAGGTCATGTTGCTGCTAATCGAAAGATCAAGATGATGTTGTTAATCGAAAGATCAAGATGATGTTGTTGATCGAGAGATCAAGTGTTGCTGTAGATGATCGAGCGATCAAGTGTTGCAGAACATGAAGACTCAGTGATGTAGAAGATGATGCTCCAGTACTAAAGATGTTGAAGATATTAAAGATGTTCCAGTAACTATTCTAGTTATTGATGTTGTTGAAGAAAAACTTCCAATGATTTATAGATGTACCACCTTGATGTTGTTGATGATGCTCTCTCTCCTTGCTCCTACAGTTCATGTTGTTGTTGTCAGTAGAATACCCTTCTCGTTAAGGGGGAGTGTTGAAATATTGTAACTTCGAAGAATATTCTATTGTATTTTATTATTGTAATTTATTCGGAGATGTTTTATTCCTCCGTCGGGATGTCATTATTGTATTTGATTATGTAAAGTCATTGAGGTAAATCTTTCCTTGTAAGTCGAGGCAATAGATCCCCTTTGAGTCAATTGTAATGGGGTGTTTAAGTCCCCTAGAGAAGTCATCCTAGTCAGCATTAGGTTAAGTTGTTAGGGGCCGACCTAGTTAGGGAAAAAGTCAAGTGAAAGATAAAGTATAAATAGAAGTGTTGTGCTCCCCATTTGGACACACACACTCTTGTGTATTGCGCATAGGAGAGAGAGCGAGATATCTGAGAAGGAGAAGGAGCACTTGTTTGGGGATTTTCTCTTTGTACTTTTTGGTCATCTATATTGAGGAAGTTTTGTTGGGTTTTCTACCCCATGAGGGTTTCCCAAGATAAATCTATGTCTATCTTGTGATTGTGTTTCTTTCAATGATCTTGTTTATGCTCTTGTTGTGAATTTAATTAAAACTTAACATTAGAGACAACTACAAGTTGTGTGATAACAAGACCTATCAAGCTAGTTTTGGGAGAAGATGTGTAGATGCACGAGGTGTTAAGTCTTTCTACTAAAGCGATGGTAGGTAGGTTTATTGGAATAAAAATGGGGGATCTTGTGTTGAGAAACTGGTTCAAAGAATAGTGGGAACCTCTATTAGGATACATGCCTAAGTTCTATGTGTCATTGTGTTGGCTCGTGGTTGGTTGGGTTTTATTCTAGGGATGGAGAAAGATGTAATAAAATTGAAAGAGGTTTTCTGGAGATGGGTCTCAACCACCTTGTTTCTGAAATCCTGGACCCCTTACTTCAATCCAAGATCAAAAAAGATGGCTATCACTCCAATATGGGTGAAATTTGCTTGAACTCCTAGCGGATGTTTTGTTAGTTAATGTGTTTAGGGAGATTGGAAATGTTATGGGGGTGTTTATGGAAACAGATATGGGGTTCGAGCTTTCGAGAAACATGAATATTACAAGAATCTTGGTGGGTCCAGATTTTAAAGAGGGTTTAGCCTTAGATATTCTCCTACACAAAGGAGCTTTCTCAATCACACAAGGTTTGGACTACTGCGGAGTGCCCTTCAAGTGTGTGAAATGCCATTAATATTAAGGAAAAATCAAGGGAAAAACAAAGAGGGTGATGCTAAGGCTTCGAATAATTCAATGGGGTTTGGTGAGGAGCAAGAACAAAAAGGGGGTCTAGGTAGGAAAATGTCGAAAGAAAGGTTGAAGGATGGAACTAAAATTGATGAAGTTTTATCAACCCAAAGGGGCTCTGCTAGTTTAGAGGAGCCCGAAGCCAAGGGGGTTAAAGGATCAACAGGGTTTTTAAACTCCATGGGAGGTAGATATATATTGATAAAATTTATTATTGAGGCAATTCACTCCAAGATGGATATCACGCCAATAGGATGAAATTGTCCAGACTCCTACTGGATTTTTGGGGATGCTCATGGAAGCAGATACGGGGTTTGATCTTTCAAGAGACATGACTATTGCCAAAATATTGGTGGGTTTGGATTTGAAAGAGGGTTTAGCCTTAGATATTCTCCTGCAGAAAGGAGATTTCTCAATCACAAAAGGTTTGGACTACTGCAAAGTGCCATTCAAGTGTGTGAAATGTCATCAATATGGACACCTAGTCAAGGAATGTCATACGCCATTTGCTAGTTTATTAAGGAAAACTCAAGGGAAAAACAAAGAGGGTGATGCCAAGGTTCTGAATAATTCAATGGGGTTTGGTGAGGAGTAGGAACAAGAAGGGGGTCTAGGTAGGAAATTGTCAGAAGGGTTGAAGGATGGAACTAAAGTAGATGAAGTTTTATCAAAGCAGAGGGGCTCTGCTAGTTTAGAGGAGGCCAAAGCCAAGGGGGTCAAAGGATCAGCAAGGTTTTTAAACCCTGTGGGGAGGCAGATATATACTAATAAAATTTGTTATTGAGGCAATTCCAGTCTTTTGGGTATCTCTATCCTTTGTTCGAAAAGGCATATTGGAACACATAAGGAAGATCATTTTTAGATTTCATTGGGCTGGAGGGATGGATAAAAAGCCTTTCTCCTAGGTATCATGGGAAAAAGTTCCAAAGCCAAAAGAAGTTGGAGGATGGGGTATTAAGAATGGGGTTGCGTTTGTGAGAGCATTGACAGCCAAAGATGTATGGAAGATAATAATAGGAAAGAGATTGCGGTGCATAGTGATGATCCAAAAATATATAGTCCTTTTAACAATTGAGGAATGGATAAGAGCTCCATTAAAAACTTCCAAAAATTCTTATGTAGTTTGGAAGGCCATGGTACTAGACTTTTCAGCTGTAGGGAAATTGTTGGTTTGGAAGGTGGGTTATGGGTCAAGGGTAAAGTTGGGAGAAGACCCTTGGACTAGTAGTGATACAAATCACAAACTACCAGGTACATTGGTGAACACATTAAGGTCCAATGGACTTTATTTTTTAAATAAGGTTGTTGTTGAAGGAAATATAAATTCTTGGAGGAAAGAACGGTTGAATGCCGAAGATATAGAACTGGAAGGAGAAGACATGATTCTATGGAAAGAGTATATTGACAGTCTTAGAACAAATCATATCAGAATATCTAACCAGGAGGATGAGCTATTGTGGCCTAGGAACCTGGTGGGAGGAAAATACACTCCTAAACTGGGTTACAAAGTTTAAGGGAAGCAAAGACTGAGAAGGAGGTTTGCTAGTGTTCTCCATAATTTGGAAATTCAAGTGCCCGATGAAGACTGGCTTTTTATGTGGCTATTGCTTAAAAATAGAGTTCCTACTTGGGACCATATGCTATAAAAGAGCCGGTAGGGTCCTAGCAGGTGTTCACTATCCAAGGTAAGCAAAGTAACCACATCCCAGTTATTTGTGAAGTGCACTTTCTCTGTTGCTGTGTCGGAAGAATTAGAAAGAACAATTGCAATCCGAGAGCTGTGGGTTGGGATCTCTGTTAATGACTGCTTAAAAAATTGGCATGAAAACTCAAATATGAAAAAGTATATAGCCTTACCCTTACTCTGTGCTTGGGGGTGTTGCTGGCAAGGAGTGGTGAAGTTTTTGAAGGAAAGTTTAAAAACCCACAGTTGGTAGCAGTATAGTCACAGGAATCACGATTTTCTGATTTAAATCAAAATCGACACTCAAATGATTCGATTTGGATCTTTCCGAGTTTGACTTAGGTTGACCGAGTTTGACTTGCATTCCCTGACTCGCAATTTAAACCTCTGATTTGAACTGCACACCCAGGAAACGTTTTAAGCCCGATTTTGACTGTTTTTGGTCATTATTTTGCTTGCTGGAGGTGTTTCTGCCTACTGAAGGTGTTTTCTACTTGCTAGTGTGAAGGGACAGTGACCAAATCATTCACAAAGAGGCTACCTGGGCAGGATTTGATTTTTTGTATTTGCCGATTTTTTCCCAATCCGGTTCAAAACTTTGACTCTTTTGTCTCGCCAATTTTTTGCCGATTCCAATTATGGTGACTATGGGTAGCAGCACAAAGTTTGAGCATCCTCGCAAGCTTTAAACAAGAAATATCAGTGAAAGGACAAAGGGTGGCAGTTCCAGAGAACATTAACAAATCTGTTCGGTGGGTATTTTCTATAGAGCAGCTCAAAGGAGGCCTCCTGTGGGGGGTGCAGGTGGGTACTTCTCAGACTCCAACTTCATAAAGTTCAAAGCAAAGATAGGGGAGAGTACAAATAACAAAGCAGAACTTTTGACTCTAAAATTGATTTTAACATTAGCTTTTGAGAGGAGAGTTCAGAAGCTACTAGTGATGGGAGACTCTATGCTTATCATCAATTGGATGAAGGGATTGGTACAGGTACAAAATATTCTGCTCAAATCAATTCATGAGGAAGTTATGTCACTGAAGCAAGCTGTAAATGAAATATCCTTCTTAAATGTCTACAGAGAGAGATACAATAGCAGATAAATTATCGAAAGTACTGCAAATGGGACCTGGACAGTGGCGCTTATGGGAGAGCAAAGAGGGTCATATGGATGAATCTGACCCATATCCTTTTTTTTAAGTTTTAAGCAAATGCTGGATATAGCTGAGGACTGTTATTCGTGTCTTGGTGAACAAAGTTTTGATCCATATTATAGGAACCTGTTTAGTGTATAGTATTAGATAGCTGGTTTACTTTATGTGTGATGATGTATGAGGGGTAATCCTGTTTGACAAAAGTTCTGGAAATGTGTATGGAAATTCAAAGAACAGCTATAGGTATGCATTTTTTGCTGTAACTAAAGATAGGTACTTTTGAAATATTATGGATCCTCAGAACTGAAATGCCATGAGCATTCTACAGAATGTAATTTCGGCCTTGTGGAATGAGATTACGATTTTTTTCAGGTGAAAAAGAAAAATATGAGATTGGGAAGCAGAGTCCGGATTGAATTCACCGGCAGTCGATGTGAGAAACATTAATGCAAATGATTAAAAAAAACATGCTCAAAAGCGCAGTGGCTATCTTATTTCTTTTCTAAGGATACTTTTTTTATGGTTGGCTGGCACTAAATGGATGTATTAAAGTCCTTGGAGAGTAAATTTCATGTCATAGTAGACTAGCAGAGAGGAGAGAAAGATCAAAGGCGCTGGATTCTAATGAATCGATGCCCATATGGATAAGATCTGGCCCCTCTTTAGGGCACACCTGGAGCTCTGATTAAGTCCTGACCTCAAAATCCAAAACCTGCCCCCCCTCGGCATGGTGTGACGGTAGAACTTGGAGTTTGGGTGTAGAATGGACAATTGATTGCTTTTGTTCAACTGCAGAAAGGACGCAAATGATTTACTCGGACAATTTTCATATGACAATTTTGAACCATGTGAAGCCTGCCAAATCCAGATGCATTGCGTTCAAATGCCTCTAATTAGAATTCGGAATAATAAAACTAGGGCTCTAGCTTTGATAGGACGAGTAGCTTATAAAACACGAATGCTCGAAAGAAAAATGTACTTACCCCTTAAAATGCGGTTGGAGGACATTCTCGCTCTCTCTGTCTGCTCCGGAGCTCCTTTCGATTACCGTTTTGTTTCTGTGCGCAACAAAATAAATGAACAGCTCGTTTGCTCTCTCGTCCCGCCACTTTTATGTCAAATTCAATTTTCATAATCTGATTTATAAGCATTCGTTTCCCTTTGTTTGCCGCGGACAACTCTTTTTGACACTTTAAAATTAATTAAAATAAAAATAATATTTGGTTGCACAATAAAATAATATTTGGTTGCACAATATTTTTTTAGAAGAAAAAAAACGTACTATTGCTATTTAGTGAATCAAATAGTACAATGATATATCATGTCTCATATTTTCAAGACTTTCCATCATAACCAAAGCACCAAGGCTCATACAAAATAACAAAAATTCCAGAAACAATTCTGTAATTTAACTTTCCTCCATCAAAATAAGGATATTCATTCTTAGTAATCCCCAAAAAAGTAATGGGCCCCTTTTTCCAGAACAATTAGTTCATACCATTATTCCCAAATAAGATATCCTTGGACGTCATCGAAAGCTTGCTTTGATAACTTATCTGCAAAATCATTATGTTCCCTGTAAATGTGTTCAAATGTGATAGTCTCACATTTGTCAATCTCAGCCCTAGTGCGCATGCACCAATGTCGAAGAGCCAGCACATGTAAGTTGTAATCCCCAGTAGCCCACTTAATTGTAACCCGGGTGTCACCATAAACCTTTAAGTCAACAAGTCCAAAAATGTTTGCAATCTTCAATATACATCACAAAGCCAATAATTTCGCCTTCATGTTTGTCCCTGATCCACAATTGAGGCGAAGAGTAAAATAGTGATTTTTGTTTAAATAAATCACACCACCTATTGCACACAAACCATGTTGAGCTGCCCCATCAAAGAAAAGAACCGGTTGGTTGACAGTAAAGGAGAACAAACTGATCTGATTAGTACCATGCTTCCTCTATCATTATTATAGATCTGTGCCATCTTTAGAACAATAATCCCACAAGTCTTTACCTCAAGAGATCTCCCTTGGAAAGTAGCACAATTTCTAGCATACCATATTACCCAAGACACAAAGATTGGTAATAGATGGTATGAATTTGCATTCATGTACCAATTAAAAAGGCAGAAACCAAATTCACCAACATCCCATGTATCATTAATATGTAAATTTGCACAAACTATTTCCCAGATATCCTTCCCAAAACGACATTCAACAAATAGATGACAGACTGATTCCAAATTTTGTTTGCAAAGTATGCACCAGTTAGGACCACACCAGCCACGTCTTAACAAATTGTCCCAAGTTTTAAGATTACCCTGTAGTGTTTGCCAAAGAAAACACTACCTCCTTGTCCCAATACTTGTTCGATCTTGTGTTTCTTAACAAAATAAAAATAATATTTGGTTTCACAATACTTGTTCAATCTTGTGTTTCTTAATAAAATAAAAATAATATTTGGTTTCACAATACTTGTTCAATCTTGTGTTTCTTGACAGGGTCGAAAAACTTTTATCAAATGCCTTCATCCATATTGACAAAATTTGTAATAAGTGAATCTTGTGTTTCTTGACAAGGCCGAAATTTTTTTATCAAATGCCTTCATCCATATTGACAAAATTTGTAATTAGTGAATAAAGACCTCTTAAATCAAAGCCGGGGTGTTTAGTTACACTCAAGTTAAGTTATACATTCAACTTTGCAAAATTAAATATTAGTAAAATGGCATTTGAATAAATTTTAATATTTTGATGATTTGAATATGCTAACTGAAAAATATTATTAATATTTAAAATAAATTTGAAATTTGTAATTATATTAATCTTGTTTAAAATAATTAATAAAATTATATTTATTGAAATTTGTAATTATGTTAATGTTGTTTAAAATAATTAACAAAATTATGTTTATTGTTAAAACTTGTATTTATTGATTAAATGTGAAATATATTATATTTTTTCAATGAAAAAACTCATTTCTTGCTATTCCAAGGACGAAAAAGAACATCTTACATCCAACATTACTCCAAGCAGTAGTATTATTAGTATTATCAGAGACATCCACACAGCCTGACAATATGGCTTAAACTCAAACCAAATACATAATATCCATATCCTAGCAAAACCCAAAAACAGAGCATCAACCCATAAACAAACATCTATCAGCGACCAACACAACTAGCTAAAAGTTGATCAACTCTAATAAACTACAGACCAAAAACAGTGTAAAAAACCAACCAACTACTGTTTAAGTCAGCTTATCAGCAAAAATGAGCCTTCAAAAACCACATATCCTTCAACAACTTCTTCAAAAGATAAGGAGCCATTCGAGAGATCCACTGCTTTTTTCGACATAGAATCAACTTCCACGTTGAAAGATCTGTAGAGATGTGAAAATGATATATCGGAAAACTTTGCCAACATGTTTTTAATCCTTAAGCACCGGTGATCTAGCTACAACACTTGTAAATTATAGAGACCTTTGACCCATTTAATAATGACTTCACAATCTCCATAAGCCTTAAGAGAGATAATCCCATTTATAAGGGTGAAATGCAGCAGCCCCCAAAGAGCCACTAGCTTTGCTTTGGTATTACTGCCATAGCCACACCCCATACGAAGCATAAAGAAATGATCTTCATTAATTTTCAAAACCATTCCACAACCACAAGAACCTAAAGAAGAGGCACCATCAAAAAAACCAATTGCCGAAGAAATGTTGAATCAAGGACCAACCATTGATTTCTGACACTAAGACTTCACCCCTTTGAGATAATCCTTGTATAGACACACACTTCTCATACAACAGACTTGAGAATTTGGACGCACATTTTCAAATATAACCTTATTTCTCATTTTCCAAATTTGCAAACAAACAAATATAGGTAATCATTTATGATGAAAGACCATATGACCCCATTGTCTAAAGTTGTTCTCTAAATTAAAAGTGCCCCAAGTTTGTGAGAGATGTAAAACTTCATAAACATCATTCTAACCCTCTTTACTGAATTTGCAGAAAATGAAAAGGTGGTCAATGGACTCACAAGCCTACCTGCACATCACACAAAGACCAGAACCCTGCCAGCCTCTTCTAATCAAGTTGTCCCAAGTCAGAAGGCAATTTCCAAACTCAGCCAGAAAAAAACATTTAAGCTTCATCAGAATAAACCATTTCCACAATTTTAAGATTGAAATTTGTTATTTGAGTTTTTTAAATACATGGATTTGTGGTAATGGACATTTTGTAAATGTTCAATACCATAAAATGATGTAAAATGTAAATTGAGGGAGGAGAAACAAGATTATAGGTATATAAGTAAATGCCCAATTTACAATACTATGTAAAGGAATTTTGGAATGAAACAATTTTCAAGATTATAGATTGTATTGTTGATTTGAGAACGTCTCTACACAGGCTAAGGATGAGGGAAAGAGCACTATAGAATTAGTTAAGCACGACAGAAGACAAAGTGGCAATGCAAAGAATTAGTTTAGGCACAAGTAACAAAAGCATTTGATAGGCAAGAGAACAAAATTTATTTAAAAAATAACACAATAGATGATGCAGTTTGCATCGTGAAACATCCATGACAAACATGCATGACAGTGAACACATCAAGGGAATCTTAAGGGCTTTAACATGAAAGATGGAACCATGAGCATAGGCACATGGTAGTTTTATTGTTTGTTTAATTTTGTAATTTTATTTGTTTTCTAGCATAGGAAGATGCAAATGGTTGAAACTAGAAACAACGGTAATCAATAAGACACAGTTGATCATGAAAGAGTTTGGGTGTGATAGGGTTCAATCGATGATCTAGATAAGGTTTGCATCCATGGCATTAATCTCGGAGCCACTCCTCCACCCCCCTCATCCCCGCCAGAAAAGCATCGGTGGTGGATCCTCTAGTGCAAGGTACCTCCTTAGTAGTAGCAGTATGAATGACACCTGATAACCCTCTTTCCTTTGATGAAGAAGTTGTTTCAATTTAGAAAATGCCCATAACAACTAGAAAGAAGACCATTAATGCACCAAAGCAACACCCAAAATTTGGCAAAAAAGATGGAGGAAATCCCCACAATATAATCTACTCATTCTCTCCACAAGCATATGACTCTCTCCTTCCATGAAAGCTTGTCGATTGGATAATTTACTTGTCTTTGGTTGTCACAAAAGACAATGGAACACTAAATCACAATCAACTATAGATCTATCATCATTAACATATTCCAATATAACCTCCCCGTCCAACATTCCAGCCACGGGACCGGTAGTTTACAAATATCAAATTTTGAATTATATCCATAAAGGCCAACAATCGAAATCGCAACTAAATTATGCCTTTTGTGACTAAATGCATGTGTAGGTGTATAAATTAAAATACAATGAAACACGACTATATTCACACACACAACATGTAAAACAAAGGAATATTCCTAATAAAAAACATATGTAAATTTTGCTTATTGAAAGAAATGATAAACACTCATCTTTTACATGAAGAAGGTCCAAGAAACCTGATATTTAAGAGTGGTTTTCCACCCAACTATAGGTATCAGTTGCAGATACTACCCCTGAGTTGGGATATGAGGCCACCAAGGTGAAAGAAACAACTGCAACGTACTCTATCTCTCTTAGCCCAACCCATTTACTCTCATGCTTAACCAATCTGCTTACCATATACCACTGCAAGCATCTCATTCAACCTTCAAAACCATGGAACTCTCTTCCACTGACCCACGCAACACAAGGAGGGCCTATCCTTTCTCTACTCAACAACCCCTTAGAGCACCCTTCCCTTACAGTGCTCTTAAGTGTTTGCAAAAAAAACAAAAAGGTCCAACCTATTGTATGTTTTTGAGAATTACATGTAAAATCAATACTTAGCTTCTCAAGCTTCCAAAGAGCAAAAAAGTCCAACCTTTTGTATGTTTATGAGAATTACTTGTAAAATCAATACTTAGCTTCTCAAGCTTCCAAAGAGAAACAAATGCATAATGGGTGAAGCTTTACTAACTTGCCTGGCCTCTATGCTCACATATATCCATCATCTTCCTTTGATGTCTGCAATTTCCTCCTCATGGTGTTGGTTTTTGGTTAATTTCTCAATTAGATAATTATTGGCAATGGAGAAAACATAGCATTACTATGTAAAGCATGAACCTCTACATGGAAAGTGAGTGATAAAGTCAATGGAAAATAAGAGGATTGATGAAAAAATGCCTAGGATTACTTCTAACTATAGAATGTAGGACTCTTGCAGTCTCCACGAGAAGTATACTCAATCCATGTTTCCATGACTAAGTGAGAAGACTTTCCCACCAACCTTTCACATGCATTCAATGATCGGCCTTAATAAGTCAAAGGGGGCAAATGGGTAATCAAGGCACATGGTACAAAATAAAATAATTATGAGGATGGCACTTGGCTTAAGAGGATTTACTTTCCCATTGAACCCCTTTCCTCTCCCCCTTTAATGGAATCATATCCCCTTTGGTGCTCTATACACAACCATCTTAAACCAATTTATTATATTTCGGCATAAATATTTACATAGATTGAAATCATAATGATAAGTCTAGCTCTTGGCACATTTTTTTTGTTTGGTACTCATCACAGACTTTTGCCTTATATTGACACTAGTTTTTTCCTCCTGGCACTGAAGAATGTATTTTCTGATCTAAATGAATGAAAATATGATTTTTTTTCTTGGACAAAAATAATGATAAGCCTAGCACATGGCCCATGTATGGATACTTACATCATGCATGCCTATCCATTCGCTAATCAACCCTTGGCCTTGAGCTCTACACTAGGAATCCTTACTACAATATTTACATCATTTTATGTAATCCAATTTAATACATGCCAAAATAAAAAATAGAAAATGGATATGCCTCTTTCATGGCATACTCCAGCTTCCATGTGGCCTCATCGGTACCGAAGTGATTTTATTACACCTTTACATGTCTAATGGTTTGGCTCCAAAGCAATATTACTTTCCTATCCATTTGTATCACATCCCAATCAATCACACGGTTAGGATGTATGCAACTAGCCCTATCTTCTCAAGCACTTCAAAGGACCCACGATATCTTGGTACCCACTTAACACAATTTCCAAGCTTCAAAAAACTCTTCCTTAGCCTCACTCAAAGGTAAACATGATCCCCAACTTGAAATTATCTATGCAATCTATTTTTATATACATATATTTTATGTCTATATTGGGTTGCCTTCAAATTTTGTTTAATTTTACAACTTCTTGCTCCATTTCCTTAAGCATTTATGACCCAAGAAAAAATATGCTTAGAAGATTATCCCAACTCACTGGTGCCTTGCATCTCCTGCCATATAAAGCTTCAAATTGATTCATTTTTAATGATGATTAATGCCCATTGTTATATGCAAGCTCTATTGGATGCAGTTGATTCTCCCACTTGAATGGTTTATCCATCACATGCATGTGAAGCATGTCTTCAATCACTTCAATTACTCTTTCAGTTTGCTCATATATTTGTGTATGGTAAACAATGCTAAAATATAGTTATGTACCCAAAAATCTAAAAAAATATTTTTCCAAAAGTTAGATGTAAACCTTAGTATCCCTATTGGATACAATGGCTTTGGGTAACCCGTGCAATTTGAATATCTCCTTCATAAATATACTTGCTATATCACGAGTCTTATGAGTAGATTTAACATGAAGAAAATGCGTTGCCTTATATAACGTGTCCACCACAACAATGATCAATCCATGTTTCATTAAGGTAGTTGGTAACCCAATAATAAAATCCATGGTTACTAGTTCCCATTTCCATTATGGAATTGGTAAAGACTACAATAAATTTGTTGGGTGTTGATGATCAGCCTTAACTTAACATTTCATACATCTAGAAACATATTCAATGACATCTTTCATCATCCAAAGCCAAAAATATTGTTTCCTTGCTATAGCAATCGTTTTTTGATAGCTTGGATGTTAAGAATATGGTCTTTTGTGGATTTCAATCATGTTAATCCTTCTCAAATTATTATGAATATACATTATATTTTTATAAGTAAGAAGTCCACCATCATCCAATTGATAACCTTCACGCAGCTTTTTCAATTCTCTAGTTGTAATTTATTTTTCACTTGCATGTATTGTTCTTCCTCATCAGGGAATCAACAATCATTTTTCTTAAATATGTTTGGCAAATGTTTACAAGTGCCACATGCATTATATGCATTTCCTACTAAGTGCATCAACCACTTTATTTTCTCTATACTTCGTGTGTTTCATTTCAAACTTAAATTTCACTAAAAAATTCCAACCATCTGTCTTATATAGCATTTAAACTTGACTACTCCAAGAAATATTTAAGACGATCATGTCCAGTTATAAGCTAAAATTTCTTGCTCATCATAGAGTGCCTCCACATTTTAAACCATACACTATTTTAGTAAGCTCTAAGTCATGGATATACAATTATTTTCACGTTGTTTCATATTTAGGGTCTCGTAGCATACGACATGATTGCCTTGCATAGGAACTCCACCCATTTCTTATTTACATACATCTATACACACCACAAAATCATTTTTATGGTCTACAATTTTCATAATCATGGCAATAATAAAGAGTTTCAACAATTGAAATATTTATTCACATTCTCTTGTCCATTCAAACACAGTCCCCTTATTTTGCAAAGAAGTAATTGGGTGTGCAACCTTGGAAAATCCTTCAATGAACCTTCACAAATAACCAGTGATACCAATAAAAGATCTTGCATCTATTATGTTACTTGGAGTTGGTCAATTCATAATGGCTTTAGTATTTTCTGAATCCATAAATATCACTTCCTCTAAAATAATGTGACCCAAATAATGAATTTGCTTTTGATAATAAAAAAACACATTTTCTTAGCTTTGCATACAATTTATACTCCCTTAGAACTTGAAAATCCATTCTCAATTGTTCTTCATGCTCCTCTTCATTAGTATACTAAATGAGAATGTCATCTTAAAAAAAAGCACAAATATATCCAAGTACTAGCTAAAAACATTATTTATGAGACACATGAAGGTAGTCTATGGATTGGTGAGACCAGATGGCACAACCACAAATTCATGGTGGCCATACCCTGTTCTCAATGTTGTTTTTGTTCATGTTTACTTTCTTGATTCTAACTTGATGGTAACCAAACCTTAAATCAATATTTGAAAATACTTTTGCCCCTTTCATTTGGTCAAAGAGGTCATCATTTTGAAGTAAAGGATACTTGTTTTTCACAATGACCTTATTCAATGGCCTGCAATCAATACACAACCTAAGTGTTCCAACTTTGTTTTCACAAATAAATTAGTGCTCTCCATGGAGACATACTTGGTCAAATGTATTTATTTTCCAATAACTCTTGCAACTACATTTCCAATTCTAATAATAATGGGGTACTCGATCTATAAGGTATCTTGGACACTAATGCAACAACTGTGTTAATAAAGTGATATAAATTGGACCCAATTGTACCAGTGAATTGAATTGTCTTTGGTGTGTACTTGGACATTTTTGCTCTTTGCTCGTACAACTTTTTGAACCTCCTTATCACAAGACCAATTGTGAAATCAATATCCATTTTTGGAGGAAGTCTCAGCACCTCATCAGAGAACACATCACTAAATTCTTCCAAGACATGATAGTCCTCCATTTTGGGACCTTTATCTTCTAATAAATCTAATACATGGGTTGCATATAATTGGAAACCCTTTCTAAAACATTTATTCAGCTGCAAGGTTGAAATCTACATAGAATTTTTTTTTGGAATGCCCCTTATTATTCTTGGATTTCTTACTCATCAATCCATTCAATTTAACATGAGTGGCAACTAAGTTTAACACGATGTGCTTCCAACCAATCCATTCCAATGGGCACATAATAATAACTTAGTGGCAAATATTCATATTTTGCGATGTGAACAATCCATCCAAATCTAATGGACATTTCTCCACCACTTCATTGACTTTTCTCTTAGTTCTAGTGGCTAGTTGGACTAACCATGACTTACCATGCTTCCACTTCCCAAGAGTATGAATTCCAACCATTATAGGAGTAGCGCAATTGTGACTAGATCTAGGATCAATTAAAATAGAAATAGATTTATCGGCAATCTTACCTTCAACCTTAGTGATAGTTGATTGATGATCTACTTGGTGGTCCTCTAGTACAACATAGATCTTAGGGATAGTCCTTATTAAATCCCCAACAATTGTAGCCTCTTGAATGTTTTGAACATGCTCAAAACTTCCATTTCGATGTGGAGAATTTTGGAGCAAGTGATATGTCCACATCCCCAATACTGAATAAATTCCCTTGGATTATCTCCTATTAGATTAGTTGGCTTTGTCTCATCATGTTTTGGCTTCCTTTGTTGATTTATGAAACGAGGAGACTTTAATCATTGATTTCTTTTATCAAACTTCTCTCTCTTATTTTCCTTCCATGCCTTATCAAATTATATATTTCTTTTGTTTCAATCAATTGCAGCCTCTTGAATGTTGTGAACATGCTCGAAACTTCCATTTTGATGTGGAGAATTTTGGAGCAAGTGATCTTTTTTTTAACAGAAATAGAGGAGTTTATATATATATATAAAAGGCTGTGCATAGCCATCCATTGCAAAAATTGAGCCAACATTCTGCTTCAGAAAGAGGGAAAATGCAAAATTTAAGAAAGTTTGGGCCCTTAAAGTCTTTACTTCTTGTCTTCCTGAAGATTCTGTTCATTCTATTGGGATATACCCTTACAAATTGTTTACATGATAAGAGGCAAAAAAACATTTAGATAGTGGAGTTCAAAGGGAACTTGTGAAGAAGACATTCACCAAAATTTCTAAGAAGAGAAATTATCTGTAATTCTGCTGCAGGAAAGAGGCGGCCTCCATCATTCCTTGATTGACTGATGGTGCTTCTTGAACTTGACTAAACTGGGTTTTGCTAATGAAAATAGAAAGGTCTTCCTTGATGCTGTCAACCTTCCCCAAAAGATCAATGGTGTTCCTGTCTATATCATCCAAACGAGACTCTACACAAGAAAGACGAGAATGAATATACTTGAATTCCATGTTCTGCTCTTTCTTTTGGTCCAGAATGGAGCAAACGACCGAGTACGTTCTGAACAAATAAACCTTAATATCTGAGGTTAGCTGACTAAGCGTGGCGATAGCTTGCCTAACCCCATCCATATTGCTGAAAGACGAACTGCTGTAGGAGGATTCTTCTTCAGGAAGCTGCTAAGGATCGAGAATAGAGACCGAGAGGCTCAATTGCTTGAGCTTCGAGTCGAGGGCGAAGAAATTAGGGCGTTCCATGCTTCGAAATGAAACCCAAATACAAACCTGTTGCATTAAATGCTTATGCGTGGGAGCTTTAATGACCATGGTGGAGTCACATGGGCGATGGCGTGTCGACCAAAGGAGGACGCGGGCAGCAGTAGCCAGGTGCCCACAACGAGGGAATCGTCCCCCATAAACCTTAGGAAATGGGTTTATTCTCATTGTCCAACAACCCCTTAAGGAATGAACCGATACTCCAAGACTTCATTGTGCAATATTTGTCCTTTTTCCAATGTGGCTCCAATGTTGGCTAAATTGTCAGCTGTGGAATTAAGATCTCTGAGGACGTGGAAAAAAAGAGTGTTGGTAGGAAGAGGAAGGAGCTTGATTCTTTTTCAAAATCTTTGGCTCTTAGATCTTCTATTAAGAGAACCATTCCTCGTCGCTTGAATTACATGCCTGTAGTCTCCCAAGACCTGTAGCTTTTCCATGTTTAAGGTGGAAGCTATCTCAAGAGAATGATACATCACAAACCATTCTACTTCATTATTAGTTCTTGAGCCTAATCCCCAGGAAAAGTCAACAACCTTATTTCCTCCGGGATCAAAAATAATCCCCCCCGCACTTGCCTCCCCTGGGTTTCCTTTGGAAGCCCCATCGAAAAAGATTATGTATCTTGCTTGGCTTTTCCACCATTTTTCGAAGGTCTGTTTATCTTTTCTTATCTCCCATTCATGATAGGTAGGTAAGCTTTTGGACTGAAGAGAGCTCTCTTTTGTAAAGATTTGACACCACTGAAATTCGTGCCAACTTAAGGCTTCTTAATGCTGGATTGCTATCCCCTTTGCTCTCAGAGATTTCAGAGGTGAGAGATATGACTTTATTAGCTATTTTGTTCTCCGTCTTCCTTTTTTCTTCAAAAACTCTTTGATTTCTTTCCAACCATAACTGCCAGCATATGTTCATCGGGAGGAGTTTTAGAATTCTAGTCAAAGTTGGTTTGTTCTTTCTTCCTCCCTGTAGACCGTTGATCCAATTATCCATCATTTGCTGAATTTGCTTGGGAATTGAGATGACATTTGAGAGAGGGCCGAGAACCAAGTTCCAAACTTGTTTGGCATAACTGCATTCAAGAAATAAATGCTGAGAGATTTCTTCTGCGTTTTGAAACAAATGGCATCTAGAGGGGCCTTCGATTCCAAGAATCTTTAGGTTGTCTGCAGTCAATTGTTTGTTATGAGCCAATATCCAATAAAAGTAATTGATATTTGGAGTGCTGTCAGGGCTCCAAACTTTCTGCCAAATTTTTTGAGCTGGAGGATGAATTGAAGTGAGAAGATCGTATCCAGCTTTGACTGTGTATCTTCCAGCTTTCCCCCATCCTCTAACATCCTTATCCCTGATGCTGATTGGGGTTTTCCCATGCAGTAGCTGAAGATATACTTTGTAGCTTTCAACTAGATTATCTGGTGGCTTCAAGAATTTCCATTCCTTCCACCTCCCTGTAGGCATCCAGCTTGCCATATCTGCCAATTTCTGTATTCCTAAATCCTGAAGCCAGATCTTAACATTTTGAATTTCTTGAATTTCCCCTAAGGGACGATCTCCATTAATGTTGTCCTTCCATATGTTGATTTTATTCCCATTGCCAGGAATCCAATACAAATTATCTTTTATCAGTCTTGCTGAAGAATGTATTAGCCTCCATATAGCAGTTCCTTTTTTCTCTTTCAAATTGTTCAGGCATCTTTGTCTGGATCCCCTAATATACTTCTTCATGATGGCCTCCTTCCACCATTCTTTTTTACCGGCTATCATTCTCCAAGCTATTTTTTCTCCCAAAGCCTTGCTCATTATTGTTGGGTCTCGGATTCCCAATGCCCCTCTTTGGCGTTTTTCCTTGACTATTTTCCAATTGACTAGATGAAATTTCTTGCCCTGAATTTTCCCACCTTGCCAAAGAAACTTTCTGATTTCCAAACAAATTGAATTAGTAACAGAGATTGGGGCCAATAGAATGGCACCAATGAAGATTGGGATAGAGGAGAGAACGACTTTGACTAGAATAACTTTGCTTGACAATTTAACCAGCGAGACTCCCAGGAGTTTATTTTGATTTTAATTTTTTCGAGAATGGGGAGCCATGAGGATGAAGTTGCTTTTTTGTGGGATATTGGAATGCCCAACTACTTAAAGGAAGTCCAATCAAAGCAAGGTTTACAATCCAGGATATTGGCTAAATTCCTGAGATGGAGGTTGCTACAATTCCAGCTGTAGATATTGCATTTTTTATTGTTTGTCTTACCCCCGGACACCCCTAGGAAGAGGTATAAGGTGAGTTTAAATCTGGAGGCGATAATGGGTGAGGCGCTGCCAAGCAAGATGGTATCATCTGCAAACTGAGCATGATTGATAGGAGGGACATATTTGGCGATTACAATTCCAGGGAGTGAGCCAATGGCTTGAAGACTGTTTAATTTTCTGCTAAGTGAGTCTGCCATGATAACAAAAAGACAAAGAGAGAGAGGACAGCCTTGCCTCAGTCCATGAGACATGCGGAGAAAGGAGGAGGGTCTGCCATTAACAAGGGGGCCAATCTAGGGAGATCCTATGCAAGCTTTAATCCAGCTTATAAACTCTCTCTCAAAACCAAATTTTTCCATGATTGTGAAAAGAAAATCATGTCTAACTCTGTCAAATGCATTTTCCATATCAAGCTTTATGACCATACCTGAATCTTTCCTTTGAATGCTTGAATGGATAGCTTCTTGAACTAGAAGAATGTTGTCGTATATTTGGCGCCCAACAATGAAACCTCCTTGATTTGGAGAGATGATTCGAGGAAGAAGACCCTTGATTCTATTAGCAATGATTTTTGTGAGGATTTTATAGGAAGAATTACAAAGAGAGATAGGCCGATATCTTCCTATAGAAAAAGGATTTTTTTCCTTGGGAATTAAAGCGATGAAGGTGGAGTTGGTAGCTCCCCCAATTCTTTCTCTTTTCCTGGTCCAATTTAGCATTTTGATGAGGTCTTTTTTTAACCAGTGCCAACACTTTCTGTAGAAATGGATTGTGAAGCCATCCGGACCGGGAGCTTTATCCGGGTGAAGAGACCATATTGCCTTTTTAACTTCACTTTCAGAGATCCGATCCATTAATATTTTGTTATCAACCTCAGAAATGAGATTGGGAATTTCCTTACTCATTTGATCCATGTCTTCTTTGAGGACAATGTCATTGTCACTATATAATTTTTCAAAATGGGCTTTGGCTTCCCTTAGAATAAGATCCTGTCCTTCTATTTTCACTCCATCCTCCTTTGTGAGACTCTCGATGTTATTATTGCTGTATCTCTCCTTACATTGAGCATGAAAAAATTTGGTGTTTCTGTCTCCTGCTTTTAACGAAAGACTCCTAGACTTTAATCTCCATTCTTCCTCATCCTTTCTGGCTGCTTTCTGAATTTTTTCTTCAAGACCTTTTTCGTCCCTGAGCATATCTTTAGTGACAGTATTGTGCTCCATTTTGAATTGATGTTTTTCTAAGTCCTTTTGTAAATTCTCAAGTTCCTCTCCAGGTCTTATGTAATTCTGCTTCACCCAGTTTTTTAACGTGCTTTTCACCTGCTTTAGCTTTGATTCCCAAATATAACCCGAGGATCCAGGGATGAATTTCCCCCAAGCGACTATCACCTCTTCCATACAACTCTCATTTTCGAGCCAGGCTGGATTAAATCTAAAAGGGAGGGGACCTAGATTCTTGGGGGAGGAAAAAAATAATTATATGGGTCTATGATCGGAGACAAGAATATTTGAATTTGGAAGCTTAGAACCGGAGAGGAAATATGTACTTATTAGAAACCGGTCTAGTCTGGCTGCTATATGGTTTGGTCCTATTCTTTTATTATTCCAAGTATAGGTGCCTTGCTTTGGTTTGATGTCGATAAGGCTCCAAGCAGTCATTAAATCTTCCATTCTTTCCCCATAAGGGTCTCTGACTTTGGACCCCCCTTTTCTCTCGGCCGCTGAAATAGTGACATTGAAATCTCCAGCAAGAATGCAGGGGAGATCAGCAAAACTGTGTTTTAAATATGTTAGCTGGTTCCAAAAAAACTCCTCCTGCCCATAGATGGTAGGGCCATATATGTTTCCGACCCAAAAATTTATGTTGTTTGATATCTCTTCGAATTCAATGAAAATCCATTGACGATTTGAAAAAGAGGCATTACACTTATACATACCCTTGTCCCACCAGGTGATGACTCCTCCGGAAGCTCCTGAGGTGCTCACAGCAATCCCTTCCCCGCTGGGCCAAACTTGTTTCATGAGATTGATACTATCCTCATCTTGCATTTTAGTCTCCTGGATCATAAGGATTGTTAACTTTTCCATTTTTTTAATTATTTTTATTGCTTTTGCTTTTTGCTTTCCGCCTAATCCTCTGCAATTCCAGGAGACTATTTTCATTATTTTTTCGATGGTTGAGGACCTGCTCTATCCTTCCTTTCCTCCTGAACTCCTTGCTACTGCTTCCCATTAGAGATTATTCTTACGTGCTGATCCAGGCTGGTTTGCTTACTCGCCACCTTTTCTCTGGCTACTTCTTGTTCTCTTATTGTTTTATTGAATCTTCTTCCTCTTTTTACCATAGGTTCCTACTCTTCATCTTTGCTTTTTGAAGTTTCTTCCTGGAAGAGTTTTGCTTTGGCTCTTGTTATTGATCCTCCTGAATTTAAAGATGAATCTATTCCTACAGTTGCGTGTTGATGTGCAAGATTGATGAGGTCCTCTTTTCTAGTGTTAGCTTGGTCCTCATTTTCTTGCTGCTCCTCTGTTTGCTTCTCTTTCTCTTGCTCCTCATCGCCTTCTTTTGTGGTCAAAACTTGAAATTTGTTTGTATTTTCTTTACTCTTCGTGGGAGATTTGGAAGCTGCATTTTCATTAGACTTTCCCCCTTTTTTCCTTGTGACTTCATTCCATTCCCCTCCTTGGGTCTCCTCGTCTTCTGGAGTTTTTCTTTTTGGGCATAACCTTGCAAAATGGCCGTATTCATGACAAGCCTTGCATTTGAATGGTATTTGCTCATAGTCAACTATTTGCCTACGACTCCACCTGTCCATTGAAAAATCTATAGCTTCTGGTAAACCCTTTTCTAGATCTACTTCGACACATATTCTTGCGCATGAGAACATTGGGGGTTTTGGCTCAGATTTATCTATGTATTTCCCTAACGAATTCCCGATGGCTCGGAGGTCTTCATCATTCCAACAATGCAAAGGAAGGTGAGGCAATTTAAACCAAACTGGAACTACTCTTGGGATGTCTTTCTCTGGGTCAAAGGAAAGGTCCCATTTGTTGAGATACATTCCTCTTAGCCCCATGAAGTAGGGGCCGTTCCTGAAAATCAGATCTCGGTCCTCCTTTTTTTCAAAGTAGAAAACAAAGAACCCCTTACCGCAAAATATTTGCTGAACTTCCCCTTCGATTAAAGGTCGCCAATTTTTATTGAGCCATGTTTCTATTGAGTGGGGCGATGGCCGTAGACCTGTGAAATGGCCAACCAGACCCTTTTCAGCTAACGCCACGGCCTTGCATTTTGAAGCTGTTGATGATAGTTTGACTTCTGGGACATCCATTTTTTTCACAAACTTGGAGTCATTTGGGGCAGAAGACTTTGGAATAATTGGTTGAGAAGCAACCAACGACCTAAAGAGGTCCGAGATGGGGGGGAGAAATCCCTCTGAAGTTGCTCGCCCAGGATCCGAGGGTGGATCCATGCCAAAAACCGTGAAACCCTACCAACTTTCAGAAACCCTAGCCTCGTGTTCAAAGGTTTTGGGCATTTAACCTTCGTCTATTTTTTTTCATTCCTATTGTCTACAAGCATAATATTGCAACAACTAATGATGGTGATAGTTATTAGCATCCATTGAGATCAACTTTGGTCTATGACCCTAAAAAGGAAAGGAGTTGCTTGATTTTCTTTTTGGAGCAATTGATCTTGTTCACATCCCCGATATTGAATAAATTCCCTTGGCTTATCTCCTATTAGGTTAGTTGGATTTGCCTCATCATGTATTGGCTTCCTTTGTTGATTTATGAAACGAGGAGACTTTAATCATTGATTTATGTGATCAAACTTCTCTCTCTTATTTTCCTTCCATGCCTTATCAAATTATGTCTTTATTTTGTTTCAATCATAACAATACTCGGCCTTTTGGATGGTCTCATACAGAGTTTGGGTTCATCAAGCTAAAATATGTCTCTATAAGAGTGAGGTAATCCACATAGAAACCCTTGTATTTTCACCCTATCATCTATGATGTACCTAACATACCTCAACAACTCTAAAAAAAAATTTCATGTTCGTCCGTGGTCATTTCCACCAACTTTAACTGATGGAATTATTTGATTTTATTATTATAGTATCTGTCAAAGAGATATCTCCACTTAAATTACTTCTTGAATCATTTCCAAACAATCTTTCTCTCATTTATCTTCTTAACTTTCCTAAGATGATCCCACCAAATTGACGCTTTTCCCATTTTAATGGAATATGGTCACTCCAACCTTCATGTTTCCAGAGTGATCATGGACATGGAAATTTTTCCTCATCCCAGGAAGCCAAGCCTCCACCTTTTGTTTATGAGAAACCCATAGCTTTCTTTAGCAGGGCTCTCAAAGATGCTGAGCTCAAGAACAACATTATGGAGAAGCAAGCTTATGCCATGATCAAAACTCTAAAGGAGTTCAGGGTTTACGTTCTGCATTCCCGTGTGGTAGCTTATGTTCCTAATGTTGCTGTGAAAGATATATTGACCCAACCAAATACCGAAGGAAGAAGGGAAAAGTGGATAGTTGCGCTACTGGAATATGACCTGCAGATCAAACCTACAAAGCTTATTAAAGGGAAAGGGCTTTCCAGACTCATGTCTGAGTCAAATTGGGATTCAATGAGTATGAACCTGCTGTCACAAATGAAGGAAGAAGCTTTCCAAGATCCACTACCTCAGGTATCAGACAAATTCCTGACCTCTCCTTGGTATTCTAATGTTGTATATGTTTTGCAGAACTTGCAAGCACCCCCTTAGATGGGAAAAAGTAAAGCTAGAAACACTAAGATGAAGGTTGCGATATATTGCATACTGGGTGGTTGTCTTTATTGGAAAGACCCTGGAGGTGTCCTACTAAATTGCATAGTGGAATAGGAGGCCCAAGTGACCATAAAAGAGTTTCAAAGGGGTGCCTGTGGAGGACATCAATACTGGAAGGCCACTGTTAACAAAATTCTCAGGGCAGGATTTTGTTGGCCTACTATGTTCAAAGATGCTTATAAGGAAATAGCCAGTTAGCATGAATGCCAAGTTTTTGAAGGAAAGAGGAAGCTCTTGTCACTACCTTTGAAACCAATATCTGTGGAAGTCCCTTTCCAACAATGGGGGATTGACTTCATTGGTGAAATTTTCCCTAATTCCTCTGGAAAGCACAGGTGGATATTGACTGGCACTGATTATTTCACCAAATGGATTGAAGCAGTACCCACCAAGCAGGCCACGGACACAGTCATCATCAAATTTATGGAGGAGAATATCTTGTCTAGGTTCGGGTGCCCTGTTAAGATAATCGTTGATAATGCACATGCTTTCAAATCCAAGAAGATGATCAAGTTCTATGACAAGGTCCATATCAAATTGGGCCATTCTACTGCTTACTATCCCCAGGGAAATGGGTTGGCAGAATATTCCAACAAAATCCTGGTGAGGATAATCAAGAAGTTGTTGCAAGAGAATAAAAAGGCCTAGCACACCAAGTTGACCCTCGCCCTATGGGTTGATAGGATCGCCTCTAAAAAATCCATCAGAACTTCTCCTTTCAAATTGGTATATGGAACAGAGGTAATATTCCATGATTCCCTCAGAGGGCCCGCAATGAGATTGTTGTAGGAGAAAGAAGAAGAGCCAAACCTCGAACTGAGGAGAGCTAACTAACTGGTGGAAGTGCAAGAAATTAGAGAAGGGGTACATGCCGAATCCACGAAAGCTCAGGACCGGATCAAGAAGACATTTGACAGAAAGACTAAGGAAAATGATTTCCAGGTAGGAGATTTGTTATTAAAATGGGATGCTAGAAGAGAACATCAGGAACACAAGTTTGATATGGCAGGGGCCCTATACAATCACTGCATACCATGGGAGCAATGCTTTCTTCCTGCGGGATGAAGATGATGAACCAGTCGGCAAGGGAGCCATCAATGGATGGTTCTTAAAGCATTATTTCAAGTAAAAAGCAAGTCTGTCGACCCACCCCCCATTGTACATTGCCATTTTTTATTTTCAATTAGCCATGTTGTAGTTTTTTTAACGAAGAAGGAAAAAGAAGAAGGGAATAATGGCCACTAGTCTACATGTTCTTGCTACCTCGCAGTGAGGGTAGCATCCCCGATTGGAGTCGCTGTTAACACCTATTATGATATTCGCCAAGGAAGGTAAAAGAAATCCCCCATCGAAACTCCAAGGTCACCCATTAGCGGGTTACACCAAATGAGGAATTGTGAAACCCAAAAAATGGCTAAGTATCAAGCAAATCTAAGCCAAGTGACCAAGCCGTAGTAAGAAAATGAGAAAATACAAGGCAATAGTGCTCTTCCACAGGAAAAAATAGCAACAAGGGGCTTCTTCTGCAACCAAAGAAGATCTGGCGGCCAGGATTGAATGGCGGGACCATATCGACGGTTGAAAATGCTTCCCGCATGGGGGTTTCTTATTCCCGCAATCCGCATTGCGGATTGCAGAGCAGTCATTTTCCGAAGATATAAAAACCAAGTTTCTGCATCTCGCATTCCGCATTGCGGATTGCGGAAAGGTCATTTTCCAAAGGACAAAAAAACAAAGTTCTTGCATCCCGCATTCCGCATTGTGGATTGCGGAAAGGCCATTTTCCAAAGGGCGAAAAAATAAAGTTCCCGCATTCCGCATTGCGAATTGCGGAAAGATCATTTTCCAAGAACTCAAAAAAGTAAGTTTCCGCATCTCGCACTGCGGATTGTGGAAAGGAAACTTTCCTGCATGCATAAAGTCAAATTTCCAAATCTCGCATCCCGCATTGCGGATTGTGGAAAGGTCGTTACGGAAGGGCAATTGCGGAGAGAGAATTGCGGATCAAGGAAGTTTTGCAGGGTAAATTCCAGTTGCAGGGAATGGAGATTTTCACGGAGAAGTGGCGCGTCTGAGAGCAGCGAAGGAGCTTGTTTCTGTTACCTATACTAATCAAGCCTAAACGGCCGGAGCCGGTGGATGAGCAGGTGGATTCCATGGCCCAATGGCACATTTCCAGCGCAAGCGAGTACTTTCCTCCACGCATGGTAGAATCAAAGGTTGTTGATTCGGGTGGCTCAGCTCGAACTGCCTCATCATTACTAGTCTAAGTTACTTCGAATCAGTTAGGATATTTTGATATTTTGTAAGCATATAAAGGAAGGTTCCGAAGAGAACCAAAGGGTTGGATGTTTTTTGTTTCAGAGATATTACTGCTCTACGCTTGTATTAAACTCGGCCTCTTAATCAAATGAGCAGACCTGATTCTGGAGCTTGAGATTCTTGTGATGTGTGTTTTGATGTCTGTTATTTCCTGTATGTGTGTCTTAATTTGTATTTCCATTAATTGTTTACTTCTGTAATACCTAAAGATCAAGATTACATGGTCTGGAATTCATGCCCACATGCTCCAGATGCATATGACTAGGTATTCCACCCTTTTCCGCTTGAAGTTGTGTTGGACTGGAAAACGATCCTTGGCCAATTTATGGAAACACAATCCACACAGAGGACTTAATGCAATCTTATGTATGTTTAAAATAACTGTTTCTCACGGGATCAAGGGCCTGCTACCTTTGTGATTTGCTCTCTAAATAGAAAGTCTCTTGATGATTGTGAGTATCAAGTTTCCTATTTCGAATGCTAATTAACAAGAAAGATAAACCTAATGACTACCTAGCTCTAATGACTATCCTAATTAAAAATGTAAAATTTAGTAGCTTCTAAATCTAAGCTAAAGGTAATCTAATATCTATTTTCCTATCGTGGCCAGGAGCACAAAATAATGGTATGATTTAAAGTCTGAAAATGAAATAATGTTGAAACTTCAATATGGTAGATATATCCCCAATACTGAAATAAAACCTGTAATCTTTTGCAAAAGATAAAACCTTATGTAAAATTATTATAAGTATTATCTCAAACTGAAAATCAAATGATATTAATTATCATGCAACTTTGAATATATGGTAAATTATGATCACACCTTAGCATTTATATTGAGCAAAGTAAACACACATGTTAGGAATAATAAAATGCCAATTTAGACAAATTATGAAATAACAGGAAAAGCAACCTATTACCTACAACTTTTGAATAAATTGCTTATAGACTCAAAACAACATGTAAGTTCTAATTCATAATAGCTAACTCCACATAATATAACAAAGTATATATATGCAGATAAACAATGAACACATAGAAGGATCCATAAATAGATACAGTATCAATAATATGTATATGAAAACCTTGATCAGAGTCTCCAAGTTTTGCAGTAAGTTTGGTCTTCATTATAAGTTCAAAAAACTCAAAATTAAGCAAAATATTGAACTATACTGTTTCAAATGTCTTCCTCTAGTATCCATAACTCGAACCCTTTTTACAGTGTCTTCGATCTTATTATATAGAAATCCCTCAAGCATCTATCATTAAAACTACTCTATCCACTTATGACTACGTGGACCACTCCTAGAATGCCCAATAGAATTTGAAACAATCTGGAGCATCTTCTCATTAACAGGTGCTCGATACTGAATCATCAAGCCTCCCTTGAATTGAGTAACCCTTGAGTCAGGTTCGGAATGAGGAAACATAGAAAAGCAACGAACTTACTGGACAGAGCCAACACTATGCCACCTGTATTAAAGTGGTTATTGGATTCGATATTCCAGGAACCGTCTTGGTTGAAAATAGAGCGAGCAACCGGAAAGAGTACACAGATCTTTCCACATATACAACATCGAACATCAAACAAGATCCAGAAGACACGTCTCGATTCTGAAGATGACAAAACTATGCTCCAAGGATGACCAAAAATGACACCTGTCAATATTCAAAGTAAAATTAATAACCAAAGTGATAAAAATAAATGAATATAATGTAAAGGATGCCTGTAGAATCTTTGATTCTGCAGGTATCCTCATATCAACACTTTGAATTTAAAAACATAGGCTTAAAAAAATCTAAATCATTTTACCTGTAACCGTCGATTTTTAAAACCCTGCAATTGAAAAAACTTTAGTCATAAAAAAAACAAAATCTGACCTCCGAGAGCATTAGGATTTTTTGGATGATTCAAAAGACACTTGAACTGGCGTGGTTCTCCTAGCTTCAGCCAATTTAGCTTTGAGTTTCAAGGCTCTGATATTCTCCATACTAACACTTGGCATGGTTTCATTTCTTTTACGTAAGGGGTTATCAATCTTGCCATTGTTTTCCGGTTCAAATGTCATAGAATTCTTTTCAACTTTTATCACTTCTTCAAAGGTTTCAACTAATGTAGTTTTACCAGCTTGCTTAACGAACATACCGAGGGATTTAGGTAAAGCGGAAGCATAGTTATCGATTATGATATCTTCCGGAGGTTGAGAAGCTATTGGTATCCTATTCATAAGAGTAAGGAATCGTTGATTGAAATCTTTTATTCGCTCCTTGTTTTCCATTTTGATTCTGGCCAATTCTAATGCTAACACAACAGGAGTTTTGTCTTCGCCAAAATTATTTAGGAATGCCTGGCTGAAATCATTCCAGCTAGTTATAGATCCTTGAGTCAGGAAAAAATACCAGACTGCGGCCTTCCCCTCGAAAGTCAAAGGAAATAGGAGACATGCAACATCTTCATGTTGGACATTCATGGTATGAACAACCAAAATGAATTGGTCAATCTGATTCTTAGCAGGCTCCTTATTGTCTGGGTCGAATTTAGGTAGGAGTTTATCGAGATTTTGGGTAGGTTGTGTTGCAGTACGGGTATGGAAACATCACCACGTTGTAACCATGGTCTGTTATCATTTGGTATTCCTCCGTCATGATCAACCATGTCTTGATCAGATTCTGAATCTGACAAAGATTTGTTGTTGTGATCACTATAGCTATCAGGCGGTGACTCAGGAGGTGAGGGCAGTTGGTCAGATCCACCTGCGACCAAAAGTTGTCGTGAGGTTTTATGTTGATTGATCCTTTGAGAAGATTGCTAAGATGATAGTCAAAGGATCCTCTCAAGGGTTGAAGAGGTTCTTCACCAATCGGATCAACAACTGCCTGAGTTTGGCAGCGGGACGTATTTGGTAGACCAAAATTGATTGGGGGAATCCCTGCCCGACAAGAATAACCTCTAGCCAAAATCTGTCGTGATTCCTCTAAGGATTCGTTTATCTCTTCCGGGGTAATTGGTGGGATACTAGTGTCACGTCCTACAATGGCCCTAACCGTATTCACAAGGGGTGTTGTTGTGGATTCGATATGCGAAGTAGAGATTGGGCTAGACATTGTTTCAAAGTTTCTAAGAGGGGAGGTAGACTGACTGTTTGTAGGAGTGTTATGTGGTTGTCAAGCCATTAAACTTTAAGTTCAAGCGCTCCTTCTAGCGCCATTTGTTGGTTGGGAAAACGGTCCTTGGCCAACTTATGGAAAAACAGTCCACACAGAGGACTTAATGCAATCCTATGTATGTTTAAAATAACTGTTTCTCACAAGATCAAGGCCCTGCTTCCTTTGTGATTTGCTCTCTAAATAGAGAGTCTCTTGATGATTGTGAGTATCAAGTTTCCTATTTCGAATGCTAATTAACAAGAAAGATAAACCTAATGACTACCTAGCTCTAATGACTATCCTAATTAAAAATATAAAATTTAGTAGCTGCTAAATCTAAGCTAAAGGTAATCTAATATCTATTTTCCTATCGTGGCCAAGAGCACAAAATAATGGTATAATTTAAAGTTTGAAAATGAAATAATGTTGAAATTTCAATATGGTAGATATATCCCCAATATTGAAATAAAACCTGTAATCAGATATGATGTTGATATGGGAAAATAATCTGTGAAAATGTAGGGATCTTAGTGATCCTATTACATGTGCAGAATGTAATTTTGTTCATTTCATGAAATAAAATTACTGACTTTTTCCAAGGAAAAAAAAAAGAAAAAAAAATGTATATGAAAAACTTGATCAGAGTCTCCAAGTTTTGCAGTAAGTTTGGTCTTTACAATAAGTTCAAAAAACTCAAAATTAAGCAAAATATTGAACTATACTGTTTCAAATGTCTTCCTCTAGTATCCAGAACTCGAACCCTTTTTATAGTGTCTTTGATCTTATTATATAGAAATCCCTCAAGCATCTAACATTAAAACTACTCTATCCACTTATGACTATGTGGACCACTCCTAGAATGCCCAACATAATTTGACATAATCTGGAGCATCTTCTCATTAGCAGGTGCTCGATACTGAATCATCAAACCTCCCTTGAATTGAGTAACCCTTGAGTTAGGTTCGGAAAGAGGAAACATAGAAAAGGAACGAACTTACTGGACAGAGCTAACACTATGCCACCTGGATGAAAGTGGTTATTGGATTCGATATTTCAGGAACTGTCTTGGTTGAAAATAGAGCGAGCAACCAGAAAGAGTATGCAGATCTTGCCACATCTACAACATCGGACATCAAACGAGATCCATTAGACACGTTTCGATTATGAAGATGACAAAACTGTGCTCCAAGGATGACCAAAAATGACACCTGTCAATATTTAAAGTAAAATCAATAACCAAAGTGATAAAAATAAATGAAAATAATGTAAAGGATGCCTGCAGAATCTTCGATTCTGCAGGTATCCTCATATCATCACTTTGAATTTAAAAAGACAGGCTTCAAAAAATCTAAATCATTTTACCTGTAACCGTCGATTTTTAAAACCCTGCAAATTGAAAAAACTTTAGTCATAAAAAAAACAAAATCCGACCTCCGAGAGCATTAGGATTTTTTGGATGATTCAAAAGACACTTGAACTGGCATGGTTCTCCTAGCTTCAACTAATTTAGCTTTGAGTTTCAAGGCTCTGATATTACTAACCCTGTTCTGTTTGATTAACTTCTGATTTTTCAACAACATATTTTTCTTAAGGGCTTTGTATCTATTCTTCTTTTCTTTCATGCAATTCCACTTATCAATCCATGTAACCAGTTGACCTTTCAAATTCGCGATTTCCTTAGTGGCGATGGTATTGATTGGATGAGCTTCCTTGAAATCAATTTTCGAGGACAATATTCGATGAGCTTGTGATGTGGAGACAAATTCTTCCACAACTTTCCATTTGGTTCATTAACCGTTTCTTCAACTTTTGCAGGTTTCTGGTCGACCTCCTGATTTGACTGAGAAGAAGGCTTCGATTGCTGAGCATTTCTAGCCCTCGTCTCAGAAGTGGAATCATATAGGAACTTTGGGTCTACCTAGTCCATGACATTGTCATTTTGCTGAGACCCTGATGAATCACTAAGTTCAACAACAGGGGCATTCTCTTCAAGCAAATTTCTTCCTGCTAAGAGGGTCGCGGTCATGCTTCGAGTTGTCCTACGAGTTGCCCTTTTGCTCATGGCCCTGCTATTATGATATTCATCTTGCGGGTAACTAAGGGTTTGGACTGGACAATGGAAATCCTTGTCGGGATTATCCTCAATGATCAAGGGTTCGTTTGTTTCCATTCAAGGGCTTTCACATATTGCCTCCGGGTTTCTTTCAGATTCTACCTCGGGTTTCCCCTCACCTAGGGTTTTAACAGAGCTCAGCTATTCATCTTCACAACTGGTTTTGAGGTCAGGATTCTCCAAAGCAAACCCTCTGCGATTGCGTCGAGTTATTGACTTGTGTTGATGCCATTCCTCATTAACCCCGAATCCATTCCTCATGAGTAATGAGTCCGAATTATCACCTAACTCAGTTAACCGATGTGAAACCATAATCTTTATCAGCCCATGATGAAAGAGACTCCTCTCTTTATCAACCACATTGTATTGAAATGCACAGGCCATCTTCTGGAGACTGTTAATGAAATAATAGGGTGACCTTTGAACACAAGCAGTAACCTAAGGTGATAGAAATGGGTCTGCGACAAACGCCCTTCACAGGTAATATACCTTATGATCAATTCAAGCAGATACCACCATTGTTTCTTCAGCATACATGAGGGAAACCCAAACTTGGATTCTACTTGCTGATTTGCTTTAACCATGAACCCTTTCCACTCGTGATCCTTCATATGTTTCCCCTTGAACCATTGTTCACCCGTTAATGGAAACCCTATCGCTTGTGAAACCAACTCCTCTGTTAACTGGAGGTCAATATTACCAATTTTTGTCGTTGAGGCATCGAACGAGGAAGCGAACAGTAGCGTAACTGCCATGTTAAAAACTTAGAATTTCTGCAAGAACGACATGCAACCTACTTCGGTCACAGGCTTGACACACTCTGGACAAATGTCCAGATACTCAATCCTAGAGAGTTCAAACCGGGAAATAGGAGCAATAAGGGTAAAGGTAATCTTCCAAGACACATACAGGTCGAAAATAACAACAGGGAGATCTTCGGACCTCGCAGATCTATCAACATTGTATTCGACCCCATATTACCCAGGTACAGGAAAAACTCAAACATGTGCGAGGGATGCAGGGTAGTGATATCTCTGAACCTACAAGAGGCGTTTAGATTCACAGAATGCACTAGCTGCGATGATTCCTGTTGGGAAGATGACATGCGGGCAGCAATGATGGATGACATTTGTGTCACCATCAAAAATGAAATGGCAGCGTATTACAATTATCACATTAGACCTTACCTTCTCATATTTCATGCCAATACCAAGATCAAAATACCTTGTTTATTAGTTTGATCAATCATGCTAAAACCAATGGTATTAATCTTTCCTCAAGGTGTTAATTTAATAATTTATAATCATTTAGACACTATCCAATGCCAATTAATAATGAAAATTAAGAATGGAGCGAATAAATGATTATCATAAAATCATGGTTAACATAATAATAATATGATATGAACACCTTATATTAATATAACCACGATCATACTCATACCTTGGGATGACTTAACTCTTTGACTGAAATGAAACATGTGAATAGATTAAAAAGAAAAACAATTGAATGATAAAAGGTATTGTTATTGGACAATCTACTCGAGCGGACACGAGCTAGATCTCCCTAGTTCAATGTGAATCTAGAACAAATAAGAACAAAATATAAAGCTAATTTCCTTGATCATATTAAAGATCGAGTAATTAGACGTCTTACCTTCATATTTGCAGATATTTCTCCTCGTTATTGCTCCTAGCTCCGCGGTCGTCAGATCTGTAGCTGCAAGACTTGTCAATACATGTGGAGACAAAACAAGCAGTAAAACATATCTAAACACTAACTGATCTCAGTAAACAGTTAAGTAAGTAAACTATAAACATCATCAACACAACAAAATTTATGGAAAGAGTTTATATTACTGTATAAAGAGTGGGAAATACAAAGTAGAGAGATGATTACAACCCAAGCCTTAACGCTGCAATCCTCCTCCAACAAGCCAAGCCAAAGCCTCCAAAGGAAATGTAAGCCTCCCAAAATATGGATAGGGATCACTTGAGCTAATTCCACCAGTATGTAAGTGCTATAGACTTCCTCCCTTTGGAATGGAGAGAAGATTTGTATTTATAGGACCAAGTGGATAGAGTAGGTTGAGGATCATGGGGATATGACTAAGGGATCCTTCCTTGAGGTTAGGGAACTGTAGGACAACTCACCTAGGAGTTAGGGATAGGGATCCACCTCATCCAAGTTCTAGAAATCGCTCGAAAGCCTCCTTTATCCAAATTAACCAACCCCAGCGCAAGCTGCATGAGGGCAACCTACGCCTAAGAGGGGAAGCGTAGGCTGCACAAAGGCAACCTAAGCCACTGACGCAGTTTGGAAGAATGCATCCTGCGCCTGACCTAGTTGGGCGCTTCTCACATGACTCATAACATGGCTTCCGACCAATACACTACAGATCCATGGTAGTAGAGACCGACTGAACACAATCATGGCTAATAGACACAATCGTAGATCCATGATGAGACGATAACACAACCATGACCAATACAAAGTGGATCCGTGTAATATGACTCAAACAAACTCCATCGCAAACTGGGCATGATATGATTTTACCCAGGTTCTTCAAGCTGAACCCACAATCATACGAATCTAACAATGTGATTACAATGTTCTGAAGTTGAACATGATAGAAACCACTTGATTACTAGTCATTGATGTATACCGTTAACAAGCGCGAGGGAAATCATCATTGATGTCAATGATTCCCAAGGTATCACAGTACATACCATCAAGCGTGAATCAATGAGCCAAGGTTGAATGTTCAATGGAATCTTCCAATCAAAAGTCAATGATGTAAACTCATGTTGAAAGCGAGGTAACCTGCCATTGAGGCATGCAGGCCCAAGGTACTTGATTGGTTTCTAGATTCAATCCTTGGATGAGGTGTTGAAGTCAACAAGGATGAATTCGTCGAAGGAGGGCCATGATGAATCCCCCATCATCGACACGAAACGTGATAGTAGATGTTTGAAGTAGATCGGACGGTAGAGTAATATGCAAGGTTGACTCAGGGTAGACCAACATGATGGAAGGTATACTGACTGCAGATGATGAGTAATGAATATCTCTTGAACATGGGCATGGCATGACTTGGCAGTATTGACATGATGAGGACGACACTAACCCCCAATGCGACCGATAATAGAAGCATTCTTCGGATGACCCAAAGGAGTGACAATACTCATGAAATCGGTCTGACTCGAAGACAAACGGATTACCCAAGTATGGAATGCGAATGCAAATGAGTGGCACGTTCAAGAGCGACTATGTACTTCCATGAATTATAGTGTAACACAAAATATTTCCTTTTCCCCACCATGACTGATGAGTGCCTCATTTGTTTTTTAACGAGATTGAGGAGGGTAAACAAATGCTCGGTATAGCTCATCCCATGGATGAGTCCAATCCCAAATGTTTTACGAACCTAGGAAAGGAGGGGTTCATCCCATGACGGGCCCTTTAATGTTGAATTTTAACGAGTCCATAGAAGGTAAACTCGATGTCATTTCATGTTTAGAGAGTTTGAAAATAACCAAAGAACACTCCAAAGTTCATTTTTCGTAAAGTTAGCCCCTTCGCTCGGAAAAGGGTAAAACAATGTGAGAGAGAACTCTTCCAGTCATGATTGGCTGGAGTATTTCTTTTTCGTAAATAGTGCCTCCTGGTCCGAAAAATGGGTAAACTATTACCAGAAGGACTACCTTTCAAATGCTTTTACAAGCGTGAAAGAATCAAGTTCACTTGGTGATCTTTTCCTATTTAGGGAGTCTGAAAGAGCTTAAAGAGGACTCCATGAATAACTTTGTCATGGTTGGTGACCGAGTATGACAAAGGAAAAAGTATACTCGACACAGTTCCTTTTTTGTAAATAGTCTAGCGAGGCCAGATAAAGTGATAAACCTATACTTGTTAGACACACCGTTTTACTCAAAGTTTTAACGAGCATGACAATGGTATCAAAAGCACTCAAAATCATTTTCATGTTTGAACCAGAGCACGAAAAAGTAAAAACTAAGCTCAAATCACTTTTCTTGTTTCAACCAGAGCACGAAGAAAGTAAAAAGTAAGCTCAATACCATCTTACCATTTTTAACGAGCTCGAAGACAGGTGAAAAGAATGCTCATGATGTCTGCTTCATTTTTTAACGAGCTTGTAACAGAAAATGAACTATGCTTGGGAGAAAGTATGCTCGAAAATATTCCCATTGGTGGATTTTTTTCCATCATGATATCCAAAGCTTGGTACATGCCCCCAGCATGATTGCTAGAAGTAAGTGACTTAACTCCAACATGGTGTGGAGGGGCGATCGAGTTGACTTCAACATAATGTCCAGAGGTTGAATACATGCCCCCCAAGCTTCATTTCATTCTCCTAATCTACATCTTCACTCGATTAAACTCCTGGTTACTAATATGAAGATGTTCACCAGAGACGAACGAATATCAAAATGGCACAGGAGGATGAAAAGAAGGTTCAGGTACTAAGTCTATGGGAAGAATCCACTCAATGGAAAATGATCTGTTTCATTTTTTAACGAGATTGACATAGGAATAGAACTCTGCTCATTACCTGTTTCATTTTTTAAAGAGATTGACAAAGAAATGGAACTATGCTCATGAAGTTGGTTCATTTTTATGCAAGCTTGAAACCAAAGGTAAACTATGCTTGTAGGGGTCTATTCCATTTTTTAACGAGCTTTGAATCAAAGACCAATCTATGCTTATGGGAACCTATTTCATTTTTTAACGAGCTTGGAATCAAAGACCAATCTATGCTCAGGGGAACCTATTTCATTTTTTAACGAGTTTGACACAGAAAGGGAACTATGCTCATGGGGTTGGTTTCATTTTTATGCAAGCTTGAAACCAAAGAGAAATTATGCTTGGGATTGGTTTCATTTTTACACAAGCTCGAAACCAAAGGTAAACTATGATTGGGACAAGTTACTACCCAACATGATGTCCAAAGGTTGGTAGTGTGCCCCATATCTTAAAAATCTAGGGGAATAAATCCAGCATGATGTACAAAGGCTGGAGACATGCCCCCCATCTCTAGGGGGAAGAAACCACTAAAACATGTGGAACATTCAGGGAAGTCTGATGACTATGAGTCATGCGATGAGTGGGTGTCACGAAGGAATGCTAATCAATGGTCACTATATTCCCATGATGAGGAAAATACATCACTCAAAAGAGCTAGGACACTACAACTTTCATTGCATAAACATAGTCTCGTCCAAGGAGTAGATTAAAATATAAGAAACCTTGGACTACTGTAACATCAGTACAAACAGTTTTCCCTCCTAAAGTGACAGGTAACTGAGGAAGGATCCCTAAAGGTCCAGTAGGCCTTCTATTAAAATCCAATATCTGGTCAGTGACTGGCACAAGCTGAGGGGAACCTATAGCTTGCCAAGCAGTTGAGGATAAAATACTAACAAAAGCTCCCTCATCAACTATAGTGCAAAAGATTTCCTTATCAAAAAATCCTACAGATATCTGGAAAGGAACACTCGAAGGAAGACGAGATTCCGTTAGACCATTCCAATCAAAGGGAATGACCTCAGTACTTGGAGGGGGTCTTGTGGAAATGGAAAAGGTTTCCCCTCACTTGGAACAATATGAACTGACTAGGAAAACAATCACGGTTTCCAATTCACTCTCAATTGGAAGACTAGAATGAGACAAAGATTTTATCATGGTGACTACTTCAGTCTGGGCATTCTCCAATGAAAGAGTGGGATCGAGTGGAGGTGATATCGACTCGACCACTTCAACTTCACTCTTTGAAGAAAGAGTGGGATTGATCGAGGATGGAGCTGGATCGACCGCTTCATCAACCAATGGGGGGTCAAGGGATGACTTACGATATCCAGTTGGAAGGTGGTTCTGAGATACAGTAATGTCTTCCAACAATTGCGAAGCTTCATCCATGTGCGGAATAAGGTAAGTAAGGTGCATACCCTTGCATAAAAAACATGGATTTTTGGCTTTACCTTTCCGACCCGTAACCATAGAGTCACTAGTTGATGGGGTATCATCAATATGATGTCCAGAGGCTGCTGATACAGGTGGTTTGGAGGCTTTAGACCACTCTTCTAATACTTTAGAAAGACCGAGACGATCCTTGAGAAGGTGATCACCCTTGCAAATCTTGCAAGAGAACTTGGGTCTACGAGGTGTTTGTATAGGATGAGTACCATTAGAGGCAACTGGTTGATGCTTGGTATCTTTCTTATCCTTCTTCTTATTTATCTTCCTTTTCTTCTTCTTCTTATTCTCTTGATTACTAACAATATTGCTTTGATCAGGGGAGGAAGAAGAAACAGAAGAAGCATCCGACGAAGAAGGGGGAGGATCAGTTTGGGATTGCCACTCTCATGGTGGAGAGTTAACATTTGAAACATTGGGTATAGCTGGAATCATCGGATTGAATATTCATACCGGTAATCCTATGGTTAATCCAGGAAGATTTAAAGTGGCATTAAAGGGAGGACCAATATATCCAACTTAAGGAAAGACAAAATGTACCCCTTGAAAAGGGGCCTCTTGATTGGTAGTCACATAAGAGGTTTCCATATCTAAACTCTCTAAATCCTTCTAATTATCACGCACAAGAAACACTACTCAAACTGTCATAAACCCTCCCATCTAGCCAATTCCTGGAAGGGAACATGATGCCAAATTCTGGGCTTTCACATAATCTCAGCCCAAGTCATTAGCTTCATACAATTAGAAACAAAGTGTGCAGATGCAAATTAAGCAATTTAAGCACAGCGGAATTAAAACTCATCCACACACACATTTCATATGGATACAACATATCCAAAAACAGTCATCAATTTAAACATTGCATAAGTAAATGCATAAACAGATAAACGCTTATCTTTATGGTGAAATGGCTCCAAACAACTAGCTATGTCGCTGCAACGTTCCACCTAACCATAGGCCAGTTGTGTTCATCAATTCTCTCAACACAACTGCCACCCTCGAGCTGGGCATGATTCTTACAAGGAAAAAGGGGACATTCGAGCTCATGCACAACCAAAGCAATAGAAACCCATCTCAACCCCAATATTCTTTCACACACAACAACTCAACTAGGCATGGATACACATTTTCAGCAATGGGATTTACATACAAGATGGTCATGGATTTTCCTAAAACGTGGGCACACCAAAAACGGACTAGGGAAAGGGAAAACGTCCACAGGAGACCAACCCGATTTTCCATGGGTATCTTGGGATTCTAAATGGCCAAAACGGCCCCAATGAAACCACAAATCAAGCTCCCATACTCCCAGCCACTCTGCAACACAAAAACTCCCTCTTCCCCACTGAAAAACCAAGAAAACACAGGAAAACATGGAGGAAAAACGCCCTGGCAGCTCCAAAAACGTGAGAGAGGCAAAACTGCTTGATGGGTTATGGCTTGGGAGGCAAATTCATGGCTCTTTTATTGCCAAGGAAGCCAAACACGTTTTTCCATGCAGGGTGGTTGCCCATATTCGAATTTTGGACAGCCATACCTCTCATTCCCCAAGGCATTAACCACCTCAACCAACTTTTGGGAGAAATGAATGATTGGGTACAAAAGTCAACATGGGTAGTTGAGGATTTGATGGGTTCTCTCATTGAAACTTGGCTTGACTTGATTGGATCAAGGGTTTGAATGTTTTCCCTCCCAATTCCTTGTAAAATCATGCCCCCATCTCTTGTTGCATTACATAGCTAGTTGTGGGTATTTTATTAAAATGCATATTTACAATTCCAATGTGCCTGGCTAGTACGTAAACCATATGCATCAATAAATTGATGGCGGGGCCTTGACCTTGAGCTCCTCACCATGATTTTATAACAATATTACACTATTTACATTTTAATGCAATGGGGTCAAAATCGGGGCATTACACAAACTAAAAGCAACAAGAAAACTTGTGAATAGGAGGGATGTAAAAGCTGGATCCTCACGGGTGTGTCAAGCTGTCACAACTCGCGATATACTATAGGGTCCAACAGTTATACTCGGCCCAATTTTTCAGAGCACTAACCAAGGAGGATTGGGACAGTACCCTTGGCCATATAACCCGACTACCTAAAAGCACGTGTGTAGTAATCTCCCCGAGTGTTGTTCTCGATGTATTGTGACAAACAAGACGGTCAAAAGGTTCGCTCGGATGGTACTAGGAATCCTAATGGGGTCTCCAAATATATGCAAGGTACATGGGAACTCCAATCCATAGTGGTGTTGTCTAATTCACAACCGTACGATAAGAACCTTCCGATATACTACCGAGTACGTGAAGTGCCTTTCGATATACCCTAAGGTACGTGAAAGAGCCTTCGATATACCGATTGGTACGTGTCACGTACCCCATTTTGATCCTTGTAATATTTGGGTTGTAATGTAAATATTGTATGCATATTATGTATGATTCCTAGCGTGGAGCTCAGGGCCAAGGCCTCGCTAGTGAATGCTCGATCTTGAAGAGGAGGTATTTGAAATTATGCTACCCATGTGCTAGTGAACCATGGGAATTGTAAATATGCATCTTACTATAAATGCCCACAGCTAGCTATGCAATGCAACAAGAGATGGGGGCATGATATTGCAAGGAACTGGGAGGGAAATATTCAAACCCTTTGAGCCAATTGAGTCAAGCCAAGTGTCAATGAGAGAACCCATGAACCCTCAACTACCCATGTTGACTTTTGTACCCAATTATTGATTTCTCCCAAGAGTTGGTTGAGGTAGTTAATGCCTTGGGGAATGGGAGGTATGGTTGTCCAAATCCGGGTATGGGCAACCCACCCTGCATGAAAATTCGTGTTTGGCTTCTTAGGCAAGAAAAGAGCCATGAATTGCTCCCCAAGCCATTACCCATCAACCCACTTTGCCCTCTCACGAGTTTGGAGCTACCTGGGCATTTTCCTCACTGGTTTTACTGTGTTTACATTCATTTTTCTAACTGGGGAAGGGCGTTTTTGTTGTGGCTAACAGTGGGGAAGAAGAGGAAATGATTTGGGGTTTTATTGAGGCCGTTTGGCCCACTGTATGCTCATACATCTGTGGGAGAAATCGGTTTTCTTCCTTGGGGTTGGATTCCTCTTCCCACAATCCATTTTGGTGTGCCTACGTTTTGGGAAAACCCCTGTTTATCTATTTCCTAAGTCCCATTGTTGAAAGTGTGTTCCAGAGCCATATCTGAGTTTGATGTGCAAGAGAATGTTGGGGTTGAGTTGAGTATCCATTGCTTTGGCTGTGCAGGGTTTGAGAGTCCCAAGTTCCTTGTAGATATCATGCCCAGCTCGGGGGTGGTCTCTAAGTGCTGAAATAATACAGGCTAGGCAGAGACCTACAGTTGGGAGGAACGTTGCAACAACATAGCTAGTTGTTGGGACAACATTACATCAAGATGAGTATTTTCTTATGTAATTACTTCTGCAAATGTATTAATTTGTTGGTTGTGTTAAATTGAATAACAATTGTGTAACATGTGTGTGGATGAGTTCATTTCCGCTGTGCATGTTTGTTTAATTTACATCTGCACACATTTGTTTTTAATTGTATGCATCTAATGAATTGGCTGAGTTTTATGAAGAGCCCCTTAGAATGGCATCATGTTCTCTCCCTTGCTGGGTCTGATGGGAGGGTATGTGACAGAATGATATCGGAGCGAAGGTTGCAATATTTGGGCCTTCATGGGCTACCTATCACAGTGGCAGAGGTAAGTATGTTTCCTGCTCAACTGTAGTCATTAAGAAAATTTGAAAAAATTTGAAATTTTGAAATTTTTCTAAGTGTTTTTGAGCTTTCTGCTAAGTCTATATCGGCGGAAGGAACTTGCAAGTGTTTGCCGCAATGGCGGAAAGGTTGACAAGTTTGTCCGCAGTGGCGGCAAGACTTGGCTAGTTCATCCTCAATGGCGGAAGGACTCGGCTAAGTGTTCCGCAACGCGGCAGAAAATCATTAAGTTCACCGAAGAAGGAAGGAAAAATTCCGATGGAAGAGTTGGAGAAAGTTTTTCGGAACATCGGAAGAGTTGGCGAAAGTTTTCCGGAATAGGGGAAGCTTTGGCGAAAGTTTTTCGGAAGAGCGGAAGCTTTGGCGAAAGTTTTCCGGAACGACGGAACGAACTGTCGAGTTGTGCCGAAGTTACCGAAATGATCGACCGGAAGAGATGGGCGAGTTGCTCCGCAATGGCGGAAGGAAAAGCTGAGTTTTGACCGGAAGAACTCAGCAAGTTTGTCCGCAAAGGGGCGGAAGAGAATGACGAAGTCCGCCGAAACAAAGAAAATACAACAGTTTTTCAGTGAAATTTTCAGGTGCCCGAAAGAGAAAAATCGCTTTGAACTTATGCGCCAGATTGCGCAAAATTGAAGAATTACAAAAAAAAATAAAAATGAGGGCGCTGCCCTCGACCCCCCCTACAGTGGCGAAGGGGGCAAGCCCCCTTGACCCCCGTCGTCCTCCGGAGACAGTCATTGAAAGTGTGAAATGCACTCTTGGGATGAGGAGAATGTATTGCATAAAGGATGGCAAAATTCTTAGCAAGAGCAATGGGTTGTAATATCCATTATGGAGAATGAAAGGGAAGCTTCTCACCTTAACTATTCCTGTTATAGCATAGGAATTGCATGCTTGCAAAGTAGCAACTAAGAATGTTTTACATTTGTATTAAATTGCTACTTGGTGAGAAATGATAGCTAATAATACCTTGTGTGCATGGTAGAGAGCCATGAAATTGGATCAGCTATGATGTGGAAGAGGAAATCCCATGCTACAATGAGGAAATTGGAAAGGGAGAATTCCTTAACTCCTCTCTTACTATTTTTTTTGTATTTTACAAATTTTATATGCATAAAAACTATGGCATAGGAATGCTGAAAATGCAAAGGATCGTATAGAGGAAGTAAACATGCACTAGCTGGCACATTAATAAGATATTGCATAGTGCATAAGAAGGTGTTTATGCATGAGCATGATGTTGCATATGGGTAAGAAGATAGATGAAGTGAATATGTATGAGTTGGGATACTAATAAACATTGCACAATGCATATAAAAATGTTTTTGCATGTATATGATATTGCATATTGGTAAAATAGTGAGGTTTTATATATGCAATAAGCCACTTAAGATAATGATTGTGGTTGCTAATAATTAGTTGTGTTCGTATTGGTTGTAGGACCAAAGACAACCAAAGCATGGCTAAGGATGTGGATGATGTTGTTGCATATGACCAAAAACCTTATGAGGAAACGATGGTGCAACAAATCTATGATCATGAGGTTGGAAAAAGGACTATGTAGCCTTGGTAAGAGGCCAATTGATCAAGTAACATCAAGCGATGTTAATGACAGCCATGCAGGTAATGGTTATTTATGCTTAATTGCATGAATGATTGAAGGAGAATTTGGTGAGATTCCTTCAACTATGTTTAAACTATGTTGATTGATTTGCATGTAGTATTGCGTGCCCGAATGTGAATGTCAACCTACCAAGTATGGTGAGGTGTGGGTAAATGAAGGCAATGATCCTTACACCCTATAATTGCTTAGAAATCTCAATGCATTCATATGAAATCGTATCATGCCATTTGCGGATGATTGGTTGTGAAGTTTTAACAACCCAAGGAAGTGATGACTTATGGTCCTGTTATAATGTATGCCATATGAGAGAGGCATGGTTAGGACATAATATGTTTGAATGCATAAGTACTCATAAATTAATGCAAGGTTGCATTGAGAAGATGTGCATTAAAATATTAAGTACAATCTTGTGGTTATACATTAAGTGATTGTACACTAAAAGATTATGTGAAGTAATGAGTATTTACTATTCATCTAAATTGCATGGATAGTGTGACTGTGTCTTGCAATTTTTAATGCAAATATAGAGATGTATATATTTCATTGCATTTAAAATGTTAACAGCTGAAAGTGTTTGAATTATTGAGCGTTATAATTCTAAGATCACTTAAGTGACTATTGTAGCTATGAAGAAAGTATATGCATACATATAGCTGATTGAAATTTCAGTTTTCAGGTAGAAAGGTCTTGCGTATGGCAATGAGGATAAGTCCATAGTAAAGACCAGGATCTACCATGTGCAGAAGCCAAAGGTTATGAGAAGGTTCTCATGGTTGTAATTTATGCATGAAAAAAATCTGAAAATTGTCTAGTGTAAGTTTATGAGAATAGTCTCATGGTTGTAAATCTAATTTCTGTAGGAAAACAGATTTACAAATTTCAGATTTGAGAATTCGCTTATAATTGCTAATGACTGTTTGGCTTATATAGAATTGTGTCAGGAGGACATGTTGTATGTGGATGTTCATGTATGGTAGCAAGGGTGAAACCATAATGGACATACCACTTACGAGAGCCAAACAATATGAGGATAGCCTCATTGTTAAGCAAATCAATTTCTGTAGGAGACAGAATTGTAGATTCATGTTGAATTTAATTATTAATGCCATTGATTGGTTATGGAACAATCATATTTGAAGCTTATTGCTAAATGTTGCTAACTGTTTGGCTATTTGATAAAGTGTGCCAAGATGACACATTGCAGGAAGACCATGTGTGATGGCCTGCAGAAGCCAAACTAGATGGGAAGGTTCCCATGCTTTGGAAATGGGTTTCGGGTGAAACGCCATTGATAATGTCTCAGCCAAACCGCATGTCGGTAAACCACGAAGTGAGATGGTAAAGATATGCCCAGAAGGCATGTGAGACACACCTGCAAAATGAATGAGTATTATGTGACCCTAGACAAGAACATGCATGTCTAAATTATTAGGGTTAATATGCAGAGCATGTTCTATCTTATTTATATCCTTGCAGATTGCTTGAGTATGATTAGTGCCTACATGGCGCACATCAGAAAGGGGGTGCACACCTTTTCTGGTGCTGAGTCATGATAGGGTTTTCAATATTGCCTACACCCTAAGGGAATGGACGCATTCCTAGTGTTTCAATACTTGAGAGTGAATGATATGGATGATGGTTACAAAAATTGAATAGCAATACTGATGAGCTTGCTTATCCTTCTTGTGTTGTCAGCCTACACAGATGCAGATTGATTCTGCACATTAAGAGGCAAAGTGAAGAAGGGTACGCAAAAGGACTGTACAGGAATTGGTAACTTTTTTATGCTCACATGAAATATTACCAGGAGGGATGGACAGGCCCGAAGAGCTGTGTAATAAGAAGAGTTATCATCCTTGTGTGAGTGGGGTCATGCTAACCTGCAGTCCAGAAAGTCACCTATAAAGTTCCTAAAAGGAACCACTGATTTGCACAAGAGAAGGAGTGGCGTCCTTGTATGAATGAAGAGTTGGTGTGTGTGAAGGGTTATGGTGCAAGAAGGTGTGGTGACATTGGTAAAGGCATAAAATCTCTACTGGGACAGCAGTGGGAGGGCGGGTGCCGAAGACTGACTGAAAACCCTGAGATGACTATGTCTCCATAGTAGAGCCTTGACCTATAATGGTAAGGTGGCGCAGTTTCCTTCCATTGGTCGATGACCAAGACGAATGTGCTGGCTCGACAATGGAGAGGGCCAACCAGGTATGGGACTAGTTGGGCACCGCCAAATGCTTGGTAAATCCAGTCGGTGTGAAGGTGTACTAGTGAAGCATTAACTACATCCAAGTCCATAGGTGATCCCAAGGCTTGCAAAGTGAAGCAGGATCCTGTGGACCAGAAGGGAAACGCACAATACAGATAAGTATTCGTTTTCGTTTACATCTTGTTTGGAATAATGAATATTTCAGGTATAAGTCTTATGACAACCAAGCTAATACATTGTTGTTTCTTTGTTGGAAACCTTGGCCATTGCAGGAAGTAAGGATCCTGAAAGAGCCATAAACGCTTGGTAAGCCAGAGAGTAACTAGTTGTGCATTATGAAATTCTTGATAAAACCATAGAGTAACTGGTTGTGCACTATAAATTCCTTGGTAGAACCAGAGAGTAACTGGTCAGGTGTTATAAAATTACTGGTAAATCCAGAGATTAAATGAGTAGGCGATATGAAATTTTGATAAATCTAGAGAGTAACTGGTTGGGCATTCACTACTTAATCTTATGAAATAGCGTGTATGCTAGCCCAATACCCCTTAAACAATTGATAAAACCAGTTAGCGTACTGGCCTGGCATTGCCTATTCGAATGATTGTGGAGTAGCCTACGTGCTGGCCCAACATTCATAATTGTGTTCACGGGGAAATCCAAGGCTCGTAAAGCAAAGAAGGATCCCGTGGAATAAAGTGAAGACATCCAATACAGATAAGTATTTGGTTACCTTGCAGCTTCTTGCTTATGAATATACGTGTGTATATGATTTGGTTATGATTTCTCAAACCCTTGTTTAGAGGAAAACCTTATGAAATAAACTAAACATGTGAATTGATTCAATGTTTGAGTGTAGGTATTGTTGGAAGCAAAGACCAGGAAGGCATCATAGGGATGCGTATGAACATATGACTGTCCTAAAAGAGCTCAATATGAGCAGTAATAAAAGATGGTGCTAGTGAACATGAGTGGGTCCTAGCAACCCGAGGTTCTGTAAGCAGAATGGGAAGGGGTACCCAAGTTGAAAAGCTTTAAACAAACCTTAGACACTAAGTGTCATAGCCAATAAAGGGCAATTCAAACATTCACATTAAAGTGAAAGAGACTAAGGAGCATGAAACCACAGTGATGGCATGGCTCCGTAATAAAATAAGACTAAGAGGGAGAAACTCTTAATCTTCTCTTTCCTTTTATTGATGCATTTATAAAACAAAGAAATGCATGTCATGACCAGAAGAAGAATGTGTTTATTTGCTTGAATTATGCTAAATTAGTTATTTCACTGTGAAAGGATGAACATGAAAGAGATCATGTGTATGTTGGGAAAGCATGAAAAAATTTGGAAGTCGCATGAGTGAAGCATGGACGTTCCATGTCAATTGGGAATTAATTGACTAATTTTAATGTTTATATTATGCTTGTCCTAACAAAGAGTTTCCATGATAAATCTCACAGGTGAGAGATTGAAACAATTGGTTGCAGCCGACACAAGTAAGTGTTGCTAGTAAGTAAAGTGTGGTCATCTGTGCACATTGACCATGGCGGCAGACCAAGGGCTATTAGAATTGGCTGAAAGTCTTCTTCAAATAATTGCAAAAACCCAAGAAAATATTGGAGAGATGCTCAAGCTACATAGACAACAGAATGAGATGAACCACGAGGTTTTGCAGGACTCTATTCATCTACAAAAAGAGGTAAAAATCATTCTGGGAGCAATCAGTAAAGGAAAGGAAAGTGGACCGATGAAGAAGCATTCATCCAATCGTCTGATTAAGAAACATTCCAGGTGGGAAGACTCAAAGGAATCGGAGCAGGAAAAGGTAAAGCAACCAGTGAAATGTTGGGGATGTGACGGAAATAATTTCCTCCGCAATTGCCAAACAATGAAACATCAAGAGGATATCTGCCATAAAGTTTCCAGACTTGTAGATCAGCGGGAAGGGATTGTTTTGGAACAATGCCCTCATGCAGAGCTAGAGGGTCCCAGCCGCAAGAACAGTTTGTGAAGACCAAAGGACTTGGTCTCGGAAACCCAAGTAAAGGGTGAGATGCAGGACAGACCTGCCATATTTTGTGAATTTTGGACACGTACAGAGCGTGTATGTATTCCAGGTACTGGAACACCGAGGATGGTGTTATTCCAAGGGGAGGGGATTGTCACGTACCCCATTTTGACCCTTGTAATATTTGGGCTGTAATGTAAATATTGTATGCATATTATGTATGATTCCTAGCGTGGAGATTAAGGCCAAGGCCCCGCTAGTGAATGCTCGATCTTGAAGAGGAAGGTATTTGAAATTATGCTACCCATGTGCTAGTGAACCATGGGAATTGTAAATATGCATCTTAATATAAATGCCCACACCTAGCTATGCAATGCAACAAGAGATGGGGGCATGATATTGCAAGGAATTGGGAGGGAAATATTCAAACCCTTTGAGCCAATTGGGTCAAGCCAAGTGTCAATGAGAGAACCTATGAACCCTCAACTACCAATGTTGACTTTTGTACCCAATCATTGATTTCTCCCAAGAGTTAGTTGAGATAGTTAATGCCTTGGGGAATGGGAGGTATGGCTGTCCAAATTCGGGTATGGGAAATCCACCTTGCATGGAAATTTGTGTTTGGATTCTTAGGCAAGAAAAGAGCCATGAATTGCTCCCCAAGCCATTACCCATCAACCCACTTTGCCCTCTCACGAGTTTGGAGCTACCTGGGCGTTTTCCTCACTGGTTTTACTGTGTTTACATTCATTTTTCTAGCCGGGGAAGGGATTTTTTGTTGTGGCCAACAGTGGGGAAGAAGAGGAAACGATTTGGGGTTTTATTGAGGCCGTTTGGCCCACTGTATGCTCATACATCTGTGGGAGAAATCGGTTATCTTCCCTGGGGTTGGATTCCTCTTCCCACAATCCGTTTTGGTGTGCCTACGTTTTGGGAAAACCCCTGTTTATCTATTTCCTAAGTCCCATTGTTGAAAGTGTGTTCCAGAGCCATATCTGAGTTTGATGTGCAAGAGAATGTTGGGGTTGAGTTGAGTATCCATTGCTTTGGCTGTGCAAGGTTTGAGAGTCCCAAGTTCCTTGTAGATATCATGCCCAGCTCGGGGGTGGTCTCTGAGTGCTGAAATACTACAGGTTGGGCAGAGACCTACGGTTGGGAGGAACGTTGCAGCGACATAGCTAGTTGTTGGGACAACATTACATCAAGATGAGTATTTTCTTATGTAATTACTTCTGCAAATGTATTAATTTGTTGGCTGTGTTAAATTGAATAACAGTCGTGTAACATGTGTGTGGATGAGTTCATTTCCGCTGTGCATGTTTGTTTAATTTACATCTGCACACATTTGTTTTTAATTGTATGCATCTAATGAATTGGCTGAGTTTTATGAAGAGCCCCTTAGAATGGCATCATGTTCTCTCCCTTGCTGGGTCTGATGGGAGGGTATGTGACAGTATGTGGAAGAACTGGACACCCCCGGAATGCAGTGCAAGAAGATAACGACAGTTGCCACGTTTAATGATGCCGGAACACATTACTAACCTAACACACAAGTTGCTAAAAGTTTTTAACTTAAACTAGTGCTTTATTTTATCTTGTATGGTTAAGTGAATCCATGAACTAAAGACTTGGAATTTAAACAAGATGCAAATCTGACCTATATGAAAATGCAAGTATTCGTTTCTATGAAGTTCTATTTAAGAAGGAGAGAGAGATATATTTTCTTTCCAAATGCACAACCCAATGAAAATGCAATTTTAACTCTTTCAAAATGTTGGAAATAAGTGAAAAAATCAAAATGATGCACCTAAAACTAACCCGAAGCAATAAAAAAGATCTTTTTATGAACACCAAATGCAATAATTCTAATATGTTTCCTATCTCTTTACACTTGAAAAAGACACGTCTAAGCTACGGAAAGAAGGATTCTACAAACTTTTCCAATCAAATGCAAGACAAATAAACGAACTTAATAATGTTATCTAACTCAATTGCACACAAATCTAAAACAAGCCTTTCTTCTTCTTATGAGTGTAAGACCAAGAATGCCAAATGATCAAATTAAAGCAAGAAGAATGTTTATGTTTTCCAATTTGTGAATCTATCAAAAGAGGGACAAAATCTAGCTTCTCTTTGAACTAAAGTGGAGACAAGGAATCAATCTTTCCCAACAATCATTAGATAGCTCAGTATGCAAGGGAAACAAGATGCACAACCCAAGGAAAAGAGGCTAAAAAAGGCATGGATATCCCACACTTTCCAAGTCTTTTAAAACTAGACAATCACACCAAACCAAAATTTATCTTAAAACCTTAATATGGGTCAAAACGAATCCATTTCAAAAATAGAATCCATTTCGCTTAAAAATGCAAGCAAAACACTAGTTTTGACTGAAAGGGCCAAACATGGATCCAAGTCTCAAAAGACACAAAAAATGGAGGAAAATGACAGTATGTTGTGTCTAGGCATTTTGTGACTGAAGATGTAGCCTATAGATCATAATCAATCAGACCAAAATCCAAAAATGAAGGAAATATCTGCTGATACCCAAGATTTAAGGGGCTGGTGCACCCTAGGAAATTGAACCAGAGCGCCAGATAGGGGTTGGCGCACCTTGTACACAGGTAGAGTGCGCCAATGGCGCATTTTGTCTTCAGGAAGAGTGAGCCAACCAGACAGTGGCACAGGGAAGACTCATCCCAGGTGTACCTGTCAAATAACAAGTAGCAAAATGACTAGATCTCCTAAGGTAGAAGGGCAAGAGGCCTGAAACTGATCCCAAAGAGAATCAAGGGAATCGAAGAAACTATTTAATGACAAAATCCAATGATGGGAGGGGTTTAGGAGGCTAGAAAATGGATTGATAACAAGACCTGAAATCAAATCTATATTCTATTCCCCAGTGGAGTCGCCAGATTTGTTATTGGATAATCTACTTGAGCGGACGCGAGCCAGATCTCCCTAGTTCAATGTGAATCTAGAACAAATAAGAACGGAACATAAAGCTACATTCCTAGATCATATTAGACATCGAGTAATTAGATGTCTTACCTTCAGATTTTTAGATTTTTCTCCTCGTTATTGATCCTAGATCCACGGTTGTCAGATCCGTAGCTACAAGCCCTGCCAAAACATATGGAGACAAAACAAGCAGTAAAACATATCTAAACACTAACTGATCTAAGTAAACAGTTAAGGAAGTAAAATATAAACATCATCAACACAACAACATTTATGGAAAGGGTTTATAGTACTATATAAAGAGTGGGAAATACAAAGTAGAGAGATGATTACAACCCAAGCCTTAATGCTGCAATCCTCCTCCAACAAGCCAAGCCAAAGCCTCCAAAGGAAATGTAAGCCTCCCAAGAGATGGACAGGGATCACCTAATCTAATTCCACCAGCATATAAGTGCTATAGACTTCATCCCTTTGGAATGGAGAGGAGCTTTGTATTTATAGGACCAAGTGGATAGAGTAGGTTGAGGATCATGGGGAGAGGACTAAGGGATCCTTCCTTGAGGTTAGAGAACTGTAGGAAAACTCACCTAGGATTTAGGGATAGGGATCCACCTCATCCAAGTTCTAGAAATCGCTTGAAAGCCTCCTTTATCCAAATTTACCAACCCCGGCGCGAGCTGCATGAGGGAAACCTGAGCCTGAGAGGGGAAGCGTAGGCTGCAAAAAGGAAACCTAAGCCACCGACGCAGTTTGGCAGAATGCATCCTGCGCCTGACCTAGTTGGGCGCTTCTTGCTCAAAGACAACCTGCGCCGACCCAACTAGACATTGTGGACAAAGGGAATCAACTTGCTCTACGTGAATTCTTGATCCGGGAAACTTCAGGGATCAAGGCATGGAGTTAACATGGGACTCATGATGACAAGATTTAGGTGTAACAGGTATTACCAATAAGTTGAGTGACAAAAATAATGAATTTAATACTTTGCATAGCCAAAGTTTATATCACTGATTTAATCTATAGAATTTAGGAGATGCAAAAATTCCAGGATTATGATTTGTCATTTAACCCTTAACGATCAAACCGAAGTATGAAGTAGAATGTAGATAGTCAATCCAATTTGACACCAATAGCATTTCCAATTCTTATGTTTTGATCAAGATTCTAACCTTATTGGGAGTACCTTTAGAATCAAAGATTCTAAAGGCACTTCTAAAATATACATTTTTATGAGTATTGATAAAGGACATAACCTCCGACATTAGTCATAATTAAAAGATTCGTGAAAGGAACAAATCGAATTAATGCTCAAATTGGTCTGGAGGGTGTTGCTTGCCAACAAGTTGCCGGTTAGAATTCATTTGCAAATGCTCTGACCTTGTATTGGAATTTGTCTCCTCTTTCTGCCTTCACTTGCTGATCATTTCGACTTGAAAGAACCGCATCTACATTGCCTCTTGTCTCTGCAGTCATGGTATGAGTCTGTCATTTGTGATAGGTAACCCACCGAAACTTGACTCCATGCCCAACTATCCTCCTGTTCTTAGCTCCAACCAAACGAAAACACTCCTTTAATTCATTGTTTGAAGGTCTAGCCACCACTTTTACCAATATCCCATCCCATTCAAGCTATATCCCATTGTTGGAAGCACTAAAGGGAGATCCCTCCCTGTGGTTGGAAAGGCTAGGTTCCATCCACTAAAGAATGGCTTGCAACACTTACCCCATGGTATTTCCTGCCACAACCCAGGAAAATCTTAGGTGATAACACATCATACAACATGTGACACCTATCAAGGAAGGAGCAAAACCATTTCAACAACAATCCAAAAGATGCATCCTACGCTTGAACCCTTAATACAAAAGGAATTAAAGAAGTTTCTCGATATTAAGATTATATTCAAAGTTAGACATTCCGATTGGGTGGAAAACTTGGTGCTTGTAAGGAAAAAATTGGGAGAAATAAGACTATGTGTTGATATTCGAAATTTAAACAAGGCGTCAGATAAAGACAACTATCCGATCCCACCCATGGAGAAAATCTTACAGATGGTATCAGGATCAAATATGTTCTCCTTATTGGATGGATTTTCAGGTTACAATCAAGTATTAGTGCCCGAGAATGATCGAATCAATACTACCTTTCGCACAAAATGGGGAACATTCACTTACAAAAGAATGCCTTTTGGTATTATGAATGTTGGAGCCACATTTCAAAGGGACATGGACATCGCATTCCGAGTTTTAGTCGGCCGCAATGTTGTTATTTATTTAGATGATGTGACAGTTTTTTCCAAGAAAAGAGAGGATCATGCTTTCCATTTAAAACATATTCTTGATCGATGTAGGAAGTATGGCATATATTTGAGTCCCAATAAAAGCATCTTTGCTGTCTTCGAAGGAAAATTGTTAGGAGACATCATCTCTAGAAAGGGAATATCTATAGACCCAAAAAGAATTCAAGGTATAACTCAGATTCCCATGCCCCATAATAAGAAGACTATGCAATCATTTATGGGCACAATAAAATTTGTTCGAAGGTTTGTACCAGATTTTGCACAAATTGTAAAACCTTTGCAACAAATGGTGAAGCAAAGTGTATAGTTTAAATGGACCGAGATAAAAAAGAATGCCTTTAAGGATGTAAAAAATTCCATTGCTCATGCACTTTCATTAAGCAGTCTAGATTTTGAAAATGATTTCATTATATATACATTTTTTCAGATCATTCTCTTGCAGCAGTGCTCATGCAGAAAGGAGAGCAAGGAGACAAATATCCAATATATTTTATGAGCACTGGAGTACAAGGAGCTGAACTGAATTACCCAACTGTAGAAAAACAAGCTTATGTAGTATTTAAGGCAGTAAAACAGTTTAGACCTTACATTCTAAAAAATAGAATGAAGGTTATAATACCTCATCCTGTTGTTAGATCTTTATTTGTACAAAAGGAGTTGGGAGAAAGACGAGGAAATTGGGTGACCGCGTTACATGAATATGACCTAGAATTTAAACCAACTAATATCATCAAAGGTCAAGGGTTATGCAACTTGCTTACTGAACAACCAAATGATGGGGAGTCTGGATGGGAAAAGGAATTCGAAATGAATTTATTTTAAGTATGTTCCATTTTTACCACTCCAGAGTCTTGGTATAGGGATTTAATTCATTATCTTCAACATGGATATTTTCTAGAGCACTGGAACTCTAACCAAAGAAGGGCCCTCCGATTTAAATCAACATCATATCAAATAATAAATGGAGTACTTTTTAGAAAGAATTATGATGGAGTGTTTCTCAGATCTATTGAAAGAGGTGATGCGGAAAAAGTGGTTAAGGAGTTACATGATGGTCCTGCAGGAGGACATTATTCCGGAGATATTACTGCTCATAAAATATTGAGATCCGGATATTATTGGCCCACTGTTTTTAAGGATGCTCATACTGACACAAGGAAATGTGATATATGTCAGAGAAGTGCCGGTAGACTGCCAAAATCAATAGGACCTTTACAATCGATCATCATTTCGGAACCATTTGAGCAACGGGGTTTATACATCACCGAGGAAATCAATCACAACTCTTCATTGCAACACCGATATATTCTTACCACCACTGATTATTTTACAAGATGGACTAAGGCCATTACTTTGTGCAAAGTAAATGAAGACGCAGTCAAAAAATTCTTACAAGAGAACATCATAACCAGGTTTGGGGTTCCAGTTTCGTTAGTTTTTGATAATGCATCTTATTTTTCTTCTTTTAAGTTGAGTACATTTTCTATTGAAAAGGGAATTAAATTGCATTATTCATCTAATTACTATCCTCAAGGGAATGGGTTAGCAGAATCCACTAATAAGAACATCATATGAATTTTGAAGTAAACCGTTATTGAAAATCATAGAAATTGGCATACAACTCTTCCCAACGCTTTATGGGTAGAGATAGAGTTACTCCGAAGAATTCTTTAGGGGTTTCTCCTTACACCTTAGTCTATGGGAAAGAGGCTATTCTTCCCCCAAACATACTACTCCCTTCCTTGCAGTTAGCACATGCATATCAAGGGTCCAATGGCGAAGTCATACAGTCACGCATTAATATCTTACTAAAACTTGAAGAAGCACGACAAAAGGACAAGGATAGGTTCAACCGTCACCAATATATTGTAAAAAGGTGGTTTGATGATCGCAAATCTGACAAGAAATATTTTGAGGTAGGATATCTAGTTCTAAAGTGGGACCATCCTCATGAGGAGAAGGGAAAACACACCAAGTTCCAACAATTGTGGCTTGGCCCTTATAAAGTTGTGGAGAAGCTTGGCCAACAACTTATAAGTTATAAGATGTACGAGGGGAGAATAAAAACCTCCCTGTCAACGGCCTAGCACTCAAACAATACTTTTCCTTCGCTTTCCCATTTGATTTCGTTTGTTTTCTTCTTAGGGTAAGTTAGTTTCAACCTTATCTCATTTTTTGGTTTGATTTTGCTTTGCTTGCTTAATTCTGTTTTAAATAAAGCCCAGCTCAACTTTCAGAGTGATGTGCAGAAATACAGACATTTGAACACTTTCATATGAAATTCTTATAATCACAGAAGCATTAGAATTGGATTCGTAACAAAAGGAGTTCTTTTTGTAACAACAATGTCACTAATGATTTTAATTGTTGTTTTGTTTTAAAAGGGGAAACCTGGTTCTTTTTTCATTTTGTGTGGGTGTAAACTTGTGAAATAACCGGGATCTATGAATTCTTAAATTACTATCTTGGGGCTCCACTCACTTACACATAAATGACCTTCCCAGGTGGCCTACTATAACTGACCCATGGAAAGGAAGCAAGTCCTGCAGATGTGTGGCAATCAAAACGATCCTATGCTACGAGAAATTATAGCCAAAAGGATTATAAGGAAGAGTCAAAATCTATGAAAAGTTTCATATCCATTAAAGAAATGATTTTGAAAGAAATAAAATACAGCTAATCAAGAAGATTAACCTGGAAGGATCAGAAGGTTCTTCTCTGTCTGTGAGTATTATTAACCAAAATAAAATTTCATCACTTACACAAAAGGACATTATAGATGGAAGAACCCACATCAAATGTTTGAATACTGAAGAAATCTATTTAAGAGAAGGAGTAGATGACAAAACTCGTCAAAAGAAGGCATCTAAATAAATGTTAGTAACATAGGAATAAAGAACACACAGATACATTTGTTTGATATTGTTACGATCCTGTGGATTCATATTTAGAGGTAACCAAAAGACAAGACTAATAATGAACTCCATATTATGGCCACTGGAGAGTAGTCAGGAAATCTGATCTAGGTTTCCGTACTTTCTAAAACAATTGACCAATATGATTCAAGAAGCTCCTCTCCCTGTCTAAAAATTCAGACTTTTAAATTCCTCAAAAGAAATGTTAAAGGCATAGTTTTAACAATTAGAATTAATGACAAACAAGCAATTGTGATCCTCAATAAGTGTTTTGTTCAGAGATCTGTGTTCACCATCCAGTCTCCAATTGTTGCAGCTGCAACCTGATCCCAAAAATTTGTAAATTTGTAGGGCCTGTTTGACCTAGGTCTAATACCTTGTTTATTAGGATTTTCTTTGATGCCTTTAAGTTTTGACAAAGCCTTAATTTTTATCCTTTGTCCTTTTATCCTAAAGTTGTTGGCTTAAGTTTTAATTACATTTCTCAATTTTCTAAAGTATTCAACAATAATAAGTTTTAGCCTATGCTCTTATAGGGTTTTTGATTGATTTTCATTAAACAAGGTTCAAGTTTACATACTTTCCATATGAGTTGACAACAGGTGCTAAGTTTTCGAAAATAGTGGTACGCTGCCAGATTGCCCAAAAATTATGTTTTTGCAGGTGCCATCATTTCATCAAATGAATTTGGAGTTGATGCTTGTTTCTAGGGAGGACATCTAGTTATATCAATTCCCTGGATGCAACATGTGTTTGGAGCCACGATTTAACATAATTTTATGCTACCATCTGCATTCGATAAGAAACTCCAACCATGCGAATGAATTATGATCTGGAGGAGTGAGAGTCCTGGATAGTACTGCAACAAGAGCCTCATTCCCTTCCCATGATTACTGGAGATTGATAAATGGGTTTGTGCTCAGAAAGTCGAAACATTATGGTGCTAGGGTTACAAGAAAACTCTCCTCAGTGTTCTAGTATTGCATCCTCAATCTCATTTACAGTCATGGAAGAGAAGAAGAAGTCTCTGCCCAGTGGGCATTTGCTCAGAACTGAACCCCATAATATAGAATGGATGGAGGAACTTCCCACAGCTGCAGAAAAACTAAAGGAGATAGGGTGGTTTAATATGTTCGAAAGAATGGGTGAACATCACGAGCAAGTTACTAGGGCTTTTTGCTGAAATTTCAATGGGTCGATGGTTAAAATTGGCATGCTGAAGTTCTCTGTAACAGAAATGTCTGTTTCCCAGGCCATTGGTGTAAAACCTGTGGGAGAAAGATGGTATAAGCGCCACACTATTCATGAGGGTTTTAGCCAATTCCTCCTGCTGGTTCATCAAGATCTAGACTGGAGTCAGGGGATCCTTAGGGGTTTCTTACAGACACAGTGGCAAGATATCCTCTACATCATCCAGAGATATATCACCTGTGAGGGGAGATTTGCGATAGTATATCGGTATCACATGAGGCTACTATAACACGTTTCAGGTATTAAAAAACTTAATCTCCCATTTTTCTTGTTTAAAAGTCTGGAAAGAATGTCTACTAGGGTTCGTCAGCATCCAAACTCTGATAGCCACAACATTTATCATCATGGTCTCGTTAAATTACTGATTGAACAAGAGCTGAGAAAAAGGGAAAAGACCTGGTCTTATTTTTTGTTTTGGTCGGGTTTTAGAGGAGAAGTGATAGAATCTAAAGGAAAGAAAAACCCCAAACTGACCAAGGAAAAACCTAAAGAATGTTTGGACAATGAAGAAAGGGTTTCTCAACCCGAAAGTGATGGAAGACAAGAGGAAATTAATGAAATAGAAGTCCCTGAAAATTATCATCCTATCATTAGTCCAATAGATGCCACAGAGAATGAAGAGTTCAATAGGGTTTGTTCCTCTCAGAAGTTATCAGAGCATATAAAGAAGAACCCAGTTGAAGAACCCGATGGAGTTTGTTCCTTTCAGAAATCACCAGAACACACAGAAAAAGTTTTTGAACCTGATGGAGTTTGTATTCGACCTAAAAATTGAGCTGTTAATAAGCTTCGAATGAACATGAAAGCTATCCTAGATCCAAAATTCAAGAAAGATCAGGTTATTGATTTGCAGGAGTCCTCTACTGAAGATGAGGAAGATGAAAAAGCTAAAAAATTGGAGTCTGCTATGCAACAAGTTTTGGATAATATTGAAGAAAGTCTCAAGAAGGTTCCTGAAATCATGCCTAGAGGTCATACCCAAACATTTGGAAATGAAAGTAGTATGGAACATTCAAATCCTGTCCTCTCAGTTTTAGAAGTTGGAGAACCATACCAAAGAATGTCAGATTATGTTCCAGCATTAAATGATGAAGAACGGACTTTTGAAAAACCCGAGGACAACCTGGAAAAGTTAGTAGAAATGGAAAATAAGGCAAAGATAAATCATGTCAATCAGCAAAATGAGCACATTAGCATGATAAATGATGGTTTAATGAAAGCCAATGTAATGCTGAAGCAAGATTTACAGGAGCTGAATCAAAATTATGCAGAGGCAGTTCAAGTAGCAGATAAAGCGGTCAAAAGGAGGAAGATTGTGCAGGAGCAAAATGAACAGCTGGAGAAAAATCAAGAAGAACTAAGGCTGAAGATGAAACTCATGCAACAAGAATTAAACAGGTTACGAAGGAAATCAGAAGCTCTAGATGGACTTGCCACCTTGGCAGAAGCAGCGAAAAACCTTTGAAAATGTTCTTTACCATTGACATGTGTCAAATACAGTTTAAATGACTAGATATTTTACATGATTCTATTTTTGCTATATTTAGAAGTTTCTGCCTTAAAAAGTGGATCGTAGTAACAAACTTCAGTGTTCCTACTTTTTGGTTTTGTTATATATTATGTAATATTTTTGAAAAACTGGACACACATGGGAGTCGATATGCTGGAAGCTTGTACAGCTTTGCAACCATTATCTGTGTAAGAACTTCTTTGTTTTGAATGATGAATCGATATCTATATGGAGCTAGGTTTTGAACTTATATTGTGTAATATTCTTTGGTTCTGTTTGAACCCTGTTTGCATGGATGTTTATGTATATGTTTTCTATATAGATGTTATGTCTGCAAGTGAATGTTAATGCTTATTTGATATATGAAATGTTATTTTAGATGTCTGTACCTTTACATATTATACAAATTATGAATTGTTTGTTTATGCTTTGTGTATGTGTGTTTTAAAACCTTTCTCCTGAGCTTCATGTCTTAATTTCGTCCATTCTGCAAATTCTTTCCATACACTTTGATGTCTGATGTTATCAGTTTGTTGTAACCTCGTATCTTGCTTATACCTTATCAGATTTTACATTGTTATCCACAAAAACCCATAAAAACAATCCTATCTACATTATTATCCAGAAAAAACCCACAAAAAACCAACTCATGTTGAGGTGCCTGAACACTGCTGCTCCTGTAGTCTAGGTAGCAGACTTTAGGGAAAACATATTTTGGTGACCATACTGGGGAGGAAGCATATAGTTTCTTCCTCTATTTGAAATTGACTAAGAGCTGTATTGTTGGTTGAACAATATCAGTGAATGGTTGTTAGAATACAAAGTTTCACCTGGTTTTAATAAAAGGGAGCAGCTGTGGCTCCGAAAAAAAATTGGGACAAGGGCTAACCCTTCATTGCCTCTTTTTCCAGAAGTTCCAGATCCCGAAAAAATACTCAGAGATGCTAGACAAAAATTAAGTTCTACTGCATCAGGAAAATTTGTGAATCCTTTATCCTTAGAAATCCCAGATCCTTCACAATTTGTTTTTCCCTCTGAAGATCCACCCACTGAAAAGAATGAACTAGATTTGTCTTTTCCCATTTCTTAGATTGATAACTTCCAAGTTTTTACAAACCCTTTATTATCTGAAGACGAAGTGAAAGCTGAGTTCTTAGCTTCACCTTATATCCCTCTTACAAGCAGAATTCCGATCCGTCAATCCAGGTTTAAGACTTCCCCTTCTGCATCAAATCAATCCAGTTCAAGTTCAATTAAGACAAATCCCACTAGCTAAAAAATGGCTGGTCAACCTCTCAACTACATGGAACGAATAATAGCTGGTAGGTATGCCTCACTGGTTATGCCTCAACCTCTTCATCCTTTACCTGGGGGAGACTATCAGAAATATCTCCCTAAATTTAATGGTCAAGGGGAGGTAACAACAGAAGAGCATTGGAATGCTTTCTTTAGTTATGCTGATAATTTGAATATCGAAGCTCAGGATGTATGGATGAGAATGTTCGTTTAGAGCTTAGATGGTGAAGTTAGAAAGTGGTTCAGGGAATTTCCTGAGGGATCAATAGATGCCATATAAGCATTAGAGGAAACATTCATGAAGTGATGGGGTGATACAAAAGATCTTTTGTACTACATTACTGAATTTGGGGCTCTTAAAATAAAGAAGGATGAACCAGTTGCTGAATTCTCAAAAAGGTTTAATAAAATGTACAGCAAAATACCAGTAGAAATTAAACCTACAGAAACCTTTGCTAAACTTACCTATGCAAACTCATTTGATTCTAAGTTTTCATTGCATTTGAGAGAAAGAAGGGTAGTGACTCTATTTAATATGCAGGAAGCTACATTATAGGTAGAATCCAATATGCTGGCATCAAAGAAGCTTAAAGAACAATCAGAATACTTTAACCAAGATAAAAAAGGAAAGAAAGAGATGCCATCAGCTTCAACGGGTAAGGCACCAGACAAAGTAGAGGAGATGAATAAGGTAATAAAGAATTTGTCTGCCAAAGTCAACAGATTAGAAATGGAAAATAAAAATCTAAGCAGCCCTTTGCCAGAAGGAAATCCTAATCAAAACAGACGACCTTTTGTACCAAGATTTGTGCCCAGGGAAAGGAGGAACAATGATATTCAAAGAGAAAGAAATAATAATGAAGATCAAAGGGTTCAACCTCCTTTTCAGAATAATCTAGTTGAAGAAGAAGAGATTGAGGAATTAGAATATGAAGAAGTGGATCAGAGTGTTAACCATCTTGAAGAAGAGTCATATGAAATTTTCCTCACCAAAGACCAATATCAAAATTCTGAAACTATGTATTATACGTCTCCAGTTGATATCTATCAAGCAGATCCGAAAAAGTCATATAGTCTGAGATCTGGAGTTAAACAAGTGACTCAGGTTCCTAAAAAGAAATTCTCCTTTCCTGACAAAAAATATCCAGATCCATCATCAGAGAAAAAACAGAATCATAGGTTTGATAAAGCTAAGATTATAGAAGTGGAAGAAGTTAATAGGAGTAATCAGGGTTTTAACTTTGAAAATGAGCTAAGTAAAGTTAAGATTCCTATTCCCTTGACAGAACTCATGAAGATTCCATCATTTAGAGACCCTGCTTGTAGGATGCTGAAAACCCAAGTTAATGAGTTTCCTTCTGATGTCATCAATTTACATGATGAGCATCCTACTATTTTAATTGGTTCTGCCTTACCGGATAAAGTTGAAAAGAAAACAGATTCTTTTCCTCCTTTCTATGTCACTTTAACAGTTCATGATCAATTGCTTCATAACTGTTTATTGGATTCAGGAGCTTCTCATAACTTAATGCCTAAATCTGTGATGGAAGCCCTTGGTCTAAGTGTCACCAGACCTTATCATGATTTATTTGCCTTTGACTCAAGAGCAGTTAAGTGTTTAGGGGTGATAAAAGACATGGTTGTTAATTTGACAAAGTTACCTATGAAAAGCATTATGATGGATGTGGTTGTTGCCGATATTACACCCAAGTTTGGTATGTTGCTTTCTAGATCATGGGCAAAAGGAGTGGGGGGCACTTTACAAATGGATTTATCTTATGCCACTAATCCAACTTTTGGAGGAGAACAAAGGAGGCTTTACAGAGAGGTACAGTTAGCCTACTTAGTAAGTAACAACAATAACCCATAAAATCATCCAGTATATGTTGAAGAGGAAGACTTGGGGTCATGCATTCTGCATTTGAATGAAGAAACATCTGGTGTTTTGAGGGTTGAAAAAGAAGAATCAGTTCATATTACAAGAAAAGATGAATTGTGGGAAATGTACTTCGATGGTTCTTCATCTAAAGAAGGAGCAGGAGCAGGAATTGTTCTAATCTCTCCTGAAGGAGAAAATATTTGTCTGATGTATAAATTAGAATTCCAAACAACTAATAATATAGCAGAATATGAAGCATTAGTGTTGGGATTAAGAGCTGCAAAGGATTTAGGAATCCAACAGTTGGCTGTTTTTGGCGACTCCGAATTGGTTGTTAAGCAGGTCAGAAATGCATATCAGGTAAAGCAGCCACTTTTAAAAGTTTACAGAAATGAAGTTTGGGACTTAATGGATAATTTCTTCTCAGCATTCAATATCTCTTTTGTTCCTAGAGATCATAATCAAACTGCAGACTCTTTGGCTTTAGCAACAACATTTTTTAAAGTCCCACAGAACACTCAGCTCAGGTATCCGATTGAAGTCAAGCATAGGCCTTCAATTCCTGATAACATAAAGCACTGGAGAGTCTTTCAGGATGATTTGGAAATCAATAGATTCCTGGAATTGACAGGTGAGTTCTCAAATTCCCAGATTGATGAAGAACATGATGATAAAACAGATGAATTTCCTTCTTTTTCTGAATAGTTAATTGCTGATCATAAAATAATTGAACTAAAAGGGAATTTCATCCCAAAAGGTTTAGTTCCACTTGAAAGATTGTTTCTTAAAGACGATACATTGGCAAAACCTACTGTAAAATCTTCTGAAGAAAATACTGTTGATTATAACATTGGAACTGAAGATCAACCTAGGTACATTAAACTGTCAAAACTGCTGACAAAGGAGTACAAAAAAAAGTATATCAGTTTGCTTAGAAGATTTATGGATATATTTGCTTGGTCATATGGTGATCTCAAAACATATGATATTAGCATTATTCAACATAAAATCCCTCTAAATCCAAATACTAAACCATTCCAGTAGAAACTCAGAAGAATCAATCCTGCCTTATTGCCAGTTATTGAAAAGGAGGTGAAGAAATTGCTTGATGCAAAAATCATAGTACCTCTCAGGTATTCAACATGGGTTGCAAATTTGGTCCCCGTTCAAAAGAAAAATGGTGAAATTAGATTATGTGTAGATTTTCGTAATCTAAACAGATCTTCTTTAAAAGACAATTATCCTGTACCAAAGATAGACCAGATTTTACAGAAGGTAGTTGGAGCTCAGAGAATATCAATGATAGATGGGTTCTCAGGGTAAAACCAAATTGCTGTTCATCCTGAAGATAGGGAGAAAACTGCTTTTACCACTCCCTGGGGAACCTTTATGTATGACAAAATTCCATTTGGTTTAATGAATGCCGGAGCAACTTTTCATAGGGCTATGGATATAGCGTTTGTAGGGGAAAGAGAGAAGTTTGTGGTTATTTATCTTGATGATATAACAGTCTTCTCAGATTCAAACGAGAGTCATCTTAAGCACCTGGAACAAACCTTTGAAAAATGCAGGAAGTTTGGGTTGTCTCTAAATCCAAAAAAGTCCCATTTTGCCATGCAGGAAGGAAAGCTCCTTGGTCATATTGTCTCTGCAGATGGTATTAAAATTGATGCAGAACGTGTGAAAGAAATTTTAAAAATCACATTTCCCAGGAATAAAAAAGAAATAAAATAATTTATTGGAAAAATCAATTTCCTTAGGTGGTTTATTCCTAACTTTGCAGAGATTGTCAAGCAAATAACAAAGATGTTAAGAAAGGATCAAGAGGTAAAATGGACTCCAGAAGCAAAACTATCTTTCGAAAGGATAAAACATGCACTTACAGAAGCACCAGTTTTGGCAAGCCTTGATTTTTCTAAAGACTTTATCACTTTTTCTTTTGCATCTGAAGACAGCATAGCAGCTGCATTATTACAAAAGAATGCTAAGGGTCTTGAACAACCTATTTCATTTTTTAGTAAAGTTTTAAGGGATTCAGAATTGAAGTACAACATTTTGGAGAAACAGGCTTATGCGCTGGTTAAATCTTTAAAAAAATTTAGGATTTACTTACTGCATTCAAAAATCACAGCTTATGTTCCAAATGCAGCAGTAAAAGAAATTTTAACCCAGCCTGATTCTGAAGGAAAGAGGGGTCGTTGGATTGCCAAAATAATGGAGTACGGTATTGAGATTAAGCCAACTAAACTTGTTAAGGGCCAAGGTTTGGCCAAATTGCTGACAGATTCTAACTGTCAAGCATTAGGACTGAATACTGTTCTTTATGAAATGTCTGAAGAAGAAAGAGCACAGCATCAAATGGAAAAAGAACAGATTTTTCAGAAGTATATGGATTCAGTTTGGTATGGTGATATTGTGTATTTTCTTTTGTTTTTACAATCCCCACCAGATTTGGACAAAGGAAAATTTAGATATCTAAATTTAAAAGCCATGAGTTATTGTATTTTTGAAAGCAATCTATTCTGGAAAGATCCTGCAAGTATTCTGCTTAGATGTATTGACAAAGAAGAAGCAGAAATTGTTACAAATGAAATGCATAAGGGAGTGTGTGGTGGGCACCGTTACTGGAAAGCCACAGCCTTTAAAATTCTGTGAGCAGGTTATTATTGGCCCAAAATTTTCTCAGATGTGTTTTCCTATGTAAGATCTTGTGAAGAATGCCAGAAATTTGCAGGTAAGCAGAAATTGATTTCCTTACCTCTCAAACCTATTTCAACTGAAGCTCCTTTTAGTCAATGGGGGTTGGATTTTATAGGAGAAATCAATCCACTTTCCAGTGGGCAACACAAGTATATTTTAACAGCAACAGATTTCTTTACGAAATGGGTAGAAGCAATTCCTAGCAGAAAGGCTACTAATCAAGTTATTATTAATTTTTTGGAAGAAAACATTTTAGGCCGATTCGGTTGCCCCAGAAGATTAATTACAGACAATGCCCCTGCCTTCAAGTCAAGGAAAATGATTCAGTTCTGTGAAAAGTATGGAATTTTGTTAAAACATTCTACTCCTTATTACCCACAGGGTAATGTGTTAGCAGAGTCTACAAACAAGAACATTGTCAATAGCATAAAAAGTTACTTTCAGAAAATAAAAAGGCCTAGGACAGTAAATTAAAATATGCATTGTGGGCTGATCGTATTACTACAAAAAAGGCTATTGGTACTTCCCCTTTTCAGCTTGTTTATGGAACTAAAGCAATCTTTCCTATACAATTGGGTCTCCCTGTTATGAAATTCATGCAAAATGATCTTGAAGAGCCAAATCAAATACAGCGTAGAATATTCCAAATGATTGAGATCCAACAAGAAAGAGAACTGCTTGTTGAAAAGGCCCATTTGTATAAAGACAAGGTAAAACAAAGTTTTGATAAAAAGGTCAAAGAAAATAATTTCTTTCCAGATGATTTAGTACTCAGATGGGATGCAAGGAAAGAGGACAAATCAAAACATGGTAAGTTTGATCACTTATGGCTTGGTCCTTTCAGAATTGTCAAAAATTTGGAAAATAATACATTTGTCCTTCAGAATTTGGAAGGTGATGAGTTAGCGGGACCTGTCAATGGACGGTTCCTAAAGCATTTTTATACCCAATAAGTTGCAGTTTGTTTGAATAAGACTCCATGGCCCAACGGATAAAGACTAAGGCACTGGAACTACAGGTTCTTGGCAAATCATAGGGAAATGCCATCCCCCAGTTGGAGCCAGTGTTTGACCTAGGTCTGATACCTTGTTTATTAGGATTTTCTTTGATACCTTTAAGTTTTGACAAAGCCTTAATTTTTATTCTTTGTCCTTTTATCCTAAAGTTGTTGGCTTAAGTTTTAATTACATTTCTCAATTTTCTAAAGTATTCAACAATAATAAGTTTTAGCCTATGCTCTTATAGGGTTTTTGATTGATTTTCATTAAACAAGGTTCAAGTTTACATACTTTCCATATGAGTTGACATCAGGTGTTAAGTTTTCGAAAATAGTGGTACGCTGCCAGCTTTCCCAAAAATTATGTTTTTGCAGGTGCCATCATTTCATCAAATGAATTTGGAGTTGATGCTTGTTTCGAGGGAGGACATTTGGTTCTATCAATTCCCTGAATGCAACATGTGTTTGGAGCCACGATTTAACATAATTTTATGCTACCATCTGCATTCGATAAGAAAATCCAGCCATTCGAATGAATTATGATCTGGAGGAGTGAGAGTCTTGGATAGTACTGTAACAAGAGCCTCATTCCCTTCCCATGATTACTGGAGATTGATAAATGGGTTTGTGCTTAGAAAGTCGAAACATTATGGTGCTAGGGTTACAAGAAAACTCTCCTCAGTGTTCTAGTATTGCATCCTCAATCTCATTTACAGTCATGGAAGAGAAGAAGAAGTCTCGGCCCAGTGGGCATTTGCTCAGAACTGAACCCCAGAATATAGAATGGATGGAGGAACTTCCCACAGCTGCAGAAAAACTAAAGGAGATAGGGTGGTTTAATATGTTCGAAAGAATGGGTGAACATCACGAGCAAGTTACTAGGGCTTTTTGCCGAAATTTCAATGGGTCGATGGTTAAAATTGGCATGCTGAAGTTCTCTGTAACATAAATGTTTGTTTCCCAAGCCATTGGTGTAAAACTTGTGGGAGAAAGATGGTATAAGCGCCACACTATTCATGAGGATTTTAGCCAATTCCTCCTGCCAGCGCATCAAGATCCAGACTAAAGTTAGGGGATCCCTAGGGGTTTCTTACAGACACAGTGGCAAGATATCCTCTACATCATCCAGAGATATATCACCTGTGAGGGGAGATTTGCGACTGTATATGGGTATCACATGAGGCTACTGCAACATGTTTCAGGTATTAAAAAACTTAATCTCCCATTTTTCTTGTTTAAAATTCTGGAAAGAATGTCTGCTAGGGTTCGTCAGCATACAAACTCTGATAGCCACAACATTTATCATCATGGTCTCGTTAAATTACTGATTGAACAAGAGCTGAGAAAAAGGGAAAAGACCTGGTCTTATTTTTTGTTTTGGTCGGGTTTTAGAGGAGAAGTGATAGAATCTAAAGGAAAGAAAAACCCCAAACCGACTAAGGAAAAACCTAAAGAATGTTTGGACAGTGAAGAGAGGGTTTCTCAACCCGAAAGTGATGGAAGACAAGAGGAAATTAATGAAACAGAAGTCCCTGAAAATGATAATCCTATCATTAGTCCGATAGATGCCACAGAGAATGAAGAGTTCAATAGGGTTTGTTCCTCTCAGAAGTTATCAGAGCATACAGAGAAGAACCCAGTTGAAGAACCCGATGGAGTTTGTTCCTTTCAGAAATCACCAGAACACACATAAACAGTTTTTGAACCTGATGGAGTTTGTATTTGACCTAAAACTCGAGCTATTAATAAGCTTTGAATGAACATGAAAGCTATCATAGATCCAAAATTCAAGAAAGATCAGGTTATTGATTTGCAGGAGTCCTCTACTGAAGATGAGGAAGATGAAAAAGCTAAAAAATTGGAATCTGCTATGCGACAAGTTTTGGATAATATTGAAGAAAGTCTCAAGAAGGTTCCTGAAATCATGCCTAGAGGTCATACCCAAACATTTGGAAATGAAAGTAGTATGGAACATTCAAATCCCGTCCTCTCAGTTTTAGAAGTTGGAGAACCATCCCAAAGAATGTCAGATTATGTTCCAGCATTAAATGATGAAGAAATGACTTTTGAAAAACCTGAGGACAACCTGGAAAAGTTAGTAGAAATGGAAAATAAGGCAAAGATAAATTATGTCAATCAGCAAAATGAGCATATTAGCATGATAAACGATGGTTTAATGAAAGCCAATGTAATGCTAAAGCAAGATTTACAGGAGCTGAATCAAAATAATGCAGAGGCAGTTCAAGTAGCAGATAAAGCGGTCAAAAGGAGGAAGATTGTGCATGAGCAAAATGAACAGCTGGAGAAAAATCAAGAAGAATTCAGGCTGAAGATGAAACTCATGCAACAAGAATTAAACAGGTTACGAAGGCCTCATTTCCATAACCTAGCAGTACTAGGGTTCATAAGGCCTTTTTCAGGATAATCACTTGGTCAGTACCATTACCCTCATTTACGCTAAAATACCGATATAATGTTGGTGGTTGCGGTTCGATTCGTGTTTGTGCTTACTCCGCTCCCTTCAACCAGTGCCAATTGATCGTTGACTATCAGTGAATGATAAATTGCGTTTCTCCGTTTCTTATGCAAGTGAATTGAAAGGGAAGGACCAACCCTCCGCGCACCTGGAACTAGAGGCCTTACCTAGGGACCAACACCATAACTTAGGCAGGCAGGTTATTTAGTAGAATATTTTATTTGCATTAAAACCCTATGCTGGATAGGCTATAAATGGCGTCGTGCGAGCCGGATTAACTCCCATTTTGTCACATCGGGTGTTTAGTTTTTGGCATTATTAGGACCAATTAATGGTATTTTCCCTAAATGAGCCAGCACCAATCTTCGTACTTGGAGGATCACTATCTTGGAAGCTTGGTGCGCTTACAACCTAGGGTTTTTCTCTTGTGAGTTTTTTATTCACGGGGTGTATTGTTGTATCCTTTATTGGCCCTATGGTTTTGGGCATGCTTATGGTTGTAGTTTTATGGAAGACACTCTCTAGAATATTTGCGGAGTGATCATATGCTTATGGGTGTAGTTTTCCATTTATTATCTGTGCATGCCACGCAACAAATCTTCCGATAATCATGCGACTTGTTCCAAAACCTATATACATTGATTAATTCTGTTTAGTCTTCCAACATGGCCACTTCCTACTTCATTTCCTTAGATAAATAGTAGGAAGAAGATGCTTACAAAGATGAACATGATACCGCAGATCAATAAGTCACACCACTTTGGTCACGGATGATGCTTTGCTTAAAATATCTTAATAAGCAAATATGTATATAAGCCCCGAGGAATGGATGTTTGTGGTTTTGGTAGATCAGATATCCCGCTTAAATAGTGAACATGAGTGCTTAAATTGATAGTTAGTGTGGCACAAGAGGATTTGGGAGATAAGAACAATTGTTTGGACAATGTGGTGTCAAGAATAAGATAGTAGTTGCATTCCAGCCCAAATAATCCACGCATATGGCACTAAGTGAGATAAATCTATAAGTTCCTGACTCAGATTTCAGTTAAACAGACGTGCTAATAGTAAAATGAAGAAAATCATATAATAGTGCATTAGGGAATCATCAAGACAGTCATTAAGAACCAAACACACTTGACATTATGGAAGTATGAATTTCTTGTTTTATTTCTTTTGTAAATAATAACAAAAAATCATACATCTGCAATTTGTTTTCAGCATATTATGCTCATTGTCATATTTTTCTTGAAATCGTTGCATTAACATTTGATTTCTGTACATTAACTTCCCTTTTTCACCACATGAATCAGAAATGCAAAGAATATTCTAAGCGTAAGGTCAAGACAACAGAATCCGACTTTGATATCGAGATTGTCCTAGAGACCACGATGGAAACCCAATATGAGGATACAAGAGCAGCAACAGGGATCGTTACTGACTATAAATGGGGTGAACAATACCACCTAATTCAGGAACTAAACATACCAGATGCATCTAATGAAGAAATGATGGTGTACCAAAATATCAGAAAGTCAATTCTTCATAAGTCTGCCACTCGCCCAGAAATTTTTCTGTGTTCGGAAAGAATTGGGTGGATTTTACCCCACGTGGATGTAGGCTCAAGAATTATAGCTGGTGCGAATGGAGGAGGATTAGCATCGTTTCAACCAGCCCATATCACTGTAGCATATAAGATACTAGCTCTTAAAGTTATGATGATGGATGATTGGATCAAGGGATTGAACATAGGACATTATGAGTATTCTAAGCAAATGTTGGTTCCGGGAAAGCATTTGAGGCAAAGGGAAAACGAGGAGCATGACACACAAAATATGAAAACACCATTCAAGATTATAACATTAATTCCCAGTAGAATATTCAGAAGAGAAAACATGAATATCTACAATCTTACCTGGGTCCCGCTCATGTATCATGTGGCATCGCATGGCACCATCTTCAATTGGGTGGATATCATCTCAAAAAGTATGGCGTCAGCTATAGCAGCAACCCAAGGGGGAATGACACAGAAAAAAGAATAATTCTTTATGTCCTCCTATTTGATTGATTTTATCCTTAAAAGGTGCCCTTTTCACAAGTTGGGATGCTATTGGTTCGAAACCAAGACCCCTATTTATGTGGCCTACCAAATCAAGTGGGACCATAAATATGTGAGCTTCTACAAGATTATATGTGAGGAGTTTATAATTCCCCTATACTGGTTAATATTTAATGAAGATCCCAATTCCTTGTTGGACAACACAATGGCAGTGATAAATGAATACGGGGATTATTAATTTACCCCTGAAGGTACCTATATCTGGATGTACGAAGGAACCAAACCCCCATCTCTACTGCCAAGATATTCCACAAAGTATGTAGTACGCAAAGAGGCCTTAAGACAATTTTTTATCAACGAGGTGGGGCATTTTCTGAATGAGCACAAGAAGGATTCCTACCCACCATTTCCATTTGTCATTGGAGCATACAAGTTACCTAAGGTGAAAGGATTGTAAGCTTTCATAAAAGACTTGGAAGCTTTCCATTTTGGAGAGAAGATTTTTACTAGAAATGACAAACTACAAAAGGCTTCCCAACACTGTGCATTGTGTAAGATCCATTTCGAGTATACATATCTCTTCTTAATAGATGAAGAGGTGTACCGAAGAGAAAATAATATGATTGATTTGAATAAAATATTTGGCCGTAGAGATGGAGTAGGTGCTAGCCAAACCAAATACACGACTAAAGAAGGAGAGCAACAGAAGGACCAATAAGAAGCCATAGTTGCAGAAGAAGCAAGGATAAAATAAGAAGAAGAAGCAAAACGAAGGCAGTAGGAAGAACATAAGAAGAAAGAGGAAGAAGCAAAACATGAGAGACTAATAAAGGAAAGGCAAGAAGTGGTAGAGAAAGCAACACAGTTAGAGAGACAAAAGGAGGAGGAAGCCAAACTCAAGAAAGCTGTGGAAGACATAAGTGTCCACGAAGAAGATCATAGTCTTCAAGACATGGAAATAGATCTACCCGACATCTTCGAAATTCCACTTACGGGAGGCCATCTTCCATTTGTTGAGCTTGGACTCATCCCCTTTACTCGTTCAAAGAAGCATTCAGTAGCAAAGCTGGATACTATAGTTTTCGATCCCAAGCGGAAGACTATCGTGAGAAGAATGAAGATAAGCTTGAAAATGGGCACACAACCAGATGTGGCAACCATTCACGAAAGTACCTTAGTGGAAGGTAATCACAAGGATCCCAAATTCATCGTGTCAGTAAACATAGAAGTTGCTCAGGAGAACAATGACAATGTGGATAAATTGATGAACGACTTAGAACGAAGCAAAGAAAAAATGTTGAAGATAAAAGATAACTTAGTGAAAGAAAGCGGAGAAGGCATTGAGCTGAAGAAGAAACATGATGCAGTAGAATCTGAAAAGAACAGATTACTGTTGGATTATCAGAACTTGAAAAATGAAAATGATGCTTTGAATGTGCAACTTGTGATTATGGAAGGCGAGCGAAGCGACTTCTGCTCTCGCATAAATGAGTTGGAAGAAAATTAAATAAAGACAAACCAACAGGTGGAATTGTTAATCAGTGAAAAAGAGTCGTTACAAGCACATGCAAATGAAATGATAATTGAAAAAGAAGTTTTACAAGTTCAGATTGATGGATTGATAAGCGAGAAAGAATCCCTGATGGAGCAAGTCCAAGTGGCTCAAAACCAAAAGCAAGACCTGACCCCTTTCTATGAGCATGCTTGCAAGATACAAGAACAGATCTGCCATTTGTAGGAATTGTTGGCTGGAGAAATTTATAAAATGCGGAAGATGATAGACATGATGAGGGAGATTTCTGCAAGCGCCTTTGTTGTAAGACAAAAATTGAACAATACATTTCCCAAAATAAAAAAAGTTGATCACCTGGAAAAGAGAACATCCATATTTTCCAGATCATTTGCCGAACAAATCAGATGCAAAGCTCAAGCTAGATATAACTCTTTTGGATAGTTGTAGAAAATCGGCCAGAAGGATACAAGCATAAGTGCCAAAATCTATCACAAAGTGTGAATCAATCTACAAGGATATTTTTCAAGTGCATGAGAGATACCATATACCAATTTCCCAGAATATGTACAAGTTACCCATCCAGGACTAACACATAGCAGAATTGAAAGATAGCCTGAAGGAAGACCTGGAGTACTTAAGGAAGCTGGACATACTGAATGAAGAAGATATCAAACAACACATAGGACAAGCATTTATGAATGCTTATTTTTTGGAATAAAATTATAGAGCAACTACTAGGGACTAATAAGTGTGGGAAAATATTTATCCACTCATGAAATTTCTTTAAAGTTATTAGAACCTTTACAAGGTGATATAATATTGCATGAAACTGAAGTATGGGATAATTATATTTCCATTTTAGAGGCCCCACCAGCTGAATAATATAATTTGTAAATAATTATCTTTTTTACATGTGCAAACACAAGAGACAAAATTTTGAGCATCCTAAGAGTTAGGGTAGGTGAAACGATTAGCCATATGAAGACAAATTCTCTTGTAATTTAAATAGGGGGGAGAGGGATGAGAAAGGGGAGGGATTTTCTGGTGAAATAGATGCTGAAGACATTTTGTAAGAGAACTACTTTTCTGCTAATGATCAAGACCTATTTGTTGGGTAAAGCTTGCATGGATATTTGCGGTGAATGTGTTGAAATTACAGATCGGAATTATTTCTTCATGTGTTCATAATCATGTTGTGAGATCTTTCTAACTTCATTGAATTGTTTCGGTGGTGATGAATGATTTTACTTGTCTATGCAAATGTTTGTGTTATACTAGAGTAATAAATGGATATAAATGTTAACAAAGCTATCTTTGTATATTTTCTAATGTGAATGTAAATACTTTATCTCAATAGCTATATGTTGGATTTGTATAAGCACTCTTAGATATTACTCTCATTAAATTTTGCTCCTTGCAAGGATAGATTAGTTAATCTATAATAGGGTTAGTTGATTGATGAGGTAGAAGTGATAATACGGGAGGTAAGAACCTACGCATCACTTGTGAGGCTTCTGCCTATCAATTGTAGGTTTTGCATATGTTAGATTAGGGAATTTGCGCTATTCATAATTAAAAAAATATAAACGATGGGCCAGACCGCAACCGGTAAATTCAAAAAAATATATACGACAGCCGAATTATTAACCAGATGGATTCCCCATTCCAAACAATGAATGATCTAGTTGGGATTATTCATTGGGGAGAATCTCTACTGTCGATGCTAGGATTTTCCAGGCATCAACAGTTTTGGCGCTAGAAGGAGGGCAGCTAGTGCATGGTTGATAGAGGAAATCCGTTTTCACGAGGAAATTTCTTTGGGTCTACATTGGAAACAACCCAACCAGAAGAATTAATTTCTGAAACTGATTATCAATAAAAGTTTGATTTTGAAACTGATCATACTGAACGTTTGTATGTTGTTCTGCACACAGAGGTAGATAATTTCAGGAGACACACTAGGTCGTACGTGAGAAAACTCGGAGGGTTATCGGTGGTACCTTTTCTACCTAGAAGACAAGCTCCTAGAAGACAAGTTGTGCAAACTAGGGATTCTGTGATTGTGGAATCTTTGGAAGAATTAGTTGATTTGTCATTACAAGACATACCAGATCCCATTAATCAATTGAGGCCTAATTCTTCAGAATCAATCACTTCTCCACACATACAGACTCTTACACCACCTCATACATCTCCACATTCTCCTAGGCCTATTACTAACATGGCTCACAGTGCCAATTAACCACCTGCATGGAGAGAAAGAGGACCACTCAACCTAGATGCTCCTTTGCATGATTTACCTAAGCATCCAAAGCAAGTGCTACCTAAGTTTGATCATGGAAAATGAATCTTTGCTGATGATCACCTAAAGAGATTTTATTAGCGTTAAATCTGCTCAATGTGGAACATGAGGATGCGGTGTGCAAATTATTTCCTTATACTTTTGAACCTAGAGCATCATCCTGGTATTTTAGCTTACAGATTGATTCTATAGCAGATTGGGATAGTTTTGAAAGTATTTTTCTGAACAAGTTTGGTACCCAAAATACCATGGCTTCGCTTATGAAATAATTATTGTCTATGTGGATGGAAAAGAAGGAGAAAGTACAAGAGTTTAATCAGAGATTTACTATGATTTTGAATAGTTTCGGTGCTGCAACGAAACCTGCCGAAGAGTCATTGGTAGAATATTATACTACAACGCTTCTCCCATCCATAGCCATGTTTGTTAAGGATATATTAAAACTACTTTAGCAGAAAATTTTTAAGAGGCGAAGAAAGTAGAAGCATACATAGACAATATCATCAAACATTCTCTAGATCTGGATGTAAAACCTACAGTAAATAAGAAGCCTTTGATATTGACCAGACCTAGAGAATATTCTTCAAATGAATTAGAAAATGTGGTCAAAATGGTTCAAAAGTTGTCCAATAAAATAGTAGATCTGGAGAAATAAAAGGGTGCAAGTTCTTCTATAAGAAAACCATTTAAACCTTTATATAAAAAGAGGAAGAAAGCACATAACCACAACCACCATCAAATGATTCCACTATTTTTAATTTGAATGAAGTTGGCATGGATCACTTTTGCACATTTTATCAAGAGCATCATTTCGAAAAAAATTGCCCACAATGGATTAATTCAATGACTTTGGTAATGAATCAATTATTGGATACACAACTAATAGATCATGAAGATAAGGAAGAAGACCAACCTAATGAACCAGAAGATCAAAATGAAGAAACCACATTGGTATTATGGGATTGGGCGCCAACTTTGGGTTTAGATGAAGAAGAAAAGGTGGAAGAAATACAAATATCATGCGTAGATTATGCTACCAGAAGTAAGGGACTAGTATAAGAGCAAAGTATGGTCTTACCCAAAATGAAGGCAGTCAAAGAAAACACGAAAAGTACTGACATTATGAATCAGTCACAACCAAAAGAAAATTAAGGGGTTTTAAAAGAAACAGATCCATCAATCAATAAACAAGTAAACCCTGTAGTCAACAACTCTGATATTGGTGAAACAATCAAGGGAAATCACAATATGGGATATGACATTGTGGAAGATATCAATAAAACAAAGGAAAACATATCTATGTTTGAAATGTGTAACCTTCCACAACAGAGCAAAAAATTATTAGAAGCTTTTGATGTAAAATCAAGTGATACAATAGACAAACAGTCATAAAGGGTTTAGTCTGATACCGAGATTAACGAAGCAAGTATTGGTGGAAAGTCGAAATATCAAACTCTTCCTTTCCTTTTGACTTTTGAAATCTCCAATTATGATGTGCATAACTGCTTGGTAGATTCCGAGGCTTCATCTAACATCATGCCACTATCTATTTCAAAAGAATTAATGGAAAACCCATAACATCCCCTTCTCGGATCATCCAACTAGATAGATATGATGTTAAAGTTATTGGGGAAATGAAGAATTTATTGATTAGATTGGCTCCAGACCCAAGAGTGTGTCAATTCATCGATATCATGGTGGAAGATATACTAGAAGCTTACGGTTTGATATTGAGTAGATATTGGTCAAATAAGTTGAATGGCTATTTTGCAACAGACTGGTCTCACCTATGGTTTCCATATCAGAATAAACAAAATCAAATTAAAGTGATGAGAGAACCTCATATGAAGCATAACGTGACTAAATTAGAAGGTAAAAATGAACCAGTAAATTTTTCATCTTCGGTGTTGGGAAATTATTTTCTAGAAATTGAACCCAGAAATTATCAGGTAGAAAATATTGGCCATGATTCAGACACACAACCCGATCTCCTTCAATTTACACGGGATGATGATATTGATTGTAACATAGTAGAGTTAATTATTGACATAGGCGATCATACTAACATAGTTGAATTAGATGATAAGTTTTGGATTTTATACTTTAATGGATCCAAGACACAAGAGGGAGCAGGAGCTAATTGTTTTCTTGTTTTTTGTTGTTGTAAAAAGTTGCAAATTATATTAAAAGAGTAAAAATACAGTGAAAGTTACAGTCCTTGGTGGTCTTACCCTATGGTGCTAGCCATGTCTTAGCAAAGTGCTGATGAGAAAAGCAGAACAAAAAGAGACTCTGTTCATGTCTATGAGTGGCAAAAGTAGGCCAGAGCAGGATGAAACTGCTGAAAGTTTGGAGCCATATAGGCTGATAACCAGTTATACAAAAAATGTCTAGGTTGTATAAAACTATGCAGGCAAAAAGATGGTGTAGAACAACAGAAAAAAAACCTTTTTAGTCTGTGGCAGAAGGCTTCTCCTCCAAGATGGGGCAACTGTATTTCGCAAATTTTTTCCATATCTGATCAAGGAGCAAAGCCTTAGTTCGCTGCGTTGCTGCTGTAGTCCCAGTGGTTGATATGACCTTTGCAGCGTGACAAATATCTTGGACAGGTTGCTTGACAGGTAGGGGGCCTGATTTCTTGGGCATGATGTTCATGATAACAGCTTGCTCGTTCCTGGTTATTTTGGCCAAGATAGGCCCAAGGGTGCTAGGAATGGGGAAGGGAGCCCGTTGCTTGTCCTTGGTAGTCAGAGGGTCTTTGCGACCCTTTTTTTCTCCAGAGCAACCTCCGGTATGTTGCAGGTCTAGGCCAATTGGGAAGTTGAAGGAACCATGCCCACGTCGAGAGGAGGAACCTGGGGTTGTGCTGCCCGAGTGAAGAAGACGCGAAAAAGGCCGAGTGGGTGTGTACATTTCCCACTCCTGCGTGGCTTCCAACATGCCAAAAATGGATGACCAGTTGGGTAGGGAGGCATGCAGCGATTGTGTGGCATACCTTGCAGAGGCCCAGCTGGTATGCATATCCTCCATCATTTGCCCCATCATGTTTTTTACCAACCAATATGGATCCAAAGCCTGTTTCGGGTCGTTCATGGTGTCTGCTATAATGCTAGCCTCCCAATTATCCAGCAGGAGGCGGATTGGAATGGAAACCTCAGGGTCGTAGCCTTTTCGCAGGGTGCTCTCTTCAGTGGTGTCTGTTGTCTGCTTGTTCTTGGTCTTGCCACCTCTATTTTTTCCCAGTGCGAGGATAACTGTGGGGGAGATACTGCAGAGACTTGTGAACCAGGGGGCAGGGTGGATGAGCCTGGTGCCTTGTGCAGAATGAACCGGGAGAATGAATGTGGAATTGATCGTCCTTGTGCCTAGAGCCATGAGCTTCTCCCTCGCAAGCTTGAAGTTCAATTTCATGGAATCCAGGGTGCGGAGGCGACTTTGGGGGCTGGCATATTAAATGTCTGAGCTCCCCATTGTCATATCAATGACATCTGCAAGGGGACGTGTCATTCTACTAGGGCTAGGTGTGGAGTGGGTCCTGTCCTGTTCCCTTTGATCTAGGTTGGCACCCGCATCCGGGTGCTGATTGTTTTATTGTTGATTCCCAAGGAAACTTACAATTTCTCTCTTGTAGACTAGAATTTGAATGCACAAATAATAATGTTGAATATGAAGCTTTAATTGAGGGTCTGAAAAAAGCCATTGATTTAAATGTTAAGAATTTAAAGGTTTTTGGTGACTCGAATATAGTTGTTAGGAAGATAAGGAACACCATTCATTGTTTATCTCCACACTTGAGAGGGTACCAATCCGAGGTATGGAATTTAATATCAGATTTTAATGCTTTTAACATAAATGTCGTTCCTAGGTTATAAAATGTTGTTGCTAATTTACTAGCCACTTCTGCTTTACGGTTAGTACCAACCAATAACAAATGTTCTATTGAATTGATTTTCAGGCCATCTGTACCCTATAACATTACAAATTGGAGAGTTTTCGATGATGATGAATACATTATTAGTTTTTTGACAAATGAAGATACCTTCAAAGAATCCATTATTGAAGAAGACAAACACCAAACAGAATTACAAGATAAGGAATTCAGCAAGGGAAATTTTATGCCAAAAGGAATATGAACACTTGAAGGATTATTTGACTTAACAACATAAATTCAGGAAGCCAACAAATGTCAAAACGAATAGCTCTTCAATTTAGTACGAACTAGTAAACTTAGGTACAGAACAAGAGCCTAAATATGTCAATTTAGGACAATGTTGTTCACTGGCGAGCGATGCAAATTTATTAAACTATTTCAACAATACAAGGAAATTTTTGCATGGACATATGATGATTTGAATACTTATGATACACACATCATACAACATATGATACCTATCAAGCAAGGAGCGAAACCATTTCAGCAGCAACTCCAAAACATGCATCCTATGCTTGAACCCTTAATACAAAAGGAATTAAAGAAGTTGCTGGATACTAAGATTATATTCAAAGTCAGACATTCCGAATGGGTGGCAAACTTGGTTCCTATAAGGAAAAAATCAGGAGAAATAAAACTATGTGTTGATTTTCAAAATTTAAACAAGGCGTCAGATAAAGACAATTATCCGGTCCCACCAATGGAGCAAATCTTACAGATGATATCGAGCTCAGATATGTTCTCCTTATTGGATGGATTTTTAGGTTACAATCAAGTATTTGTGGCCGAGAGCGATCGAGTCAAGACTAGCTTTCGCACAAAATGGGGAACATTCACTTACATAAGAATTCCTTTTGGTATTATGAATGCTGGATCCACATTTCAAAGGGCCATGGGCATCGCATTTCGAGGTTTAGTCGGACACAGTGTTGTTATTTATAATTTTTTCTAAGAAAAGAGAGGATTATGCTTTCCATTTAAAACAAATTCTTGATCAATGTAGGAAGTATGGCATATATTTGAATCCTAAGAAAAGCATCTTTGTTGTCTTCGAAGGAAAATGGTTAGGACACATCATCTCTAGAAAGGGAATCTCTATAGACCCTGAAAGAATTCAAGCTATAACTCAGATTACCATGCCCCATAATAAGAAGACTATGCAATCATTTATGGGCACAATAAACTTTGTTCGAAGGTTTTTACCAGATTTTGCACAAATTGTAAAACCTTTGCAACAAATGGTCAACACTATAACATATATATGTTTTGTACCGAACACCTTGAGTTAGTTCACAATGGAGCTAATAAAGGAGCATTAGGTAGAAACAAAACATGTGATCAAGTATTTGGGGGTCACAATCGATTATGGGCTGAGATATCTTGGAGATGGTGAAGTGATGTTGGAATGATATACAAAATAATATTGGGAAAGCATTGTAGCAAACAAGAAGAGCACCTTAGGGTGTTTCTTTAATTTGTGATTAGCAATAATATCATGGTTCAACAGGAAGAAGGTTTCCATGAAAGTTAGCTTGGAAAAGGCAGAGTATATTGTAGCTAGAACAAAGAGTTGCAAGGTCATATGGATTTACAAGTGACTTGCAGGATTTCTTGATCAAGAGTTGAATCACACAATGATCTATTGTAACAATTAGAGTTGTACCAAACTCTCTAAAAATCTTGCATTTCATGATTGATCCAAGTACATAGAGATCATATACCACTTTATATGAGACATGATTCAAATTGGAGCATTAAAGCTTCAATATATACCATAGATCAATAGGCGGATGACATTCAAACTAAGCCCTTAGAAAAAGGGATATTTGAAGCTTTCGGGGACAGACTTGGATTGGTGCAGAATTCGTTCATAGCTAAGAGAGAGCATTGAAAAATGTAGCTTGAGCAAGAGATTCTTACACAGGTTAGGCATGAACGTGTGAGGAGAAGTTTGAGACAAATTATTAGTGACCACTTAGTAAAAGTGGGAAAATATACCATCTTGTAATTTTACTTAATAAATAAAAGTGAAATTCTAAATTCCTTTGATATCTTAGTCATAGAAGTATAAATGAAATGTTCTAGAGATTATGGAATACGAGTGAGTTGGATTTTATATAATATTATCCATACACCTCATTGTTGAGATAAGGTGGTTGCTAGGATTAAGAAGATTAGTTGAGATGGGTTGCTAGAATCAAGGAGTTGGTTGCTTGAATCAATAAATTTGGTTTCTATAATTTAGGAGATTAATTATCTCTCTCAAAGCATAAATAGGAAAAGATAGAAGGAGAAGTTGGAGAACACAACAAGGAATTTGTTTGTAGAAGACACCGAGGAATTTTTGTGAGGAACACACACAAGTGAAGCCAAGGAGGAGAGAACACAAATAATAGAAAGAGGATCGACCAACAAGGTGGAGTACTGTCAGGATAGTACCGTATAGTGTCATATAGGGTTCTAGTGGAATATCATTTAAATCATTTGAGAATGGAGGTTTTCACAATTTTGTCAAGAGACCTCGATGGCTCATTAAGGAATTGAGGGATTCTCAAGAGTATAATGAGGATACTAAGAGCACATTTAGGGAGAGAAAGCCTTCGAAGAATTTTCCTAACTACATTGCATTGTTGAGAAACATCATAGATTCCAACCCTTCTAGTTTTCAAGAATCAAGAGACTAGCAGGTATGGCGAGATGCAATGGTGGAGGAGTACACCTCCATGATGAAGATTGATGTTTGATACATTATGCCTATACCAGAGGGGAAATTGGTAGTGACTTACAAATGGATCTATAAGGTCAAGCATGCAACAGATGGAAGCATAGAGAATTTCAAGGTGAGGTTCGTGGCGAGAGTGTTCTCCCAGAAAGAGGGAGCAGATTGTGAGAAGACTTTTTATCTAGTCACCAAGTACACTTCCATTACAACAATTATTTATCTAGCTTCAATTTTGGGATGGAATATACATTAGATGGATATGAAGACAACTTTCCTTAATGGGATCACCGGGGAATAAATGTACATAGCACAACCTCATGTATTTGAGGTAAATGGGAAGGAGTCCCATGTTTGCAGAATTAAGAAAGCCTTGTATGGACTCAAGTAGACACAAAGAGCATGGGATTCACCAAAAATGAAGCAAATCCCAACTTACATTTCATATTTGTTGAGGTTGATTTGCTTATTTTAGTGTTGTATGTAGATGTCCTTGTTCTTATAGGTGCATAGAAACTTATTGCAAGGTGCAAAGAAAATATGGTAGTTGAGTTCAAGATGAAAACATAGGTATGGTGTATTACTTCTTGGGTTTGGATGTTTGGTAGAAATCAATGGATATTTCCCTTAGGCAGGGTAAATATGCGGAACACTTCCCTAATCCATCAAATCAAGGGAATAAGAAAGGAAAAAAACAGAAAAAATAGACTCCAAGGTAAGGGAAGTCCCCCTAACTAGACTAATCATAATTATAAAAACTAGAACCAAAACATTGGTACTAACAACCCACCAACACAGGCAAGAAACAAATCTATAGAATAACTTTTCTTGCACTATGTGTGGTGAATATGTCGATTACACTCACCATTATTTCTTAATCCTAGACTGCCAACAGATGTTGGAGGTCAGCAAATAAATCGACGCAAACCATCCGTTAGGAAATAATGTTTCTACCCCCTGAAAAGTTGTGTTACGACACCCTTTTTCCAATCAAGGGCATGTTTCTCACCAGTAAGACGTTTGGACACCAACAAACGCTCTGCTAGTAGGGGAGGTTTCCTATCCAAATATCTACATGAATTCTAAAGAAATTCATCTTCAGGCTTTCAATCTATCCTACATCACTCCATAAACCTACCCACTCAGAAGGAGAATGCCCTAGCATCAACTAGTGCATATTTTCAAATTTCTCATCATAATAATGATCCTATCCCTAGGATACTAAATACACATATACGATGTACCTCTCACAATCCTCATATGAGAGTGGAACATAATTATATCATACTTGACAATTTAGCCTAGTCCCTCGCCGTTATTTCCACACTTGAGGCTCTCTAGTCTTTCCCTTCTCAAAAGAAGGCTCTACAAACAAAATTTGGTGCCATAAACCCTTCAGATTCACATCTTATGGCATTTGAACTCGACATCGATGAAACCCAACTACCATCATCAGACGCCTTTCAAATACCTGCCACAATAAAAAAATATTATCATTCATCGATGCACAATCGATGAAGGTACATACAGTTACATAATGTCTGCAAATGTTTGGAAACGATTGGGATCCCCTTATCTCATCCCATATTCTATCACACTCTGAACCTATAATGGTCACCCTTCCCAACCACAAGGCCTTTACAAGAATGTTCATATTGAACTAGGGGTCATGATAGTCCTGCTTGATGTTGAAGTCATTGATACATAATTAGACTACAACATCCTCTTAGGATGTAGTTACATGTATGCCATGATGGTAGAGGCCTCTTTGATTTTTCAGATCATGATGTTTCCCCATAACAAAAAAATAGTCACCCTAGAGCAACTTACGTAATGGATACCACTAGCACTAAGTACACCCCATGTCTTAATGGGATAGGACCAGGAGTATACAAAGACTCTTGTTTGCTAGGGGAATATGTTGGATCTCCCCCAGTCTTAGAATTAACCACATACGACCTTATGTACACCATATTATCCTCTATAGATCAACCATCATTATCTTCTACCATTTCCACATCATCTCCAACCATTGAGAGTCACACTATAGAGGGTACCATTTCCTCCCTCCCACAATAGTGCCAACAGTTGAAGAAGGAACCATTCCCCGTCCTCCATCGATGACACCATTCGTTGAAGTACCATTCCTTTTCCCTGCCATAGTAATACAGATAAATCCAATCATGGCCACCCTCACTTTACCTAGACTCGCCCTCAAGATCCCTGTTTTGTATTTATAACCCCCATTCCCAAACGTGACCCCAAATCCATATGTGCATATCAATTTTACACTGATCACCTTGACCAATTCTTCGCACTTGAGCTTCCATGGCTAGTAGCAACCACGGGAAAACCATTGGTTCCCAACAAGGCCGTATCTAAGGGAATTAATCCCCTTGTCATGAAAGTGGAAAAAGTCATAGCCCCTTTAGTAATCCACCTATATGAGTTGTCCCACCACGTTACTTGTGTGACAAGCATACCATTCTATGAACCTATTCCCAGTATTGTTCGAGCTTAGAAACCTTCTATCCACACCTATCCATACATCCTTGAACTTACCTACAGTGGGTGTTCTATATACTTAGGTTGATAGGTCTAGAGGCGAATCAATTAGCTATTTTTCTCTTGTCTCATAATATTCTTCATAATGAGAGAAAAAATGTGCCACCATGCTCACTTGTGTCATGGAATGTTGGGGAAAATATTTTTCTTTTTTTCTTGATTCCCTTCTAGGAAGTGAGGTAGTCCTTATAAAATGGGATTAACCTCTAATAGGATGTTTATATTATATGGGGGGTGGTTCCACAAAGGAATGGGTGGCATACCCTTGATTGACCTTGGTGAGTTCATTGGACATGGACTTGAGGAGTTTTGTGACCTCTTCTAGGGTCATGGGGTCTTGTCCAACTAATGGCATCTCAAGTTCCTTACCTCTTCTCTCCACATATTATCTTCTATTAGGGAAGTAATGTATATTATTTAGTAAAATTCCTAAATCTCTCATATTTATTTCCAAATATTCATGAACATTGAATAAGTTTTCAAGTTCATGGGACCTTCTTTCTCTTACATGGAGAGAAAATTCAACCTCAAAAGAGGCAATATATGCGACCATGGTAGTGGATTTAGAAGGCTTGACCACATTAGGAATGAAGTGATACGATTTACATAATATACTAATGATATTTAGGATAGTTTCACCATCATCTCTCTTCAAAGTAATGAACTCAATTAGATAATATATATTGTCCTTCTTGAAACCCATTTCTTCAGTATTTCTTCAATGGTCTTTCCCCAGTAAGTTATAGAATTGTTAGGAAAATTTCTAAATCAATTCTTGGTTTCCACTTCCAAATAATGGACAAACATTCATGAGAAGACATCATATTCAATCTTGAAAGGTCATAAGGTGATCCTCTACAATAGTCCATTCTTGGCATTAAACTTGGGTAAATTTTTTAAATAACCATTAGGCAACTCTCCCAATTGATCTATAGGGGTAACCACAAGGGGATTCAATCAAGTAGATAACTAATGATTTGGGGGATTTGGTCCAACCATTTTAGGGTTTAGTCCTCAGGCTTGAGGTTGGTCATGGTTTTGTGTAACAAGATGGTGGGTATGATGTGTAAAAACATGCAAATAAGGAACAACCACAACTTGCAGGGACAATGGAGAAGTAATCAATGATGGAATGGGGTTCAAGTGATCTCTTTATCCAAATGGTGATGGCTGGGAGTATGAGGTATCAAGTATCCCATAGTGGTAAAAGGAAACATGGGTTTGAGAAATATCAATCTAGGAAGTGATGCAACTTTAACTAACTAGAAGGGTGATGAAGGAGGGGTCTCAAAATATAAACTAGGGAGGTGACCAACATTGGTGGTAGAAGCAGAGAAATAGGATAACAAAATTCAGATGCCTACCGGGGTCTATTTCAATGTATGCCCTACCAACCTTCCGTTGGAAGTGGACTTGGTAAATATGGACATGTAATCCAAATTTACTAGGAAATGAGCTCCCTAGTGGAGTCTTTATGCAATGGAATCACCAATCATATAATTTTATTGGACCCTTTTCATGGTACAAGGGATTTTGAATATAAGATACCAAGAAGTAAATGAACATTAACCACAACATTATTTTTATCGTGCATGTTTTTAGCAAAACATAGTAAATATTCCAAAATAGACAATGTAGTAGTTATATTTATAGCTCTCTTTCTCTCGGAAAAAGAACCTCGTGTCAAAAACCATAGATAAATAATCTAATTTTATCTTTGGAAGATGTGTGACTAGTTATGTTGTTCACAAGCTTGTACCCATAACCATAATACCTCACTCTAGATATTGTACTCAGGAGACATAGGGTAGGAAGAAACATAAGACCGGGGAATAATGTGCAAGACACACTTATCTTACACCACTTTCGACTAGTTTTATAGTAGTGATTGTGGTGAATAATTTAGTCTCTCCTATTATAGTGGAGTAGACAAAAAAAATTTGAGGTGAAAGGGAATAAACAAATGGAAAACAAATAGCTCTTGGAACAAAAAATTAGTGGGATAGGGGCACCTTAATCATAGCTTCATTCTTTGAAGATAAGTATATGATACCATGAATACATAATGGAGAAGAGTGTTAAACATGCATTCTTTGAAAACATATTCATGAATATGGAAAATCAATTTGAAAACATAAACATAGATCCATTGATTCAATCAACAAAATATCAGGAAAAAATGGAATAAAACTCGCATAGATTTCTTGAAATTTTATTGCTTCATCTAGTGGCAAACTGCCTCCGTCTTGATTACATAATAAAATGAACAATGGATCTTTTGATTCAATGGAGGGAACCATAAGAGACTATAGTTTCTTTGTCCCTGACCTCTTGCTTTCCTTCCAAAAAACTTGGGCTTCAAATAGTGTTTACAGAGAGAAAAGGAGAATGAGATGGAGGAAAAAAATGACATGGATGTTATAGATCCCTTCCGACTTAGTTTTGACCAAAATTTGGCATCCTCCCAGTATGAAAATTAATAACCCTTTGTTTTGTCACCGAGGCTACATTTTATAGACATTTCTCTATTCTAAATAAGTACATATCTGCATGAAAGATATGCCATTGATGTAGTTGCATAGTTAAACTAGTTCTTTAATAAGCAACGTTGAAATCAAAGGATGCAATATGGAAGCAAACCCAAAAATGGTTTTTTACCTTCTCTAACTTTTTTGTCTTCAATTCTTCTTAGTGTTGTACCATTGGTAGTTGAGCAAGTTAATTGCTCAGTTAGTTCTACCATGCTTTCTTTGCTACCATTTAATTTGGGAATACATGTATATGCGTGAGAGGGAGTGTTGTCTTTAACTTGCTATCCTTTTATATCTTTTTCCCTTTTGATGGGTAGGATTTAAGCATTTTGGATGATTAAGAGGGATTTAGGCTAGTGGGGGAATGCTCTATGTTATCTCCATTTTGTGGTCCATTGACAACATAGTCATGTACTATGTGAATTAATCTCTATCTATGTTCAATTAGTGTTCTCCCATATTTCAAAACTTTGAAGGATTTGTCCAAATCCATCACATGGGTGTAGTCAATGGATTCCAATGAAAAAATTGACCTTGATAGGAGGGCCCAGGTAAAAATAGAAAGATGTAATTGATTGTACACTTTTGTTGGGGTTGGGATGATATGTTTATCTATCAATAACATAAGACTAGGGACAATTGTCTACAAGGTTTTATGATATATTCCATTTGGATGCAACTTCAACTGATCATATCATGGGCATGGTAGCTCATGATTGATCATGTTTCCCACATCATTTAAGAAGGATTTGATAGGTTTCTCAACTTCTAACATATTTTGATTAGTGATCCTCAATATTGTATACTTATTCATACAAATATCTACATCAATGGAACCTGAGGTCCTATTCTTTACACTGAACAATTCTAGAGCATATATATGGATTGTATTTATGGTTCCCTTAACCACTTTAGAAATCTGATTTCTTATTTTCACCTCCTAATCAATGTTGCTCACATTTTTAGTCACTTGTTTGGGCAAGGTATCGAATTATAAATAGGGTTCATGGTGATTCATTATTCTACGCAAATCTTTGACCACATATCCCCCAAATAGTGTTTTTGACACCTTTCAATGTCTTGACCATCCTTAATTCGTTCATGGCCTCCTCATACCTTATTTGCCATGTGTATCTTACTTCTCTTAGGACCGCCTCCTATTTCTACTCTCTGTGCCATTTCTTTTATATTTTGTCTAGGTTCTACCATGAATTCCTCAAGTCTTCTGTTCTCTTTTCAACTAAAATAGCTTTGAGGGAACTATGATATTCATATTTAGTTTTCCACTTTGTCAATTCCTCCATAATCCTATTCACTCTTTTTTGAAATTGATACTCTACTTCTATGGGGGGGTTTGTATGGCTAGTGATAGAGGCCAATGCTTTTCCTTTGTGGGCCTTAGTGAGCTCATGCTTTAGGTATTGATCACTTCATTGGACTTGTATATTTTAAAATTCAAGTAAAATACGTTTCTTTGAACAACCTTGAGATCCTTAATCCTCCCCACCATTGTTTGGTTTTGAGCATTTAAGAAGGATTTTTCTCCTATTAAATAAATTAACCTCCTCAATCAATTTCTTCTTTTTCCTCTAGCATTTTTTCAGTGATTGGGAAGAGAGGATCCATCTAAGTACTTTCCAATAATTTTATCCTTTGATATTTTTTCTGGAGTAAGGAAAGTACCTTGATGGTATCTTATTTTCCTTTCCCAATTGAGGCTAAGTTGGTCTATAACCATTTTTTTTTGAGTGATTTGAAGTTGGCGCTCAAGAATTGGTTCCATAAATATATTGGATCCAACTACATTTTTTTTTTAGTTGAGTAAGAAAATTTAATATATTTGTCATAGACCGTGCTACTTGAGATTTGGCCCATTGAAACATAATTCTCTAGGAGAACTCATATTATTTCAAAAGGAATCTACAAATTCCTCTAGCCCCATGGTCACATTTATAAGTAGGGATTTTGGGTTGATGGTTTCAACGTTGTTACAACAAATTTCTATATCTTCTTATTATACTTAGGCAATAGCCTTGACTAGGTACCTTTTACAGTGGAATCTGTGGGAACTACCACTCCTTTCCTTTCAATCCTTCTTCCTATTTATTCTCTTAAAATTTCTAAGGGGTCACAAGTGTCCATTGGTTGAATGGAATTGACTTAGATATTTTGTTGTCCTATTTATTGGGAGTTTCTAACACCAATTGTGCTAGGCACATCTTTTGAGGCTACTTACTACTCATTGGATCCTTCATTTTTGGAAATAAGATCATGGAACATGGATGGTGAAAAAACACATGGGGATTTGTGCAAGAGGATGTGGCAGAAAGAATAAGAAGATATCAATGCACCAAAGTGCATTAACTAGATTGTAACCATCTTGACATAGTCAAAACGTATAACTATTTTTGTACAAAACCTTACAAAGGGTTTAGGGATGGGGTTAGATATATGGATAGAGGATCGAGGGTAGGAAAGGGTATTATTCTAAGTTCATAGTTGTGGGATACTAATGTAAGTTTAAACCTTTTTAGAGAATCAAAGCATGCATATTATTTTAAACAAAATAGAGATTACACCACAACATTCACACATAATACACAGATATTTACCCTGTAAACCCTTAACCAAGAAAACCAACAAAACTTAGAGCCACACCTATTATTTTCTCATCATGAGTTTTAACCACTCACAATAAAAAATATTAGTATTTCACAACATCTAAAACCCTAATCCATTAACCTAAATCAGAAATAGACCCCAATCCCTTAACCAAGATTAAATTACATATTTTGGGAAAATACCCAAAAATAGCTTGAATCATCAGGCACGCCATCGTCAAATGCACCCCCCTTCCACACACACACATACAAAGAATATAATACATACCCAAAATTATTTCACTTGTTTTTTTCTTTGCATAACAATGATTTATGTACTCATAGGGTCACAGGTTCAGGGCATGAATGCTTATCTATTCTCTACACCAAGGGAACTTTTCAGTATTGACAGACTTCATTAATGAGTCTGCAACATTCTTCAAAGTGTCAATCATTTCCACCAACACCTTCTTGTCTTCAACCATATCTCTCACAAAGTGATATTGCACATTAATATGCTTTTCCTTAGCATAATAAGCAGGTTTCTTTTCCAGGAAGATTTCACTTTGGTTGTCTCAATCTAAACTTATAGATTTTTGTACAAACCCAAAACCTAGACACAATCTCTACAATCATACAACTTCTTTGCTTGCATGAGTGGTTGCCATGTATTCAACTTTTGTAGTTGAGAGTGAAACTACAACTTGTCTCTTGCTCATCCAATTGATAGCTCCTCCAAATAGGTTAAACACATACCCACTTGTATATATTCTACGATCAAGAACCCCATCCTAGTATGCATCAACGAATCCCTACACGTCTATTTTTTTGTTTGGTCCAGGTCTTCCTTGGTAGCAGATTTCATAATCTATGGTTCCACGCAAATATCTAGATACCCTATTTATAGTTGTCCAATGCTCTTTCCCTGGTTTTGACATATATATGCTCAAAGCTCCCACTACATGAGTAATGTCCAGTTAAGTATAGACCATTGCGTACATCAAACTACCAACCTCTATGAGGAACCTCCAACAATTAATTAATGAAAATGCGCGATATATCAGAAATAGTAGAACACAGATTTATTGATCGTGGGCCACTTCAAGGGAGAAACCTCCTTTGAGAAAGCTCAATACAAATAAATTATGGATGCCTTCATTGGCCTCAACATGTACTTATATACTAAGTCTATGCACCAATACTATGGATCAATACCATGGAACATATAATACTACGAGATGACTTACAAAGCATATGCGTCCAATACTATGGATCAATACCATGGAACATATAATACTATGGGATAATACAAACTATGGATCAATACCATGGAACATATAATACTACAGGACAACTTACAAAGCATATGCATCCAACAACAAAATACTAAAAAATTAAAGAGAAGGGTTGACACGGGTTCCTAACATCCCCTCCCCCTTAGAAAAAACTTTGTCGTCAAAGTTTTAGATGTGGAAATTGTTGTTGAATCTGAAGGAGTGGTTACCATTTAGAATCCTCTGGTTGCATTCCGTGCCACTGAAATAATACCTCTGGGATAGATCGAGAGTGAAGCATAGGAGTGCACCTATTGAGGATGGCCTTCAGCTCCAAAAGGATGTATCCTTCATTATCTAGTTATAGTAAAATAGTTTATCCTCTGATGTTGGTGCCAAGAACTTTCATCAGACAAGAGACATGAAATACTGGATGAATGTGGGAAGAAGGAGGAAGTTCCAATTTATAAGCAACGGACCCAATATTCCGAAGAACCTTATAGGGACCATAGAACTTTGGAGCGAGCTTATGACACCCTTTGAGTTTCATGGAGGATTGCTTGGAAGGATGTAGATGAAGAAAAACCATATCACTTGCTTGAAAAGTGCAATTAGAACGATGCTGATCGGATTGTTGTTTCATTCGAATTCTTGCCATGTGAATATGGTCCTGCAAAATGCGAAGAATCTGATCGCGGTTTCGAAGAACCGTGTCAATTTCCTGAACTGGTGAACTGCTGAGGGTGTATGGAAGAAGAACTGTCGGTGCCTGATCATAGATTGCTTCATGTGGAGTAAATTTAGATGCAGTATTGTACCACCATTCAACGAGAGGGAGCCACTTCACCCACTGAGGTTGTTGTTTGGAGGTGAACCAACGAATATAAGTTTCCAAACATTTATTGGTAATTTCAGTCGGACCATCTGTTTGTGGGTGAGACCCTGAAATCATCTTCAGTTTGGTGCCAGTGTGGTGAGATAGTTCTGTCGAAAAATGAATGGTGAAAGTTGCATCGCGATCCGAGACAATGGAAGAAGGGATTTCATGAATATGAAAGATCTGGTCCAGGGAAAAAAATTGACTATATTTGTAGAGGAGAGCAACCACAACCAAAATCACTGTCTTCCCTCTAGATTTAGGGAGCCCTTCAATGAAATCCATAGAAATATCTGTCCAAATCCCTGTAGTGATGGTCAAGAATTCAAGCAATCCCAAAAGGAGTGTCGTTTCACCCTTGTTGAGTTGGAAATTATCACATTCAACCACCATCTGTTGAATTTTCCTTTTCATTCCTTGCCAAAAGAAGTTACGTTGTGCCCGCTCAGACGTTTTGAGGAACCCAGAGTGCCATGTCGATGGAGAAGCATGGAGTTCATAGAAGGCAGCATGTTGAAGATCTTTTCTCTGGGGAAGCACCAGATGAACCTTGTTTCTTAGGGAATTACCATCCCAAGAGTAATGCGGTACAGAAGAAGGGTTTTTTGGCCAACCGTTGGATGATTTGAGAAAATGAGGAGTCATTGACATAGCCCTGTTGAACAGATTGCAACCAATTTGGAACAAACATAGAAATAGTTGAAAGAGAAACTTGGTCATCAAATGTGCGAGAAAGAGCATTTGCCACCATATTTTCCTTACCCTTCTTGTAAGTGATCTCATAGGCATAACCCATGAGTTTTCTAACCCATTTATGTTGTGATGGGGAGGAGACCCGTTGTTCTAGGAAATATTTCAGACTTTGGTGATCAGTCTTAATGCAGAAATAATTCCCTAATAGGTATGGTCGCCACTTCTATACTGCATGCAAAATAGCCATTATTTCCTTCTCATATGTAGATGCAGCTAAATTCTTACCGGAAATGGTTCTTGAAGGTGGAAATCCCACTGGGTCAACAAAGAGACCTACATATCTATCCAAAATTTGTTGTAGATCCAAAGGAGTAGTGGAGACCATTGATGGGTGCATATGAATGGAATGGAGTTGAGTGATGGAACCATATGAATTATTCTTAAGGATCTTTTCCATGCGATGTGAACTGATGATGCAGAGAGACCCTGATTGTAAGCTCATCAATGTGTGTTTTTTCCCATTGACTGAAAACTACATCCAAAGTTAAACAAAATCCCATAAGATGGGACCAAGTGTGCGTAACCATTGAGCGCCCAAAACTACATCACGTTCGCCTAAGGCCAAGGAAAATATGTCAGAGCGCAGGTTATAATTGTTAATTTTCGAGCATTAATTCAATATACTCTAGGATCTTTACTGAGAGAATAACATGTACAGTATATCAATGCATATCAATCATAGCAAGTATATCAATCATCACAAGATGCAAACATAAGAGAAAATAGACACACAGAGTTTCCGTGGGGAAAATCCTCATGTAAAAAACCCCACAACTTCCTCGGAGATAGATAGAGCAATAGTACAAACAAAGTACAACCCAAGTACGCAGATATAGACTCCTCCTAGCAGCTGATCCTCCTCCTCACATGTGCGCCACTTTCCAAGTGATGGATAAGTGAGTAATGAAGTGATCAAATAGAGAGATCCCATTCTCTATTTATACTTGTTATGAGCAGCCTAATAAACCTATGGGGCCGACTTGTCTAACTCATCCTAATAACCCCAGGTTAACTTAATCAGGGCCGACCCTACACATGGTGGTCTAATAACCCATCGGCAAGTTACGACACTTGCGACACTTGTCAATACAAATGATGACACTTCCGTATAGAGGAATAATACATCTCTATAGGAGTACAATAAAATACATAGATGAAATACATTCCGAAGTTACATATACATCAACACTCCCTCTTAACTAGGAAGGTATTTCTCGACACAGATTTGATAACACAAGTCTTCTTCTCTGGATCATCATCAATGAATCATCGTCCTTGAATCATCGTCATCGTCATTGCTGCTGCTATCTCAATCAATCTTTGATCTACTCGTCATCGGAAGTTCTACAAAGCCAGTCCTTTTTCATACTGGATGTAGGCCCACCACCTGTAGGTCTTCATCATCACTGGCCATACTGTGGAATTCTTAGGACTGATTACGTGCCTCAACAAAACCTCGAAAGAGCATCCCAGGACTGATTACGAGCACACTGCTCAACCTATCGGATCTCCTAGGATCTTTTACATGTTGACCTTCACAAAACCTACTCAATGCATCCCAGGATGTTACAAGCAAACTGCTCTACTTGTCTGGATCTCGATAGAGCATCCCAGGCTGTTACGAGCACACTGCTCTACCTGTCCAGATTTTAAAGGATCTTTTCTATGTGAACTTTCGCAAAACCTACTTAGAGCATCCCAGGATGTTACGAGCAAACTGCTCTACCTGTCTGGATCTTAATAGAGTATCCCAGGATGTTACGAGCACACCGCTCTACCTGTCCAGATTTTTAAAGGATCTTTTCTATGTGAAACTGTAGCAAGACCTACTTAGAGCATCCGAGGATGTTATGAGCACACCACTTTACCTGTCTGGATCTCGATAGAGCATCCCAGGATGTTATGAGCACACCGCTCTACCTGTCCAGATTTTAAAGGACCTTTTCTATGCTACCTGCACAACCTGTCCACGGCCGCAGAGTATCATCCTGATGTACATCATCACATGATCAACCTGATCATCATCATAGCATCAACCTGATGCGTATCATCTAGAGCAACATCCTGAAGCCCGTCATTTGTGATCATCCTGATCAAGCAGCATATCTATCTGATGCATACAAAGTATCTACCTGATACATATCATCATACATGATCTACCTGATCATATAAATGCATCCATCTGATATACATACATAAGTACATGATCTACTTGATCATACAATGCATCCACCTGACACATACACAAAAAATACATGATCTACTTGATCATACAAGTATCCACCTGATACATGATCTACCTGATCATATCCCGCATCCAACATGATGCATATACATATACATGATCCAACTGATCATAACAAGCATCCAACATGATGCATATGCAAATACATGATCAAATTGATCAAAGCATCCAAATGATGCATATATACAGAGTAGTAACTGGAGCATCATCCTAATGCTCATCATCCATCACTTACATCCACAGCCATGGGAAGGATCCTCCTCTCACCATGCTTGGAATGGCTCCTGCAAATGTGTCCATCACTTCTTCCTCGAAGTGTCGTCAATCTGAAGAACACCAAGCCTCTCTCTGAAGTACTCAAACTTCACTCTGGCTAGTGGTTTCGTCAACACATCTGCAAACTGCTCATCCGTCGCAACATACAGTAGCTTTACTACTACTCTCTACACCATATCCTTGATATAGTGATATTTGATCTCAATGTGCTTCGACCTGTCGTGGAACACCAGGTTCTCAGACAGCTTCACACAAATCTGGTTGTCACAAAAGATACCAGTAGCCTCCAATGGGAGATCAAATAACTCAGACAGTAGCTTCCGAAGCCATACTGCCTGACAACTAGCTGAACATATTGCAACATACTCTGCCTCGGCTGTACTCAGTGCTACGCAGGATTGCTTCCTGCTAAACCAAGAGATCACACCTGATCCCATACTGAAGTAGCACCCAGGAGTGGTCTTCCTATCTGTAGCATTGTCTGCCCAATCTGAATCAACATAACCCTGCAGGTTAAACTTTTCATTTGCATCATACTTGAGCCCATAGTCAACTGTACCCTTCAGGTACCTCAAAATATGCTTTACAGCAACCAGGTGAACACCTTTGGGATCCGTCAGGAACTGGCTCAATGTGTTCACCGCAAAGCAAATATCTGGTCTCGTGTTCATCAGGTACATCAAGGATCCAATCATTTGACGATACATCGTGACATCAACCGAATAAAATGAAGCATCACACAGAAGCTTCAGGTTCGATGCCTTAGGTGTGGCCATGGCCTTGCAGTCCATCATCCCGAACCTCTTCAGGATCTCTACTGCATACTTCCCTTGTCCAAGGAAGATTCCATCTGCACTCTGCCATACCTCCATGCATAGAAAATAGTGCATCATCCCCAAGTCCTTCATCTCGAACTCTGTAGCAAGCTTCCTTTTGGTATCCGCAATCAAACTATCTTCTATTGTAACAAACAGGTCATCCACATACAGAAGTAGTATCACTGGATTGCCTTCCTCAACCTTGTAGTAAAGGTTGGAATCTGCTTTACTCTTGGTAAATCCTAATCTAGATAGAAAGTTGTCCATCCTACCATACCAAGTCCTAGGATCTTGCTTCAATCCATACAAGGCTTTCTTCAGTTTGCACAAATATGAATTCGTGTCATGTGTCTCAAAACCAAGTGGTTGCTCCACATACACTTCCTCCTCGACTACACCATTCAAGAAAGCTGTCTTGAAATCCATCTGGTGTATCTTCCATTTTATCACTGCAACCAGGGAAAGTACTGATCTGATGGAAGTGTACCTGGATATAGGAGAAAAAGTCTCTTCATAGTCTATTCCCTCTTTCTGGGAGAAGCCACGAGCTACAAATCTTGCCTTGTATTTCTCTATGCTACCATCTGCAGCATGCTTGATCTTGTAGATCCACTTGAAAGTTACAACTAACTTCCCTTCAGGTCTTTGGACTACATCCCAAACATCATTCTTCACGATCGACTGATACTCCTTGATCATGGCATCCTTCCATTCTTTCTTTTCCGCTGCTTCTTCATAACTGGAAGGTTCTTTGTTCATAATGTCACAGAGTAAGGCAACATAACTGGTGTGAGATCTAGTTCTCTTCCTTGCTCTGTGTTCTTCTTCTAAAATGCCATACCTTTCTGCATCTTGAATAAGCTCTCTATCCCATGCAGGTTTCCTCTTGTGAGAATCCTTCTCACGGGGTGGATCTACAGGTTCTTTTGGATCTTCAATTTCTCGATCTATTTTTGGAATTGCTTCAGTCATGGTGGTATCTTGAAATTTGGTTTCCTTCGGTTCTTCATGAGCTTCAACAGGTGCCTTTCTTGACTTGATGAAAGCTGAGTTTTCATCAAATGTCACATCCCTGCTGACATCAATCTTCTTGAACCTTGGAAAGTATATTCTGTAAGCCTTCAAGCTTTCATTGTACCCCACAAAGATACCCTTCTTTCCTGAAGGATCTAGCTTTGTCCTCTTTTCCTTTGGAACATGTGTATATATTGGACAACCAAATATTCTGAGATGGATGACTTCAGGCTTCTTACTAGAGAAGACCTCTTCTGGTGTCTTGTTGTCCAATATCTTGTGAGGTGTTCTGTTCTGCACATATACAGCTGTCGTAGCTGCTTCCGCCCATAGATGCATAGGAAGATCCTTGTCATGCAGCATTACTCGTGCTGCTTCCATGATTGTTCTATTATTCCTTTCCACAAATCCATTCTATTGTGGATTGTAGGGAGCAGTCAACTCCCTCTTAATCCCTGAATCATTGCATAGCTTCTTGAAGTCACCTGAAGTGAATTCTCCGCCATTGTTTGATCTGAATGTCTTTATTTTCTTATCAGTTTGATTTTCCGTCAAGGCTTTGAATTCCTTGAACTTGTCAAACACTTCATCTTTGTTCTTCAAGAAATAAACCCAAGTATTCCTAGAGAAGTCATCAATGAAAGAGACATAGTAAACATACCCACTTAGAGAATTGGATGACGTTGGAATGCATACATTGGAGTGGATAATTTCCAAGATTCCTTTTGATTTGCTTTCACTGCTTGGAAATGCCTTCTTTATGTTCTTTCCTTTTGCACATCCTTTTCAAACACCTTCATGCTTGGTCTTGATTTCAGGAAGACCTTCTACAGCTTTGCTTGCAATTGGTAGTGCTCTGTAGTGCACATGTGCAAGCCTTCGATGCCAAAGTTCATTTGGCTCCATGGATTCATGTACCATGGCATGTTCAGGTTGTCCCTTCAATTTGTACAATCCTCCCTCTTGCTCTCCAATCACCACTGCATCATCAATAGTTTTACCCTTTGGCCACATTAGGACTTGGACATCTACAAATGCAACCCTCATGCCTTTTGCATCCAATGCAGAGATGGAGAGTAGGTTCTTCTTGAGCCTAGGTACAAAGAACACATCTTTCATCTTCAAGGACTTTCCAGATTCTAGGTTGTAGGAGGCTTCCCCACTTCCTTTGATAGGGTATTGATAATTATCCCCAAGTTTCACTTTATGGGGTGATTCATATTCAGACAGATTTACAAAAGATTCTTTAAACCCAATCATGTGTTTAGAAGCCCCACTGTCAATTAGCCAATCATTACAACCATGAGAAATAGTACCTGTGAGGGCCGAGATTAGAACATATTCATCTTCACTAGATGAGTCATCACTTTCTGCTCTAGCTTTCTTCCTGGGAGGTTCATCATCCTCAGCAGCATGAGCATGATACCTTCTTTTGTTATTCTTCTTCTTCTTCTTGTTGAAGTTGTTGTCTTTCTTCTTCTTGGGATAATTTGAAACAAAGTGTCCCATTTCATTACATTCGTAACATCGAACATGAGATAGATCTTTCTTCTTGTGATGAGGGTGAGAATGTTTCTTGTTATGAGATTTCTCCCTCTTAAACTTGCTTCCCTTGGTGTGAGCTGTGAAAGTTTAGAATCCCCACTGTCAATTAGCCAATCATTACAACCATGATAAATAGTACTTGTGAGGGATGAGATTAGAACATATTCATCTTCACTAGATGAGTCATCACTTTCTACTCTAGCTTTCTTCCTGGGAGGTTCATCATCCTCAGCAGCATGAGCATGATATCTTCTTTTGTTATTCTTCTTCTTCTTGTTGAAGTTGTTGTCTTTCTTCTTCTTGGGACAATTTGAAGCAAAGTGTCCCATTTCATTACATTCGTAACATCGAACATGAGATAGATCTTTCTTCTTGTGATGAGGGTGACAACGTTTCTTGTTATGAGATTTCTCCCTCTTAAACTTGCTTCCCTTGGTGTGAGCTGTGAGAGCTTGATCTTCATTCCCCATCTTTTCTTCTCGTGCCACAAGCCTTGCTTCTTCTTGTGAGCATTCTTCCCGCAGTCTACTGAAGGATACCAACTTTTTTCTTGCACAGATTCCTTGGATAAAGGAATCCCATGACCTAGGTAGGCCATTCAGTGTGGTCATGACAACTTCACCATTGTCCACAATTTCATCCACAGCTTCGAGTTGTTCCTTGATTTGGGAGACCTTAGAAAAATAATATTGAATGGATTCTCCATTCTGAAGCTTTACCCCTTTCAATTGATTCCGTAGAGTCATCTTCCGATTTATGTTCTTCCCTTCAAATAGCTTGGATAGGGAATCAAACATCTCTTTGGGTGTCTTCAGAGATGACACATGGGGGATGAGATGGTCCTTGATATAATCAGCAATGATTCTCTTTTCCTTGACCAAGTTCTTCTTGTGGAGGGCTTTAGCCTCTTCTTCCTCTGGGACAAGGACCTCTTCCCTTATGTAAGTATCCAATTCATTTTCTTCTAGGATTAACCCAATCCTATACTTCCATGCTCGGAAGTTATCATCCCCTTCAAGCTTATCCTCAAGCTTGGTGTGGTGAGACATCTTAAAGAGTACTTCAAATGGAAATAGAAAATATTTAGGTCTTACCACTTGATTTGCTGAAAACTGGATCTGGTCCCGGATTAGGGTTTGTTAGAGAAATCCTAAAAATTCAAAATGTGAATTTCAACTTTCTGAAAGGATAGAAAGATGCGCCTTCATGAGTTGATCAGCTTGGTGTATTCAAAATTTGAGATCTGCAAAGCTTCACCCTTCAGAAATGCCTTTTAGTCTTCCTGGGTTCACTAGGGAGGAACCTGAATTAGGGTTTGAGTTTCCCGGAGATTGACCCAGCCAAAAATCTTGATCCAAAGCTCTAAACTTCGATATTTCCAAGGAGCTTCTAGCTATGTCTTCAGATTTCAGAAATTCCTATTTTTGTGGAAACCCTAAGTTTTAGGGCCAAACCCGAAAGTGCTCAGAACTGAATTCTGATTGGACACAAAGATTCACCTTGCTGAGGAGAGTCAATCTATCATATTGCTTTTCCAAAATATGTGGAGAGAGACCCAAAAACAAGAAGCCCTAGCTTCCGCAACTGCACAATGTCTTCTTATCAGGTTAGCTATGATACCATGTTAATTTTTGAGCATTAATTCAATATACTCTAGGATCTTTACTGAGAGAATAACATGTACAATATATCAATGCATATCAATCATAGCAAGCATACCAATCATCACAAGATGCAAGCATAATTGACAATAGACACATAGAGTTTCCATGGGGAAAACCCTAAGGTGAAAAACCCCACAAATTCCTCAGAGATGGATAGAGCAATAGTACAACCAAAGTACAACCCAAGTACATAGAGATAGACTCCTCCTAGCAGCTGATCCTCCTCCTCACATGTGCGCCACTTTTCGAGTGATGGATAAGTGAGTAATGAAGTGATCAAATAGAGAGATCCCGTTCTCTATTTATACTTGTTCTAAGCAGCCTAATAAACCTATGGGGCCGACTTGTCTAACTCAGCCTAATAACCCCAGGTTAACTTAATTAGGGCCTACCCTACACATGGTGGTCTAATAACCCATCGACAAGTTATGACACTTGCGACACTTGTCAATACAAATGATGACACTTCCATATAGAGGAATAATACATCTCTATAGGAGTACAATAAAATACATAGATGAAATCCATTCCGAAGTTACATATACATCAACACTCCCTCTTAACTAGGAAGGTATTTCTTGAAACAGATCTGCTAACACAAGTCTTCTTCTCTGGATCATCATCAGCGAATCATCGTCATCGTCATTGCTGCTGCTATCTCAATCAATTTCTGATCTACTCGTCACAGGAAGTTCTACAGAGCCAATCCTTTTTCATACTGGATGTAGGACCACCACCTGTAGGTCTTCATCATCACTGGCCATATTGTGGAATACTGAGGACTGATTATCTGCCTCAACAAAACCTTGAAAGAGCATCCCAGGACTGATTACGAGCACACTGCTCAACCTATCGGTTCTCTTAGGATCTTTTACATGTTGACCTTCACAAAACCTACTCAGAGCATCCCACGATGTTACGAGCAAACTGCCGACAGGGTATTAAGGGTATGCTCGCAGGGGTTAAGGGTATGCCCGTAGGGTTGAAGGATATGCCGACAGGGATTAAAGATATTCCCATAGGCTCATAATTTTTTTTTAAACTGAAATAGTTATTTGTATTGAAATGGAAGCAGTTGGGCTGAAGCCAAAGCAACTGGGTTACAAAATTACCAAAACCAGCTTCTTCGAAGAACAGATTTCAATTGCAAACAGGACATTATTTCAGGGAATGGGGACCTGTGAGGGAGCTTCATCATTTTTGCTAAAGGATCCTTGAGGTAGGAGGCAACCTAGGTTTGCTTTGATGTCTGGTTCCGAATTTGAACCGCGGAGAATATGGAAAAAATGAGAAGAGAAAAATTGGTGCAACAAATATCGTAGTCTTTGCAAAATTTTATTGAGAGGAGGATTGTTGAAATGATCCTCAGTATTTAGAATTTTTATCAAAATTTCCGAGTCTCCAAAAACTTGGATTTCTCACATGTCATTATCTCGAGCTATCTGGCAAGCTTCTAGCAGCCCGAGGATTTATGCCTGATTATTAGTTCTCTGACCAAGACCCCAGCTGAAACTATCCTTTCTAGAACCGTACGAAGAGTATAATACTCCACTTGCTCCAGCAATTTCAGGGTTTCCCTTAGAAGCTCTGTAAAAGAAAATATAAGCTTTGCCTTGCTTCCTCCACCAAATTTGGAATATTGGATTCGGATCTCTTAATCGCCATCCTGTAGTGTTATAGGGACAAACAGTGATTTTTTCCCTATCCCTGAAAATAAAAGTTCCCAACCATTTCTTTTCTTCTAGACGAAGAGAGCTATCTTTCTTGTAGGTTAGATGGGCCAATGTTTCAAGAAGGGAAGCTTTAGCATTGGCAGCCACCTTTGAAGGAGAACTTGAAGAACTATTGAAGATATTGTCATTTCTTGCTAGCCATAAATTCCAACACGCATATTTGGGGATAGCCTGCCAGATACGATTCCAAAGAGACTTGACAGGAATCTCGAAGGAATAATGCAACTTGCAGACAGAGAAAAGAGATACCATTGAAATCTGAGATGGAGCAGTGGCATTGAGACCATGGAGGAAGATTTTCCAAACTTCCTGGGAAAATCGACAATCAACAAACAAGTGATCAATTGATTCGAGAGAATTGCTGCACATTGCACATATGTGAGGACCAATTATACCTCTTTTGAGCAAGTTTTCACCGGTTATAACTTTTTTATGCATTAAAACCCAAAAAAAGAAATTAACCTTAGGGAGGCCAATCGGATCCCAAACTTGTTTCCAGAAGGACGTTGGATGGATCATTTCATTCTAAATTTGTAGAGAAGCATAACGCTGCGTTGCTGTATATACTCCGGTCTTCCCCCATCCCCATATATCCGTAGCATGCAAGTGGATAGGGGCCATATCCGTCAGAGCAATTAAGAGGAGCTTCAACTGAGCGTGAAGGTGTTCTGGAATGTTAGGAAATGTCCATGATTGCCAATTCTTGGCATCATCCCAAGCAGAAATGTCGGCGAGATTATGAATTGCGTGGAGGGAGAGCCAATCCCGAATTCCGTTCAATTATTCATCATTTGCAATGGGGGAGTGTCCCATGATACGATCGTGCCACAACAAGGTGTTATTACCATTTCCTGGAATTCTGTACAAGTGTTTTTGAAAAAAATCCAATCCCTGACGACATAAATTCCATAGCAGCGTTCCTTTTGGAGTGTTTCCTGCCTGGAGGTTTTTCAAAGAGACACCACTGAGGTATTTTTTCCTTAATAGATGACTAACATGATGTCTGCCATTAGAATACAATTTCCATAGGATTTTGATGCCGATTGCTAGATTAGCAAGACCAGGATCGCGGATCTATAAGCCACCTTCAGAGATTGGGCGTTTAACAATGTCCCAGTTTACAAGATGAAACTTCTTCTAATTACCTTCACCTCCATGCCATAAAAGATCTCTAATCAAATTTGAAACCTGATCCATGAACGCCTTAGGAGCCAGGAGGAAGGATGCTTGGTAGATGGGTAAGGCTGAGAGCACTGCTTTGATGAGAATAAATTTGCCAGTGGTAGTGAGACAGTGTCCTCCCCAAGCTACAATTTTCCTCTTTAATTTGCAGAGAACTTCATTCCACAGCTCAGCATTGTTGAATCCCAGGGTTAAGGGAAATCCAAGGTAGTTAATTTTTTCCCATATGGCATAGCTCGAGAAGCCAAAAAAATTAGCAATTCTCTGAATAAGCTCATTTTCAACGTTCCATCCATAAATTGCACTTTTCCTTTTGTTGATGAGGGCACCAAAGATGATGCAGAAACTTTTGAGGATGTCATTGAAAGCCTTAGCAATCTTTATGGAGGCTCCACCCAACAAAAGAGAGTCATCAGCGAATAAGGCATGGTTTAAAGGATCGAGGCCCGCCATCACCCTAATACCTGGAGCTATCCCTGCTCTCTTTGCTTCTGTCAGCTTTCTACTTAAAGAATCAACCATCAAGATATACAGAAAGGGGGAAAGAGGGCAGCCTTGCCTGATTCCCCTCGTGGCTTGAAAATAATTAGCAGGTCTTTGTTTACTAGCGGGGTTATCCAAGGCTTTTCAATACAAGCCTTTATCAAATTGACAAAATCATTGCTAAACCCAAAGGAATAAAGGACTCAGTAAAGAAAAGAGATATTTACCTTGTCAAATGCATTTTTCATGTCGAGCTTAATGAGCATCCCTTGCTCCTTCCGCTGATGGATGGAATGCATGGCTTCTTGAACCTGAATTAAATTATCCAATATATGTCTACCTTTTATGAATCCACCTTGCATCGGAGAGATGAGCTTCTCTAGAAGCGGTTTAATTCTGTTTGCCATTGGCTTGGCAAGAATTTTATACGAGGCATTACACAAAGAGATAGGACTAAATCTCTCGAAGGATCCAGGGCTCACCTCTTTAGGAATTAAAGCTAAGAAGGTGGAGTTGATACTTCCTCCCACTTTAGCTTTTAATTGGAAAGACTTGATCATTCTCAGCAAATATTTTTTTATTATGTCCCAGCAAGATTTATAAAAGTGAATTGAAAAACCATCCGATCCTGGTGCTTTATCGGGCTCCATAGACCAGATAACTTTGCAAATTTCATCTTCAGTAAATGGCTTCATGAGACCAGTATTTTCCTCCTTGCTGACAAGAGAAGGGATGCGTGAGAGAAAGTCGGAAGTGTCCTCCTCACAACTAATTCCATCTTCATGATAAAGATGCTGGAAATGGTTTTCTGCTGCAAATTTAAGCTGGTCATGTTAGAGATCTAGTTCAGTAATTAATAAACAAGATCTAATTCTTCTGGAAAGACACGACGTGAAAAGACACGAACTTCAGGAAAAAGAGATGCGACCTGAAAAATATGAGATACATGAAGAATATATAAACAAAAGATTGAATTGAAGGAATATGTCTCTGTAGTCGAGTTCGAGGTAGTAACAAGTAAAGACAGAGACCAAGAAAATGAATAATAACCAGTGACAGAATTGAAGAAAAAGAAGATATGGAAATATGATAAAAAAAAATAAGGGTGGTTGGGGGGTGCAAGGACAGGCTGCAATCCTGTAGGGGGTTGTATCCTCCTTCCAGTTGCTGCTGGTAAACAGAGTGTTAGTGCATCCTTCATTTGTAGTTGATAATTTGGGTGTGGTGCATCCAACAAGTTGGTGCTTACAAACTATTTGTAAATATAATTTTTTAGTAATAGAAAGTATTGGTGGTTTTCCCAATTGGGCTTCCACGATAATATTGTGTGTTCTATCTTCTTTGTTGATTATGTTTTAAATGTGAAAAACTTTAAAATATAGCCTAATACTGATTCACCCCCCCTCTCAGTATTGCTTGATATTCCAACAATTGGTATCAGAGCAGGTTCTTCACAAAAAGTTTAAACACTTGAAGAGAAATCCTTTATCTCTATGGATCGACAAGTAAAAATGTCCTCCAAGGTTCCAATATTCAATGGAGAATATTATACTTTCTGGAGCTTCAGTATGAGAAGCCATATAATGTCTCTTGGGTTAGATGTTTGGATGTCTATAGAAACATGGTACACATATCCTGAAACCCCTCTCACAGATCTTGAAGGAATAAAACAATTTGGAAGCAATGCTAAAGCTGTTAATGCAATCTTGGCTGGATTAGAAAGAACAGTCTTTTCCAAAGTGATTCATTGCAAAACAACGAAGGAGATCTGGGAAAAATTGCAGACCATCTATGAAGGAGACAGCAAGGTAAAAAGGGAAAAATTCCATACTTTTAAAACCCAATTTGAAAGTCTAAAAATGAAGGAAGAAGAAAACATTTTCAGAATATTTTGAAAGAATTGATGAAATCGTTAATGCAATTCAAGGGATAGGAGAAGAATTGGAATACAAGGAAATAGTTGAAACAGTACTAAGATCACTTCCAATGATTTACAATCCTAGGATTTCCACATTGGAAGATAGAGAAAATATTGACAAACTCACCATGGAAGAACTATATCAGATTCTCATAGCTTATGAAATGAGGATTGCACAAGACAATTCTCAGAAGAAGGAAGCAGCTTTCAAAGCATCAAAAGTAGATAAGAAATCTAAAACAATGTTTCAATCAGAAGACTTTGATGATGAAGAAGCACTTCTTGTTAAAAATATTAAGATAGGTACTGGTAAGTTCAAAGGGAAATTTCCCTTAAAATGTTTTAATTGTGGGGGAATTGGTCACTTTGTTGCAAAATGTCCTTATCCCAAACAAGAAGAAGAAGAAGAAGAAAAGCAAAAATAAGACCTTTTATTCCATGGATGACAACTGCTCAAATGATTCTATTGAAGATGAAGAAGCAGAAGTCTTATTCATAGGAGTATAAATAAAATCTTTGAAGAAGAAGTAGAAGGTGTGGTAGATCTTAAAACGAAACTTGAAAGTGCTACCGAAGAATTATAAGGAATTATTATTGACTTAAAAAATCAGCTTCAAGAAACCAGAGAGGACAAGTACAATCTAGAACAATGGCTCAAGAAACAAGAAGAAAAATTAGAAAAGATCGAAGCTGAAATAATCTTTCTTATAAAGAAGACTTATGAGGAACCCTTTCAATCAAAATTTAAGAACAACTCAAAAAATCTAGATGACATCCTAAGTTGTCAAAGATCATTCAGTAATAAAATTGGACTAGGTTATGACAAAGGAAAGAAGTCAGAACAATCCTATTTCACAAATAAAGGAGGAAATGAAAGAAGTTATGTTCATGCACTTATGAAACGAGTTGTAAAGGAATACAACGAAAAATTTGCTCAAAATACAAGCAGGACAGATAATGTGCCAAGTAGACATCAACAACTCTTTTTGGGAAATTGTTATGTCTGTAACAATTTTGGACATATAGCTAGAAATTGTAAACTAAATGCCCCTATTGGGAAAAGCATTACATCACAATCTCCGTTGTATAAGAAGAATGTCACTAGAAGCAATCCAAAAGGAAGAATCTATAACTCTTTTGCTCCTCTTCAGAATTATAGTATAGAATGCTACAAATGTGGTAACATAGGACATATAGCTAGAAATTGTAAACTAGTGATATCTATGAAGAATGATACCACAAAACCTGAAGACAATGAGGAAAAGAAGGTTTGGAAGAAGAAGGAAGATTTGAAATGCTCAATAGCTCTATGTGCATCTGAAAAAATAAATGGCATATAGATAGTGGATTTTCAAAACATATGACAGGAGACCCACATAAATTTATAAGTCTAAAATGAAATCAGAAAGGAAAAGTCACTTTTGGAGATAACCTATCCTCTAAAATAATTGGGAAGGGTACAGTGGCTCTTAGAGACAAGATGAAAGCTGAAAATGTTTTACTTGTAAAAAATTTAAACCAAATCTTTTAAGTGTAAGCCAAACATGTGATCAAGGACACATATGTATATTTGATTCCAAGAAATGTGAAATCAGAAAAAAAAGGATCCAGGAAAAATTGTTGGGACTGCTGTGAGAACTCCAAGCAATGTGTATATTCTAGAAAATGAAGAACAATGTCATATGATTCAAATTGATGAAAGTTTTCTATGGCATAGAAGGATGGGACATTTGAACTTTGACAATGTTGTAAAATCTAGTAAGAAGGGAGTTGTAAGAAATTTACCGAAGATCATAAAACCACCAAACCATGTTTGTAGACACTGTCTTCATGGGAAGCAAACAAGAACAAGCTACATGATCAAAGAGCATACAACCTCTCAGCCATTAGAAATAATTCACACTGATCTTTGTGGGCCTACAAAGACTAAAATATTTCAAGGTGAATATTACTCCATGTTATTAATTGATGATTATACTAGGATGACTTGGGTGGCATTTCTTAAAGAAAAATCAGAAGCTTTCATGAAGTTCAAAGACTTCAAAGCACTTATTGAAAATGAATCAAATCTCAAGATTAAATGTCTAAGATCAGATAATGGTGGTAATTTCACCTCAAATGAATTCAATGAGTTTTGTGAAAATCATGGAATCAAAATGCAGTTTTCAGCCCCCAAAACTCTTCAACAAAATGGAGTGGCCGAGAGGAAAAACATGATTGTTCAAGAAGCAGATAGAACTATGCTAAATGAAGCAAAAATTCTTGATGCCTATTGGAGAGAAGCAGTATATACAACTGTCTATGTACAAAACAGAGGAAATCTCAGAATAAATAGTGACACAAATCCTTGTGAGCTATGGTTTGGAAGACTAGCTACAGTTAAATACTTTAGAATTTTTGGAAGTAAGTGCTACATAAAAAGAGATGATGATAATCTACGGAAGTTTGACTCTAGAATAGATGAAGGCATATTTTTGGGATATTCTTCCACCAAAAGAGCATACATATGTTATAATCTAAGGTTGCACAAGATCATAGAAAGTGAAAATGTAACTATAGATGACACTAAACCAAGAAGGATACAAATCCAAGAAAATGTGGATGTTGAAGAAACTGATGATGAAGAAAAAGAAGAAAGTTCACAAGAAGAATATATTCCTGAAAAGGAAGAAGAAGAAAAAGAAGAGAATGAAGACTCCCCCCGATCAGACACAAGAACACCATCCAGACGAATTCAAAAGAATCATCCTGGAAGTCAAATTATTGGTGACAAAAATTCAGGAGTTGAAAAAGGAGAAAATTGTTTTATGATGAAGAACAAGCACTGCTTTCGATAGTAGAACCTAAAAAATTTAAATAAGCTTGAAAAAGTGAGGATTGGATCAATGCTATGAATGATGAACTTGATTAAATAGAAAAGAGCCAAACTTGGGAACTTTTCCCAAGACCTAAGGACATGAATGTCATTGGGACCAAATGGATTTTTAAAAACAAGTTCAATGAGGATAGTCATGTGATAAGGAACAAGGCCAAATTAGTATGCAAGGGATATGCTAAAGTAGAAGGTGTTGATTTTGAAGGCAAATTTGCACCTGTGGCAAGACTTGAAGCCATTAGAATGTTCTTAGCTTTTGCATGATACAAGGATTTCAAAGTGTATCAAATAGATGTAAAATACACATTTCTTAATGGAGACCTTGAAGAAGAAGTATATGTATAGAAGCCTGAAGGTTTTCTCTTATAAGAAAATAGAGATTATGTTTTCAAACTTAAGAAGGCACTCTATGGATTTAAAAAATCTCCAAGAGCATGGTTCTCAAGACTTGACAAGTATTTAAAACAACAAGGATATAAAAGAGGGGCTATTGACGGTAATTTGCACATAAAGTTTGAAAACAAAAATATGATCATTGTTGTAGTCTATGTAGATGATATCATATTTGGAAGTGATCTACAAATTATGAATGTAAACTTTGCTTCAGAAATTAAGAATGAATTTGAAATGTAAATGTTGGGGGAACTAACATTCTTTCTAGGTTTACAAGTATCTCAATCAGAAAAAGGGATCTTCATCTCTCAAAATAAGTATATAAAAGAGATGTTGAAAAAATTCAAAATGGAAGATTCCAAACCTGTTAGTACTCCTATGCCTACTGGTTGTAAATTGAGCAAAGATGATGAATCCTTAGAAGTAGATCATACTATGTATAGGTCAATGATTGGTAGTTTATTATATATAACAACTACAAGACCAGATGTAATGCGGGCTGTAGGTTTGGTTTCCATATTTCAGTTAGCCCCAAAAGAAACACATGTGGCTGCAGTAAAAAGAATTCTTAGATATCTAAAAGGTACTATGGATTATGGACTATGGTATCCAAAAAACAATATATTCACTCTAAGAACATTCATTGATGCAGATTGGGCAGGAAGTATTGATGATAGAAAAAGCATTAGTGGAGCACCATTTTACTTAGGAAATTGCTTGGTGTCACGGCTAAGCAAAAATCAGTCTTCCATTTCACTATCTACAGAAGAAGTTGAGTATATTGATGTTGCATCATGTTGTACACAAGTCATTTGGATGCAGCAAACATTGGAAGATTTAATTGTAAAATATGAATATCCCATAGTAATATATTGTGACAATACAAGTGCTATAAACATATCCAAAAATCCTGTCATGCACTCGAAGACAAAACATATTCCAATCAAATATCATTTTTTAAGAGAGCAAGTATCACAAAAGATTGTCAAAATGGAGTACGTTGATACAAAGGAACAAATAGCTGATATTTTTACTAAACCATTGCCTAGAGAGTCATTTGCATATCTTAGGAAAAAACTGGGAGTTATCTCTCTTCATTAAAATAAAATGAAGATTGTAACCCTGTCACAAAAGGGACATAGTTGACAGGGGGAGAAATAGTGACAGGGGGATATTTGTGAATCTTTGTCATTAATGTCAAAAAGGGGAGGAAAAATTTGAAGTTGTTGTCATCAATGACAAAGGGGGAGAATGTTGAGTATAATTGTCCTTGATGCCAAAAGTATTCATTAATGACAAAGGATATGATGATATGGAATATATGATGATGTGGCATGAGTGATGAGTATGAAAATCCACTTGATGGTGTTCTAGTACCTTCATGATGTCATGATTACAATTTGACCTAATTATATAAAGATTTGTCAGTTTGGAGAAATTCTGGAAATTGACTGTGTTGGAAAATTGGTCCAAATGGCCTTAGGAAAATTCCCTCCATACCTCATAAGAGAATGATAAAAAGTATATGAAAATATCAGGCTATACCTTGTTGAATAGGCTATCTGAACATGGTCCCATTCCTCCAAAAGAGTGTTTTATGACAAAGTTATAAGTCTGCCAAACCAAAGGTTTAGGAAGTTTTACTGGTTGGGAACCCAACTCAATAAAATGCCCGCCCAACTCAGAGGATGATGAATTTGAAGATGAAACCAATTGTGATGAACTCAATTAGATGGATACTATTGTCTGGTATCATATTTTCAGTGATTTGGTGAAATAAATATTCACCTTAAAAATTGAAAGATTTGGCTAAGTATAAATTCTTCCTGCAAAACTGCCTACGTAGACTCAGAAAAATGCTCGCCACCTTATGTACTTGATTGATTAACTAAATATGAGGATATAAGAATGCAGAGTGTTGGTTTGTGCATCTAACTATATGATTACTTTTCTAAATAAATAAATGAGGGTGAAGATATTGGTATGCCAAAAGTGCCCTCTGGCTTGATTTGCACTGCTCCAGTAAAATGCCTGCCAAGGAGAGAGAATGAGGTTTCAGAGGATTTAATTGACATGGATGGAATCTACATGATGTACCCCATGCCGTGGATGCTTCATATTTCCATATTTGTGAAAATGAAAATCATCTTATTTGACCTAGGGTTTTGAAAAAATGTTTAAGTGTATAATCCAGAAGTTTAAAATGCCATTTATAAATGCCCGCCATATGCTCTTGTTCTGTAAATAAATTTATCAAAAGGTATGAAGTTGTTCCTTGATTATTTCTCCATCCATCCATGATCTTGGTTTCCTCCTTGATGGTCACACGTGCGAGATTTTGGTCTGCCAAAACAGAGAAAAAAATGGTTATTCACACTTTATATATGCCCGCAAGGAGATTAGGATATGCCCGCAAGGGGCTTGAATAATTCTCACAAAATGGGCCTAAGGAGATGCCCACAAGGGCCTAAGAATATTCTCACAAGGACTTAAGGTTATTCCTGCAAGGGCTTAAGAAAATGCCCGCAAAGGGGCCTAAAGATATGCCCACAAGGGCTTAAAGATATGCCCGCATGGCTTAAGGGTATGCTCGTAGGGCTTAAGGATATGCCCACAAGGATTAAAGATATTCCTACGGGCTCATAAATTAAACAGATATCTAATTCAATAATTAATATACAAGATCTAATTCTTCTGGAAATACACGACATGAAAAGACACGAACTTCAGAATGAAGAGATGCGACCTGAAAATATGAGATACATGAAGAATATATAAACATAATATTGAATTGAAGGAATATGTCTCTGTAGTCCAGATCGAGGTAGCAGCAAGTAAAGACAGAGACCAAGAAAATGAAGAATAACCAATGACAAAATTGAAGAAAAAGAAGATCTAGAAATCTGATAAAAACAAATAAGGGTGGTTGGGAGGTGCAAGGACAGGCGACAAGCCTGTAGGGGATTGTATCCTCCTTCCAGTTGCTGCTGGTAAATAGGGTGTTGGTGCATCCTTCAGTTGTAGCTGAGAATTTGGGTGTTGGTGCTTGCAAACTATTTGTAAATATAATTTTGCAGTAATAGAAAGTATTGGTGGTTTTCCCAATTGGGCTTCCACAATAATATTGTGTGTTCTATATTCTTTGTTGATTCTATTTTAAATGTGATAAAACTTTAAAAGATATACTAATACTGATTCACCCCCCCTCTTAGTATTGCTTGATATTCCAACAATTGGTATAATAGCAGGTTCTTCACTAAAATTTTAATCACTTGAAGAGAAATCCTTTATCACTATGGATCAACAAGTAAAAATGTCCTCCAAGGTTCCAATATTCAATGGAGAATATTATACTTTCCGGAGCATCAGGATATGAAGCCATATAATGTCTCTTGGGTTATATGTTTGGATGTCTATAGAAACAAGGTACAAATATCTCGAAACCCCTCCCACAACTCTTGAATGAATAAAACAATTTGGAAGCAATGCTAAAGCTATTAATGCAATCTTGGTTGGATTAGCCATAACAGTCTTTCCAAAAGTGATGCATTGCAAAAAAACGAAGGAGATCTGGGACAAAATGCAGACCATCTATGAAGGAGACACAGAGGTAAAAAGGGAAAAACTCCATGCTTTTAAAACCCAATTTGAAAGTCTAAAAGTGAAGGAAGAAGAAAACATTTCAGAATACTTTGAAAGAATTGATGAAATATTTAGTGCAATTCAAGGGCTAGGATAAGAATCGGAAGACAAGGAAATAGTTGAAAAAGTACTAAGATCACTTCCAATGATTTACAATCCCAAGATTTCCACACTGGAAGATAGAGAAAATATTGACAAACTCACCATGGAAGAACTATATGGTATTCTCATAGCTTATGAAATGAGGATTGGACAAGACAATTCTCAGAAGAAGGAAGCAACTTTCATAGCATCAAAAGTAGATAAGAACTCTAAAACAAAGTTTCAATCAGAAGACTCCGATGATGAAGAAGCACTTCTTGTTAAAAATATTAAGAGAGTTACTAGTAAGTTCAAAGGGAAATTGCCCTTGAAATGTTTTAAATGTGGGGGAATTGGTCACTTTGCTGCCAAATGTTCTTATGCCAAACAAGAAGAATATGGTGAGTTCCCTGATAACTTCAAGAAAAACAAAAAGTTTTTTAAGAAAATAAAAAGAAGACCTTTTATTCCATGGATGACAGCTTCTCAAATGAGTCTAGTGAAGATGAAGAAGCAGAAGTCTTATTCATGGGAGTATAAAATAAAATATTTGAAGAAGAAGTAGAAGGTGTGGTAGATCTTAAAACAGAACTTGAAAGTGCTGCCGAAGAATTAGAAGGAATTATTATTGACTTAAAAAATCAGCTTCAAAGAAACCAGAGAGGACAAGTACAATCTAGAACAACATCTCAAGAAACAAGAAGAAAAATTAGAAAAGCTCAAAGCTGAAATAATCTTGCTTAGAAATAAGACTTAAGAAGAATCCTTTCAATCAAAATTTAAGAACAACTCAAAAAATCTAGATGACATCCTAAGTTGTCAAAGACCATTCAATAATAAAACTAGACTAGGTTATGACAAAGGAAAGAAGTCAAAACAATCCTCTTTCACAAATAAACAAGGAAATACAAGAAGTTATGTTGATGCACTTATGAAACCAGTTGTAAAGGAATACAGTAAAAAATTTGCTCAAAATAAAAGCAGGACAGATAATGTGCCAAGTAGACATCAACAACTCTTTTTGGGAAATTGTTATGTCTGTAACAATTTTGGACATATAGTAGAAATTGTAAACTGAATGCTCCTATTGGGAAAAGCATTACATCACAATCTCCGTTGTATAAGAAGAATGTCACTAGAAGCAATCCAAAAGGAAGAATCTATAACTCTTTTGCTCCTCTTCAGAATTATAGTATAGAATGTTACAAATGTGGTAACCTAGGACATATAGTTGGAAATTGTAAACTAGTGATACCTATGAAGAATGATACCACAAAACCTGAAGACAATGAGGAAAAGAAGGTTTGGAAGAAGAAGGAAGATTTGAAATGCTCAATAGGTCTATGTGCAACTGAAAAACAAAATATATGGCATATAGATAGTGGATGTTCAAAACATATGATAGGAGACCCACATAAATTTATAAGTCTAAAAAGAAATTAGAAAGGAAAAGTCACTTTTAGAGATAACCTATCCTCTAAAATAATTGGGAAGGGTACAGTGGATCTTAGAGACAAGATGAAAGCTGAAAATGTTTTACTTGTAAAAAAATTAAAACCAAATCTTTTAAGTGTAATTCAAACATGTTATCTAGGACACATATGTATATTTGATTCCAAGAAATGTGAAATCATAAAAAAGGATTCAGGAAAAATTGTTGGGACTGCTGTGAGAACTCCAAGCAATGTGTATATTATAGAAAATGAAGAACAAATTCATATGAGTCAAATTGATGAAAGTTTGCTATGGCATAGAAGGATGGGACATTTGAACTTTGACAATCTTGTAAAAGTTAGTAAGAAGGGAGCTGTAAGAAATTTACCAAATATCATAAAACCACCAAACCATGTTTGTAGACAATGTCTTCATGGGAATCAAACAAGAACAAGCTCCAGGATCAAAGAGCATACAACCACTCAGCCAATAGAAATCATTCACGCTGATCTTTGTGGGCCAACAAGGACTAAAATATTTCAAGGTGAATATTACTTCATGTTATTAATTCATTATTATACTAGGATGACTTGGGTGGCATTTCTTAAAGAAAAATCAGAAGCTTTCATGAAGTTCAAAGCCTTCAAATCACTTATTGAAAATGAAGCAAATATCAAGATTAAATGTCTAAGATCAGATAATGGTGGTGAGTTCACCTCAAATGAATTCAATGGGTTTTGTGAAAATCATGGAATCAAAAGGCAGTTTTCAGCCCCCAGAACACCTCAACAAAATGGAGTGGCCGAGAGGAAAAACATGATTGTTCAAGAAGAAGCTAGAGCTATTCTAAATGAAGCAAAACTTCTTGATGCCTATTGGAGAGAAGCAGTATATACAATTGTCTATATACAAAACAGAGGACAACTTAGAGTAAATAGTGACAAAACGCCTTATGATCTATGGGTTGGAAGACCAGCTACAGTTAAATACTTTAGAGTTTTTGGAAGTAAGTGCTACATAAAAGGAGATGATGATAATCTAGGGAAGTTTGGATCTAGAACAAATGGAGGCATATTTCTGGGATATTCTTCCAGGAAAAGAGCAAACAGATGTTATAATCCAAGGTTGCATAAGATCATAGAAAGTGCAAATGTAACTATAGATGACACTAAACCAAGAAGGATACAAATCCAAGAAAATGTGGATGTTGAAGAAACTGATGATGAAGAAAAAGAAGAAAGTTCACAAGAAGAAGATATTCCTGAAAAGGAAGAAGAAGAAAAAGAAGAGAATGAAGATTCCCCCATATTAGACACAATAACATCACCCAGACGAGTTCAAAAGAATCATCCTGAAAGTCAAATTATTGGTGACAAAAATTCAGGAGTTGAAAAAGGAGAAAATTGTTTTATGATGAAGAACAAGCATTGCTTTCGATAGTAGAACCTAAAATTTTTATAGAAGCTTGCAAAAGTGCGGATTGGATCAATGTTATGAATGATGAACTTGATCAAATAGAAAAGAGCCAAACTTGGGAGCTTGCCCCAAGACCTAAGGACATGAATGTCATTGGGACCAAATGGATTTTTAAAAACAAGTTCAATGAGGATGGTCATGTGATAAGGAGCAAGGCCAGATTAGTATGCAAGGGATATGCTCAATTAGAAGGTGTTGATTTTGAAGAAAATTTTGCACATATGGCAAGAAACCTGTATAGTAGCAAGGTTTGGAATGCTCCTTTTACAGTATGTTGCCCTGTAGGTGCTGAGATTCAAGTGAATACTGTATTGACAGTTTGTGGACATATGAAAATTATGCCAATTACATTAGAGAAATGTCGATCTCGTGCCAATAGGTATCCTACGATGAATGCGTAGGAACCTTTACATAGACCATTTTTCTCTTCGCTTAGCTATGCAAATCTCATTTCCCTTTTTGAATACTGATATTTTCAAAGAAAATATGAAATAAGTAAATACATGCTAAAAAGTGAAGATGCTTAATTCATACAAGTGAAAGGAAATAAAAACATCTTTCCTCAAACCGTTGAATAAAAAAAAATCAAAAGAAACCAATGAAGCTACAAAAAATGGTTAAGTCAAGCATCAAATAAGAACTAGAAGCATTCAAGGGACTAACACAATATTTAACAAAAATAAACCCAAACTTCCACAATCGACATAATACTAAAAACATAAGCAGTAAACAATCCATAGAAATTTTCCAAGGTATCGGAGCTAGACATTAACACGGTTTCATGTACTATAATGAGCCCATTCTTGCTTAGCGAAAGTCTTGTTAAATTATTTATTTATCCTTTGATACTAGGACACTATCTATGTGAAGAGATAGGCCCCAGCTTTGTCACATTCCAGATTCATTTCATGTCACAAACAAGAAAGATAATGTAATAGTTAGATATCAAAACATCAATCTTAAATAACTTACATCAAGGAAATGTAGTCCCAATCATCAATGTTACAACGAAAAACACAAAATATAGAATATATTTTTACCTAAAATGCAACCTCAAATTGACATATAGTGATCTTGCTACCATAACGACTTTCCAACCTACTTCAAAAATAGAGGAACAACAAAGTTAGTCAAATAACATGAATCACATCATAAAAAATAGAACACCTGGACTTACATCCGTAAAGTGTCAGTGAAACACAACTGCACTAACTAGATTCAGGGCAAGTGGGGATTCCACTTGTTATCTCATCCCTTAATGGTCCAACGGACATGTGGGGACCTGAATCTTGTCAAATTTACAAACCGATAGAATCATGCATTTTCTCCTACACTAGCCAATTATGCCCGTGGAGGCTAAGACACATATGCATTGTAACTATGCCAATTGCATTAGAGCCAGAGGAATGTTGGTCTCGTGCCAATAGGTCTCCTATGATCAATGGATAGGAACCTAGTGCATCGACCATTTTTCTCTTCGCTTAGCTATGTAGAACTCATTTATTTTTCTGAATAACGATAAGTATTTTCAAAGAAAATATACAATAAACATAATATATTTAGAAAAGTGAAGACAATTAATTCATGCAACTGAAAGGAAATAAAAACATATTTCCTCAAACCCTGAATCAATGTAAATCAACTAAAACCAAACCAAACTACAACAAAGGGTTAAATAAAGAATCATATGAGAACTAGAAGCATTCAAGGGACTAACACAATATTTAACCAAAATACACGCAAATTTCAAAAATCGACAAAATGCTTCAAACAAAAGCAATAAACAAACCATAAAAATTTGTCAAGATATTAGAGCTAAACACCAACATGGTTTCATGTACTTGAATGAGCCCATTCTTGCTTAGCAAAATTGTTGTCAAATTAGTTATTTATCCTGTAATGCTAGGACACTATCTATGTGAAGAGATAGCTCCTAGGCCTAGCTTTGTCAAATTCCAGCATCGTTTCCCGTCACATATAAGAAAGGGACAATGTAAGAGATAAACATCAAAACATTGATCTTAAAATAAATTGCATGAAGGAAATGTAGCTCAAATAATCAATGTTACAAGAAAAAAGTACAATGTAGAATCTATTTTTACCTGAAACGCAGCCTCAAATTCACATATAGCGATCACCAACAAGGGTCCATGGAACAACCTAGACCAAAATAAGTCTCAAGTCCCTCATGTATATTGGATCATAATTCATAAATCGTTGATTAAAAATCAAATTTCCAATTCACATTATGGACTTGTTCCTCATTTTCAACATTCTCAACATGATCTTCTCCAGATGAACCATCATTATGATCCTCAAAAACATTATGTTCCATATCAAGTTCATTAGAGAAATTTGTTATATTGTTTTCTCCCCTTCTTTCATGATTTGATCGCCAAAGAGCTAGTGCTCTTTCATACGGAAAATTGTCAATCTCATACTTTGTTGCATATAATCTTAAGCATGTATCCACATTTTCATCAAGCTTGTTCCTCAACTTTGACTTCAATAATGATAGTGCACTAAATATTCTCTCATCCTCCACTGATCCCAAAATCATGGTTTGACATAAATCCGCTAATTTGAAATATTCCGACATTATTTGCCGTAGGATTTCGCTACCCCTAAGTTTAGTCCATAATCTTGTAATTGCACCATATTCTAGAGGATTATCCAACTCAGAATATTGATCCCACATTGTTGTAGTAAAGCATCGGGCTTGATCTGACAATTTTTTTCCATCTAAAATACCTTGAATATGTTCTCCTTGTATCTCGGCCTCTCAACAAAAATGGCTCTGCAAAGTCTTGCATTTCCCTATAAAGTCAACCTTTAAAGTATTTGAACATTGACGATGGTTCCAATATTGAGGGTATACCATAGACATGGCCTCCAACAATTCATCTCGAGGAAATCGTTCTCTTATCTTTGATGATAGTGATTTTGCAATTTCTATCAAGTTGTGCCTCACTGAAGTCACAACATTGTCAAATCTTTATCTTGACACGGGGCACTCTTTGGTGGATCTTCCTATCTCATTGTTATAATAAAAGGGAACCATATGACCACGCACTACCATACATAGCATCCCTTTTTCATCAAACTTAAGAAAAATTCATCATTTTCTATATTGATTATCTTAGTTCAATTTGTAAATGCTAGACCTGTAAAAGACTCTCCCATAATATACAAATTATTCAATGCAAGGCATCATAATTTTCTTTCATTTGTGTATTCAACAATATACATCATGCAACTTTGAGACATCTTCACAAGGTTATTCATTTCATGAAGCATAGGAAGAATTCCATCCAATGTTAATAATGTATCTATTTCAGTTAGTAGAAAGAGAAGAGTTTGAGTTTTTTCTACTCTTAAGCGATGTTCATACATTACCCCTACCAAGGATGCATATTCCTCGAATAGTCTTTCAGCTGGTCCCTTCAGTGAGATCTATCTTGTATCAACATCTTTTAATATTTTTTTTCCATTTGTAACACCGTCGGTAAAACTTTTAAACTCTAAAAATCGTTTGAGACTCCGACAAAAGTATGCATGAACCTCATGTACAAGATATTCAACTTTTGAAACCAATGCAAAGTTGCTCACTATTTTAAATGCAAGATTCATCTTATGAGCCATACAATGAATACTAAGCATATATCGTGAAGCTAAGAGTTGTAGTCTAGCACAAAGGTCGTTCCTTTGGCCCTGCATTACTGATGCTCCATCTGCTCCAACACATGCCCACTTTTTTGCAATCATTGAATGATCCATACCACCAATTTCCTTCAAACTATTAATAACAAGTTCATAAATATTTTTTGTTGTAGAACTTTTGCTCATTTTATGAATTCCAAGTAGATAGGAATGCCTGATATGGTCATTGATCATATAAATGTTCATGCAAATACATGAAGTATTATCAACAACCGTAACCTCATCCAAAGACGGTGACAAAAATGTAGCATTCGCAATCTTCTCTTTCATATCATTAATTTCTACTTGAGCTAGATATTTTCCCCATTCCCAACCACTCGTTAAAGACCAATGAGAAGATGAAAAATTTAGCACTTGAATAAAAGATAGATATTTCGTCATTTTTGGATAATATGTCATAGGACGACCATTGGATAGGATGTGAAATGCAGTGCTTAATTTTATTGTCTTTGATAACAAATTTGTTTCCATCATCTTTCCAAATTGAGATATGATGGTTCCTCCACTTTCCTCGAGTTTTCTCTTATTTATTAAGAATTTATTATATTCTTCTTCAAATTGAAGATGTTGACATTGGCTAAGATCTTTCCATCTAGCAATGGATTCCTTCTCACCATTTATAGTTTTCTTATCATACACCTTTCCAACATGCTTCTCTATTATGTTTGGCTTCATCTATAATTTCACGTCCCTGCCAACTTTCCAACTACATGAAATGCATTTAAATTCTTGTGAGGTCTCATTCTCATTTGTTGGAGGTATTGGTTCAATAAATGGGTATCTTGAGACCCATTCAAGTCGGAATTTTCTCCCCATGTCCCACCGACCCTTTTTCCTTTTCTTTGAATGGATTGTGTCACCTTGCAAGGAAAAATCTTCAACATTTGAACTACCAATTTCTGATGAAAATGCATTTGTCTCACTTTGATCACTAGAGGAATTTATTCTACCATCCATTGTATGGGTTGCAGATGCATTTTCAAAAGTGTTGAAATCTCTCTTACCAATACATTGCTCAAGAGAGCTTGAAGCATGAATATGCTGTGGATTATTGGATTGAGGGTTTTGAAAATATGATATTACATCCTTTTGTTTTTAATGTTTTATTTTTCTTTCCACGATCCATGTTTGACATCTTACTTAATATTCCACAATTGAAATTCCAAATCGATATAGAAACCAAAAGTGAAGCCCGCATGAGAAAAATGATATAAAATTAGTACAATAGCACATTATATTGCAAGAAAATATAATGAGACAAGACAATTGAGTAGGAAATCAAGAACAATAACCGCTCCATAGATAAATACTATCAATGCACTATCAAATGATCAACCATAACATCAACATTATTTCAAGGAAAATTCAATAACATGGTTATGCGCATGTGTTCATTTCTTGTTCTAATCACTTGGTTGATTAAAGTAAGTCCATTATCAAATAGTCAATACTATCTTTCCATAGTGCCAGCCACATAGAAACTTTTATGTATAACATTCACCCAGCCGTCTCAATCCCATTAACCTATAGGCTTGTTGGCTGGATTTACTTACTAAGGCCAACTAAGGAAAACTAACCCACACAAGGAATTTACTGCAATCTCCGGTATGTTTGGTATGGTTAATTTTCGCAGGTTATGGTCCTGCTACCATCTGAGTTTTCACTCTTCTTAGGAAGCATACAATCACTTAAACTCGGAAAAAGTAAATCCTAAGTTAAATGCTAATCTAAATTAATCTATCTATAAACTATGAAATTTTCCTAACTATTTCTAGTTGATTTAAATGCTAACTTAATTATGCTCTCTTTATGAGAGAGTCTCTGTTTTGTTTTGGGTTTTTGAAATAAGAATTTATCCAAGAATTTAAACAACTAACTTAATGTGTGCTTAATTTAACAGCTGCTAAAATTAATTAAGAAATGTGACTAAGAAAAACCTAAATGCAAGTTAACTACTTAAAACTATCTCAGCTAAGAGCAAATTTATGTAACTAAGTTAAGAATATGTTGATGATATAAATATCAGAAAGTAGATAATTTTAACTCAGAAAATAAGAAATTCCAAAATCATAACTATCAAAGATAATCAACGTTTGACAATTCCAAATATTTGATTATAATGATGATTATCTAATTACTTTAAAATATTTGTAAAATACAAAATACTTTAATTCATTAGCTAATAAATAAAGGTATCATACCATTGATCATATTAAGAAAACTTAATAAGATAACAAGGTATAAGACTAATATGAAATACAGAAACCGATTAATGATTAGAGCAATTCTTTAATACAATACATAAAAATCACATCACAGTATGATCGCATATACATAAATGTTCGAAAGTTAATATCGAAATATATATATATATATATATATATATATATATATGAAGTATCAAAACACTGTAAAACAAAGTGATACCAGTTTCAAGATATATGCTCGACAATTTCCTAGAAGGAAACTCCACAGAATTGTAGCAGCAAAATAGTGTCTTTACTTCAATACAGAATTTTCTCAAGTCATACTACCATCATCACAGTGGTGTCTCATCCATCCTGCAAATAAAAATGATACAAAATAGAAAACAAAATGAAGAAATCCAAGTTTCTTTCATTCTGTCTAGACCTCCCCCTTGGTGTAGCGTCCTGCTATTGCTTACATAGGCAAAACAAACAGAAAACTGAGAGGCAAACTGACTCTCCTGGCTGGCCGCAACTGGAGAAAACGTGTCCAGAGAACCTAGCAAATCTCCCAAAAGGTTCACTTTTTTCAGGAAATTCCTCACGACTCAACTAAATGAGCCCATTCTGCAAAAAAATCCCACGTCTCGGATTTCGTTATTTCACTTTCGTTTTCCCGCAGTTCGCTGCAGAAAACCGCCTCCTGAAAAATGACGGGAATCCGGTTTTTATTTCTTCCTTTTACCTTAACCTCTGTAGCTTTTAGTTTGCGCATTCCTCTTGAGAACTGACAAATGATTTTAACCTGGATACAAATAAAACAGAGCGGATAAATTAATTCTTAAAAGAGACAATATCCAAGGAAAAAGTAACATGTAAAATTGTGTTGAAAGTAAAAGAATATAAGAATTTTCCCGGTTGTTTTTATGAACATAGAAACGTCCATATCTCGAAATACTAAAGTGATTTTCACTTAACAACAATTTGTTGAATTCTTCAGCAAGATACGCGGTTTGTTGTAAATTCTTCAATGACTGGCAACAACCATTTTAAATGCTTCAATGATGGTGATGAACCCATGGCCTAGATGGTAACGATCTGGTGGAACATGTCATTTTCTTTTATGGACAGTTATCAATGATAGTGTGCTTCTCCTTTTACTTGGACTTCAATGATCTAGTGAAGATATTTATCCAGGAAAGCAGTGCACAGGTAGACCGATATCTTGGTAAGCTGGTGAAACAAGCTTAACAGATTTTCTTGAAACCCGTACATACAGCTTCGCTTACTGGTCAAATCGTGGGATCTTTGTTGATCTGGTATCTATTTGGCAATTAATTTGTTCAAGCTCTTTGACAACGTGCAGCAGAAAGTTTGAGTTGTTCTTCAATAGATGGAAAATGAAGCATTCAAAGGAGAAATCTTGGCGTTGTCATGAAACTTGTATTTTGTCAAACTAATATCGACAAGGTGATAACAACTTGACGCGCAATTTCATTCTTAGTGAAATAGTGGTATTGTGACATCCTTTTGTTTGAAAGCTTGGATTAAATGCCTTTTACATTAATACACATCCAAAATAAACCATTGATAAAGTCGATATTACATAAAAACGTGCATGTCTTATGATAATCATTAATGTAATGATGCATTCCATTCGTAATATTGAGTTATATTTATGCATAAGGATAAAGTGACTTCTTAATAATGAATTATGCATAATAAAAATTTAATAAACTTGAAAATTTTAATAATAAAAGAAGTAATAAAAGTATATAAACTATTGAGTATATTAAAGTTCTTTTATTAAAAGATAGAAATATGGCTTAAAACTAAACCAACAATTTTTCAAGTTTTAATAAAGGTTTATTGAATGTGTTTCTTCAATTGAGAAAAATGACCTAATTCATCATATAAAGAAATTGTCAAAATAAAAATTTCATACAAACTTATAAAACTTGGTAAGATTGTTGAAGAATCGAATCAGCCTTGTTCTAATGAACGAGAGTATTGAAATGTCTAAAATAAGTCCAAATGAGATCGACCAAGCGTTATTGAGAAATCATGAAGTAAATGAACCAAATTGATGGAAATGAACCATATCACCAAATCCTTACGAAATGAGAACCAGGTCGAAGGAAAAGCAATGCAAAGAGCGAAAGACCAAGGACCTAAAATGAAATCGATAAATAAAACCAAAGGTTGAGTATTTACAAAATTCTAATGGGGACCCTTTTATTTGCTAAACAAAGGGGAATTTGTTGGGGTGCCAAATAACCCAATAGTTGTGTGCATGTGTGTATTCACCAGCCACAAAATAGAGTAGACAACCTAATAAAATAACAGAAATACCATCTCATAATTGTATTAACTCGAAGATGGATAGTTGTGGTCTAAAGCTCCATGTAGGGCATTGCGGAGGGGCCACCACGATTTGGTTAAAGCATTTTGGACACAACGTACAAATTAAATGCAAGCTAGTTCTTCCAAAATAGTTGTTGGAAGAATTGGTTGGGGGTATGGGTGACTCAATCCACCTTCTAAGCAGTAACTAATCCCTATAGAGGAGGCATTAAACTCTACCATGAACCCAACACTCCAAAAGGGTAAATTGCGAAATACAAGGATAATTGGGTCATGTTCATGTCAATTCAAGTATATAGCCCATCTTATGTCTTGTTTATGCTTCTGTTATCGTTGTTGATCGAGAGATTATATAAAAATAAATGTGTTTTTGGTTTAGTTGAGGACAATTTGCCTTTTATTTGTTTTGGCATGAAATTCTAAAACATTCCTTATAGCAATATTGAGTTGACAAACACAAATAGCAAACAACAAGGAAAATAAAGCTTCTTTGGATGCTATAACAATGAAATATCTCAAATATTTATGGGTTTTTAGTGCTTTGAATTCCTTACGCCATAAGCATAAATTGTTTTGATGAGATGATAACAAAAGGAGGCATGTGCTTGTGCTCCTATGAGCAAGCCTAAAGTGGAAAAGTACTCAATAATGCATAAATTAAGAGGAGTATTTCGTTCAGCAAAAGATGTGTCTAAGCTGATAATGTTACAATGCTTGGACCCTTTCTCTTATGTTGTTTCTTCAAATGATTTCATCTTAATGTGTAATAATATCTAGCTATTCATGGGATAAAAGCATTTCTTTTTCTTATAATTGTATAAGTTGTAAGCCCACCCAAACAAAGCATGTGCCACATGCACTTCCAATCGTGTCTACATGTGAGAGAACTCTAATACAAGATTCCATACCCATGTGAGATGAGAACCTAAGTATACACTCATAGATTACAAATAAAATCCCACCTCAACCAATTGCCATGTGATATGATCCCAATCACATGTAAACAATATGTCGTGGACCCAATCCCCCCATGTGTAATGCATATTACAGAACTAAATATACTGCAGCCCATCCCCATGGGAGATAACAACATGCATGCACACAAATTTGAAATTACACACCAACTAGGTACATATTACATATCCAAGTTGTAATGTGCCCAAGTCGTTTTCCTTAGAAGTGGGGCATAATTTGACCTCAATTTTTCCACTATTTTAGCACTGGATGAAGTTTATTTTTTATTATCAAATTGAAATTATGCAAACTAGTAGAAAACTCTCTGTTAACTTATTACATGTATAAATTCGTAGAAAACTCTCTGTAAACTAATCACATGAATAGAGCAACTTTCAGAACCACAAAGATCCAACAAATTAAAATACCTAGTCCTAGAATAATTGGCACATTAACTGATTAGAAACAATACATTTGAAGTTAGCAGGTTGGCTTCTCCAGTTGCAAAATCAACTTCTCCATTTGCAAAATCAACTTTTGAAGACTCATCATCCAAATTGCAGAAAATATGAAAGAGTTGAAAGTTAGGGATGAGCAGCATGTAGTCATACCAAATCATTTTCAAGGTTTTGAGGCAGGACATACAGGTCTTAGTTTTAGAAGTTGTGATGCTAGTTACAGTGCAACATATGACAATGATAATGGCAGTGACAAGAGTTCCACTCCACTGCCCGAAGAGTTTCAAGCAGCCATAAATAAACCATGCAAAGAAACAATGGCACTTGTACCAATCCATGGTATTTGAAGTTGTTTAGGAATGTTTTGAAACCATAAGTATACTTATTTCAGAAAGTTGGATTGATGTGAAGGAGTTAAAATGTTTAATATATTATACATATAATATTGGGGTGACAATGTTCAATATGAGACAATATGATTGGTCTTCTAAAGTTAGCTTACAAAGCTGCATGGACCTAGGTGTCCCTAATAAAATATCTCTCCTCTAAAATAGAAACTGAACTTTCAAGGTTTATGCATAACGAAATTGTGGAATGATGTGTATCTTACCAAGGAGTTTGCATTAGATAGATCAAGAGTTCTCTTGGAGAAGACAAATATGTATAGGCTGAAGGTATTAAATTGTACCTCAATCTAGTTTCTCAAGGTCAAAAATTTGAGGTGGAAGGAGACTTCAAACTTATCACTGATATTCCATTGGACAAAATTAAGGATTCTTCATGGTTTCTATAGGATAAAATGGACTGGATTATATGAGCTACCACCAATAGAAAGATGGCTTATGAATATGTCAAAAGAGTTGGAAACAAGATTGCAGATTAGCTTGCCAATGTGACATTCGATAAATAGGGGTACCTAATAGTAATAGAAGTAAGGGAGGATACTAAAGACCTATGGGATGGCATGCCATCTGATATCCTATCACTTTCCCCCTACTCTCATGCTCATTTGAAGTATTTATGAAGATTCCTGCTATCATTCATGAGAGGTACACTAGCATATCCACCACATAGATTTGGAAAGGCTTAGGGAAATGGACATGCTTACCTTGCCATGATCCATATGTACACCTCATTAATCTCCCTGAGTGTCAAGGTGGCAGTGCAAAACATATCCATGCCAATAAGCATTATATAGGCTCATCTCAATCATTCCAGTTTGGATTCCGAGCATATGAAGGACAATGGAGTCTTATGCATAAAATAGGAGTGGCACATGGCAGAATTCACTTGCCATCAGACTTGGGCAATTAAAAGAAGAAAACAAGATCGTGTATGGAAACACAGGTAAAAAATTACAAGCTGTAGAGTTCTTGATTGGTAAGAATGAAGATGCCATTGAGAATAGCTTGGGAGCTATGATGGAAAAGTTACACTAGGTCCTATCTGTTCTTCAAGAATCAAAACTTGGATTTGAACGTTGAACTCTTGGGAAAGCTTATGAAAATATTTTAGGGGCATACAACAAGAAAATCTAAGGCTAAAAAAATGTGAATAACAAGATCCTGCTAGTTCTAGAGGTAATAGGGATGACTCAGACTTAGAGGATCTAACTCAACTTGGTTTCCTTGCATGCAAAGAATTGCAGTTAATTGTCAGAAGTTAGAACTATTACTTCAAAATGCACATGTCCTTTTTATTTCCATTATTGAAAACAAGATACCTAATATCTAATCAATTGAAACATGATACATCTTCTAGTGATGTTAAAAGGTTAAAGACTCTAGAAATCAACACAACAACAATGACAAGACAAGTAATTGAAGTTGAATACAAATAGGCTTTTCCCAGAATGTGCTTGCATAAACAATGTTCATATATATATATATATATATATAGCCACACTAAAGCAAGTGTATAGGCATAGCATAGAGAGAAGAAAAATAATAAATATATATTAAAACTTAATGTTTTCGAATAGCCACAAATAAGCAATGTCAAAAGCAGGTGAACTGCAATGAAATAAATTTGTAAGCAACCAATGTAGATCTCCCAAGCCATGGTGAGAACACGGTTTCCCAATAAAGAGTAAAGTAACTTTTGTGCCCTGAGCTTTACCTGCTCAAAATCAAAAGTTAGAGAAACTTGAAGGTACAACAAATATTCATAAAGCAAAAGAGTGCATAAGGAAATTCCATAGTAGTTTCCTTATCACTCATTTCACCAATCATATGCACCATTGAATCACTTTGAATAAGCATAAATAAGGTGACAGATACAACTTATTGCATACATAAGCACTACTGGCATAATCCTAAATGGATAAAAGCCTTTGACACCATATAAGAAAGGTCTCATTCTCTTCTCTTCCCAGTGTTCACAGGGTAATAATGGAGAAAAGCAAGCTAATGTTGCAGAATAAATCAAGGGTGAATCTATTGCAAAATTCCCAGTCCTGAAATGTTTAAATCCCTAAAAATTTTAAACCCACGGATTTTTTTATGGGATATGAAAATCTACTTTCTTCATATGAAGTGCTATGAGGTTGGAACCACTCTCAAACATACTGGAATAATTAATGGAAATATTAAATTATTAATATATTTTAGTATACAGATAGAAAAGGAAAGATAAAAGAGAATGCCAACTTTTACTTTAAAAAATTATTATTACCAGTTATGGCTTCGAGCAGATAAATATGCCTCGCTTTTCCCTTTATATTTTTTGTCCAAATTGGCAAGCAGGTGGGTTTGCAAGCTGATGACTGGTCAAGGTTGGAACTGACTGGTGTGGGACAGAATGAGACTGTTGGTCCACTCCATAGGCCAGTTCAATGTCCTCAAGGGGTGAAATGTCCGGTTCTGGTTCAGTACAGCCAATTCCAACATTGACTACTCCTAACTCAAAGTAGTCCCATTGACCTATTATATTATCTTATCTTATGACTTATATATGATTCCTAGGGAAGCATAATGTTTGTTAGGCCATTTTTAAGAAGCCAATCACAAAAATAAAAATATCATATCCAAATCATATATTTTTTTCCAACCAAAATGCTCGAGATTCAAAATCTCTAGTTTAAACTTGAAATAGCCTAGGCGATAACTACATAAATATATATTATCTTTATATTCCTTCAGATTGTTTACACAAAATGTTAATTCCCTCTATAAACACACATTCATAAAAAAATTCTTCTCAATAAGAATTCATAATCCTCTTGGTGTTGTCATTTGTTATCTTTAGATCGAAACTAGATTCCTTTGCATAAGGCCATTTAGTTAGCTTCCTAAATTTGAAATGAGGGAGGTTCCAAGCCCAGGTGGACGTCACATGAACATTGAAGTAATGGATGAGGTGAGGTTGCTGCTATAACACAACATCATCAGACACAGTAGTTATATCTAATAAAATCAAGTAGGTATTTCCTAACCCCACATCCTGAACATCATCAAAGATCACTTTCTCAATCAATCAGCAGAATAATTTAAGGGAACCATGTCTAATGAGATTGAACTAGTCCACATCTCTGAGGACAAAAAAGGCATTTTTTGTGGCCATCTGTAGAATCAAAAGAGTTTGAAATGTTTTACTCCAATCATGTAGTACTCAGTATTTGGAAATAATAACGCGATTATTTCTCCAGTAATAAAGCTATCCTTGAACTTTATGAAGGGTTTAAACTAGGAATATCAATAAAAACTGCCCAATATTTGGAAATAATAGCGTGATATCCAATAATCGAGCTTATAACATAAATAATAGAAAATAAGAATCACGTTGCCCATGTATCATAGCTCTAAAACATACAACCCAAGCCAAAAACAGTGCATAAAACATCATCCACGCCATGAACACTACTATAAAAAGGTGAAAACGTTACTAACCCTGAGCGTGAACAAGAAGGCTGTTGTCCTCTGACTGTTGGCGTTTGCTTTCAGATATATGATAAAAACCCAGAAAGGAGGGATGAAGGATCAACACTACCAGTCCTTTGTGAATAAGGTAGGATTCTAACCCAATATGACAGATGAAGATCCTTCCTCTTAGAACCAGAGAAAAAATTCCCTAATGCATTTTTGGAGGTGGAATCATAGATGCAACCTTTATATAGATATTCTTTGAGCATGATGGATCAATGCCAATTGATTGATTCTCCTCTAAGTTGGGGAGTATAAATTCATTGATAATCCTTAATCCTCCTTAATCCCACAAAATCGAGGTGAGTAGCATGAAAACCTAGCTTCAAATTAAGGCGGATCTAACCGTAAAACTATATTCATCCAAAAATTTGGGGCGAATTCAACTGTATCAACAATTTCGAGGAGTTGGAGAGGGCGAAAATGTCTCGTGTAACCACCATTCCTGGAAATTAGGGGGTGAATGCGACAAGAACGACTGGAATTTGAGGGCGAAATCCAGTTTTACAATTTCTTTAGCAAATACGGTACTGGGCTAACCTCTTCCAACATTTTTTTTGGTAAATAAATATTGGGCGAAATTTAAATAAGGAAAAAAATAGGTTTAATATTAAAAATTCGCCCCTTAAATTGTCAAAATCCCCTCTAATTATCCCATGGGCGAAAAATCGCCCTTAAAATCATCCCTGTTGAATCCATTAGAATGTTCTTAGATTTTGCATGCTACAAGGACTTCAAAGTGTATCAAATGGATGTAAAATCCGCATTTTTTAATGGAGAACTTGAAGAAGAAGTATATGTACAACATCTTGAAGGTTTTCTCTTATCAGAAAATAGAGATTATGTTTGCAAACTTAAGAAGGAACTCTATGGTCTTAAACAAGCTCCAAGAGCATGGTTCTCAAGAATTGACAAGTATTTAAAACAACAAGGATATAAAAGAGGGGCTACTGACAGTAATTTGTACATAAAGTTTGAAAACAAAAATATGATCATTGTTGTACTCTATGTAGATGATATCATATTTGGAAGCGATCTACAAATTCTGACTGTAAAATTTGCTTCAGAAATGAAGAAGGAATTTTAAATGTCAATGTTGGGGGAAATAACATTCTTTCTAGGTTTACAAGTATCTCAATTCAAAAAAAGGGATCTTCATCTCTCAAACTAAGTATATCAAAGAGATGTTGAAAAAATTCAAAATGGAAGAATCCAAACCTGTTAGTACTCCTATGCCTACTGGTTGTAAATTGAGCAAAGATGATGAATCCTTAGAAGTATATCATACTATGTATAGGTCAATTATTGGTAGTTTATTATATGTAACAACTACAAGACCGGATGTAATGTAGGCTGTAGGTTTGGTGGCCAGATTTTAGTCAGCCCCAAAAGAAACACATGTGGCTGCAGTAAAAATAATTCTTAGATATCTAAAAGGTACTATGGATTATGAACTATGGTATCCAAAAAACAATAAATTCACTCTAAAAGCATTCACTGATGCAGATTGGGTAGGAAGTATTAATGATAGAAAAAACACTAGTGGAGTAGCATTTTACTTAGGAAATTGCTTGGTGTCATGGCTAAGCAAAAAGCAGTCTTCCATTTCACTATCTATAGCAGAAGCTGAGTATATTGCTGCTGCATCATGTTGTACACAATTCATTTGGATGAAGCAAACATTGGAATATTTACTTGTAAAATATGAAGACCCCATAGTTATATATTGTGACAATACAAGTGCTATAAACATATCCAAAAATCCTGTCATGCACTCCAAGACAAAACATATTCCAATCAAATATCATTTTTTAAGAGAGCAAGTATCACAAAAGATTTTCAAAATGGAGTATGTTGATACAAAGGAACAAATAGCTGATCTTTTTACTAAACCGCTACCTAGAGAGTCATTTGCATATCTCAGGAAAAAACTGGGAGTTATCTCTCTTCATTAAAATAAAATGAAGATTGTAACCTTGTCACAAAAGGGACATAGTTGAAAGGGGGAGAAATAGTGACAGGGGGGGATTTATGAATCTTTTTCATTAATTCCAAAAAGGGGGAGGAAAAAATTTGAAGTTGTTGTCATTGATGACAAAGGGGGAGAATGTTGAGTATAATTGTCATTGATGCCAAAAGTATTCATTAATGACAAAGGATATGATGATATTCAAATCCACCTGATGGTGTTCTAGTAACTTCATGATGTAATTATTACAATTTGACCTAATTATATAAATATTTGTCAGTTTGGAGAAATTCTGGAAATTGACTAAGTGTTGGAAAATTGGTCCAAATGGCCTCAAGAAAATGTCCGCCATACCTCATAAGAGAATGATAAAAAGTATCTGAAAATATCAAGCTATACCTTGTTGAATAGGATATCTAAACATGGTCTCATTCCTCCAAAAGAGTTTTGATGACAAAGTTATAGGTATGCCAAAACAAAGGTTCAGGCAGTTTTACTGGTTGGGAACCCAACTCAATAAAATGCCCGCCCAGGTCAGAGGATGATGAATCTGGAGATGAAACCAATTGTGATGAACTCAATTAGATGGATACTATTGTCTGGTATCATATTTTCAGTGATTTGGTGAAATAAATATTCACCTTGAAAATTGAAAGATTTGGCTAAGTATAAATTCTTCTTGCAAAACTTCCTAAGTAGCCTCAGAAAAATGCCCGCCACCTTCTGTACTTGATTGATTAACTAAATATGAGGATATATGAATGTAGAGTGTTGGTTTGTGCATCTAACCATATGATTACTTTTCCAAATAAATAAACGAGGGTGAAGATATTGGTCTGCCAAAAGTGCCCTCTAGCTTGATTTGCACTTCTCTAGTAAAATGCCCGCCAATGAGAGAGAATGAGGTTTCAGAGGATGAACTTGACATGGTTGGAATCTACATGATGTCCCCCATGTTGTGGATGCTTCATATTTCCATATTTGTGAAAATAAAAATCATCTTATTTGACCTAGGGTTTTGGAAAAATGTCTGAGTGTATAATCCATAAGTTTAAAAGGCCATTTATAAATTCCCACCATATGCTCTCATTCTGTAAATAAATTTATCAAATGGTATGAGTTTTTTCCTTGATGATTTATCCATCCAGCCATGATCTTGGTTTCCTCCTTGATGGTCATACGTGCGAGATTTTGGTCTGCCAAAATATGGTTATTCACACTTTATATATGCTCGTAAAGGCATTAATGAAATGCCCACAAGGGGCTTAGGATATGACCGCAAGGGGATTGAATAATGGTCACAAAAGGGGCCTAAGGATATTCCCGCAAGGGCCTAAGGAGATGCCCGCAAGGGCCTAAGAATATTCCCGCAAGGGCTTAAGGTTATGCCCGCAAGGGCTTAAGAATATGCCCGCATAGGAGCCCAAAGATATGCCCACACGAGATTAAAGATATGCCCGCAGGGCTTAAGGGTATGCCTGCAAGGCTTAAGGGTATGCCCGCAAAAATTAAGGATATTCCCACATGGATTAAAGATATTCCCACAGGCTCATAAATTAAACAAAGATCTAATTCGGTAGTTAATAAACAAGATCTAATTCTTCTGGAAAGACACGACGTGAAAAGACACGAACTTCACAATGAAGAGATGTGACCTGAAAAATATGAGATACATGAAGAATATATAAACAAAAGATTGAATTAACGGAATATGTATCTGTAGTCCAGATCGAGGTAGCATCAAGTAAAGAGAGAGACCAAGAAAATGAAGAAGAACCAGTGACAGAATTGAAGAAAAAGAAGATCTGGAAATATGATAAAAACAAATAAGGGTGGTTGGGAGGTGCAAGGACAGGCTGCAAGCCTGTAGGGGGTTGTATCCTCCTTCCAGTTGTTGCTGGTAAACAAGGTGTTGGTGCATCCTTCAGTTGTAGCTGATAATTTGGGTGTTGGTGCTTCCAGCAAGTTGGTGATTGAAAACTATGTGTAAATATAATTTTGCAGTAATAGAAAGTATTGGTGGTTTTCCCAATTAGGATTCCACGATAATATTGTGTGTTATATCTTCTTTGTTGATTCTGTTTTAAATGTGATTCTATGACAGTAGATGAACTACATGGGATCTTCACTGCCTAAGATATGAGAACAAGACAAGATGGACAATCAAAGAAAGAAGCATCATTTAAAGCCATATCCAAGAACCAATCGGAAAAATCAGATGATGAAGAAGCCCTTTTCATCAAGAAGCTTGAGAGAGGTACTGGAAAGTACAAGGGAAAGCTACTTCTAAATGGATTTAACTGTTGAAGAATTGGACAGTTTGCTTCAAAATGTCCTTATCCTAATCAAAATGGAAGTGATGAGAAAGAAGCCTCAAAGAAGTTCAAAAAGGGAAAAGTAGGAAACAAAAAGAAGTTCAATGAAAAGAAGAAGATCTTTTACACCATGGAAGATAGTGAAGATGAAGACACAAGTGAATATGAGGAAACCGATATTCTATTCATGGGAATAGAATTCCAAGCTCAAGATGATGAATCAGTGGAAGAAGGAGAAGTAGATCTAAGAGCTGAATTAATAAGTGCTCTTGAAGAACTTGAAAAATGCAGGAAAAAGAACAAACAGTCAAACCAAATCATTAGTGATTTGAAAACCCATCTTGAAGAGGCCACGGAGATCGAAAGATACCTAGATTTACAGCTCAAAGAGAGAATACAAGAATAAGAGAATATTGAAGAAGAAATTATGCAGCTTAGAAAGAAGTTCAATGAACAATCTATTAAGTCAAAGTATGAAAACAGTTCAAAGACTTTAGATGACATCTTGAGTAGCCAAAGACCATCAACAGATAAATCTAGTTTAGGATATGACAATAAAAGGAATCTAGAATGTTCCTCCTTCACAAACCAAGGAAGAAATAAAAGAAGTTATGCTGCTGCACTAAAGAGTCCATTTAAAAAGGAAGAAAGCAAGAAATCTGCTCCATCTTCTCTTGACAAAAACAGAACTAATGTAATTCCTAGAGGACCAAAGACAAATAGATATCATCAGATCTTCTTTGGACATTGTTACTCTTGTAATAATTTTGGACATAAATCCCTAAATTGCAGAGCATATGGAAAGTTTTGTGACTACAAGAAGAGGGCATCTAGTAACAAGACAAAAGCAATGAATCATAACTTTTTTGCACCTCTTCAAAAATATGACATAGAGTGTTATAAATGCAATAACCATGGACATATAGCAAGAGACTCTAAACTAATGAATCCTACAAAAAGGACTGCTGCAAAATAAATCCAAGAAAAAAAATAGAGAAAGGATTGGAAGAAAAAGAACGAGGAGGATAGATCCATGATTGCTCTATGTGTGATAGAAAAGTAGAATCTATGGAATATTCACAGTGGGTGTTCAAAGCATATGACAGGTGACCCAAATAAATTCATAAGCCTAAGAAAAGATAATAAGGGTAGATTCACGTTTGGAGATAGTATGTCTTCCAAAATAATTGGCAAAGGTACATCTATTATCAATAACAAGATCAAAGTTGAAAATGTGTTGCTAGTGGAATACCTAAAGCCTAATCTTATCAGTGTAAGTTAAACTTGTGACCAAGGGCATATCTGCACGTTTGACTTTGAGAAATGTGAAATCATAAAAAAGGATTCAGGAAGACTTGTTGGGACTGCTATAAGAAATTCAATTAATGTGTACATCCTATAAAATGAAGATCAATGCTACATGCGTATGATTGATGAAACTTGGTTATGGCACAGAAGGATGGGACACTTAAATTTTGATAATCTTGTCAAGGTAAGTAATAAGGAGGCTGTGAGAGACTTGCCAAAAATCGTGAAACCTATGAACGCATTTTGTAAACATTGTCAACCTGGGAAGCAAACTAAAGCTAGCTTCAAATCAAAAGAACACGTGACCTCACATCCTTTGGAAATAGTTCACACTGACCTTTGTGGACCAACAAGGACTAAAATATTGCAAGGAGAGTATTATTTTATGTTACTCATTGATGATTACACAAGGATGACTTGGGTAACATTACTCAAAGAAAAATTAGAAGCCTTTGAAAAGTTCAAAATTTTCAAAGCAATGGTGGAAAATGAGATAAACCAAAAAATAAAATGTCTTAGGTCAGATAATGGAGGTGAATTCACTTCAAATGAATTCAATGAATTTTGTGAAACCCATGGGATTAAAAGACAATTTTCAGCCCCAAAGACACCTCAGCAAAATGGCATGGTGGAAAGGAAAAACATGACAGTCTAAGAAGCCGCCAGAACCATGCTAAATGAAGCAAAAATTCCTAATATATATTGGAGAGAAGCAGTATAAAAAGCTGGCTATATACTTAATAGAGGACAACTCAGAGTGACTAATGACAAGAATCCTTATGAACTATGGTATGGAGAACCTGCATCAGTCAACTATTTCAGAGTATTTGACAGCAAGTGCTATATAAAGAGGAATGAAGATGATCTTGGAAAATTTGACTCTAGAACTGATGAAGGAATATTTTTAGGATATTCTTCCTCCAAGAAGGCGTACCGATGTTACAATAAAAAATTACACAAAATTATAGAGAGTGCATATGTAAGAGTGGATGACATAAATTGAAGAAGAATAATAAGCAAAGATGAATATGCAAGAACAAACAATGAAGCAGAAGTCTTGCAAAAGAATGAAGATGTTTTTGAGAGAGAAGAAGAAGAAGAGGAAGAAGAAAGAGAAGAGTTACAAGAAGACGAAGATGAAGATTCTCCAAGAGCTGATACAAAAGCACCATCAAGAATAATACAAAAGAACCATCCTGAAACGAAAATTATAGGTGACAAAAATGCAGGAGTCGGTACAAGAAGGAGATTATTTACTGAACGAGCCCTATTCTGAGTGGTTGAGCCTAAGAACCTTGCAGAAGCAAGCAAAGATGATGATTGGATCAAAGCCATGAATGAAGAACGAGATCATATTGAGAAGAACGAAACTTGGGAACTTGTTTCAAGACCTACAAACAAGAATGTTATAGGGACCAAATGGGTTTTCAAGAATAAGTTCAATGAAGATGGTAAAGTGATCAGAAATAAAGCAAGACTAGTGTGTAAGGGATATGCTCAAGACTAGTGTTTTTGGCATTCTCATGTTATAAAAACTTCAAAGTATATCAAATGGATGTCAAGTCTGCATTTCTAAATGGGAAGCTAGAAGAGGAAGTATATATTGAACAACCTAAAGGTTTCCTCCTTTCAGAGAATAGGGACTATGTTTGCAAACTAAAAATGGAACTCTATGGTCTCAAGCAATCCCCAAGAGCATGGTTTTCAAGGTTAGATAACTAATTAAAACAACAAGGATATAAAAGAGGAGCCACCGATAGTAATCTCTACATAAAGATCGAAGATAAGAATATGATCATTGTTGTTGTTTATGTAGATGATATCATATTTGGAATCAATCTACAAATACTAAGTGTAAACTTTGCTTCTGAAATGAAAAGGAATTTGAAATGTCAATGTTGGGTGAATTAACATTCTTCTTGGGACTACAAGTTTATCAATCAGACAAAGGAATCTTCATTTCTCAAACCAAGTACATCAAAGATATGCTTAAGAAGTTCAAGATGGAAGACTCCAAGCCTGTAAGCACTCCCATGATCACTGGTTGTAAGCTAAGCAAGAATGATGAGTCCTTGGAAGTGGATCATACCATGTATAGGTCCATGATTGGCAGCCTACTGTATGTGACAGCTACAAGACCAGATGTAATGCAAGTTGTAGGATTGGTTGCTAGATTTCAATCAACTCCCAAAGAAATACATGTGACAGCAGTAAAAATAATTTTCAGATATTTAAAAGGCACTATGGAGTGTGGTTTATGGTACCCAAAATTCCAAAACTTCGCCTTAAGAGCATTCACTGATGCAGATTGGGCAGGAAGTGTTGATGACCGAAAAAGTACCAGTGGAGCAACATTATTTTTGGGAAATTGTTTGGTATCATGGTTTAGCAAGAAACAATCCTCCATATCACTATCTACGGCAGAGGCTGAATATATTGCTGCTGCATCATGTTGTACTCAAGTCATTTGGATGAAGCAGACTTTGGAAGACTTGCTTGTGAAGTATGGAGATCCAATAATAATAAATTGTGACAACACTAGTGCTATAAACATGTCAAAAAATACTATTATGCACTCTAAAACAAAGCACATTCCAATAAAATATCATTTTCTAAGAGATCAAGTATCACAAAAGGTTGTCAAATTGGAATATGTAGATACAAAAGAACATATAGCTGATATTTTCACTAAGCCACTACCCAAAGAAGCATTTGAGCATCTTAGACAGAAGATGGGAGTAATCTCTTTACAATGAATAAAAAGGAGAAAAAAACATCATGTTAGGGGGAGATATGTGGACAGGGGGAGATGTCAAAAGGAGGCCTTTGTCATTAATGTCAAAGGGGGAGTAAATCAAGGAGTGGTTGCCATCAATGCCAAAGGGGGAGAATGTTGTGTATGGTTGTCATTGATGTCAAAGGAGGTCATTAATGACAAAAGAATTGATGAGGTGGCATGGGTGATGAGGTTGGAAAAACACATGATGGTGTCCTAATGTCTGATAAGTGGTTTGTAAGAAATGATAATTTTGGGAATTTGACTAAGTGATGAAAACCTGCCTTAAAGCAGCTGCCTTATGAAAATGTCCACCATAATTCATAAGAAGAAGAAAATGCCTGCCATGACCTGCCATGCCATAGCTTGTTGAAGTATGTATCTGAACATAGTCCCAGTTCTCAGAAAAGCTCCTTGAAGAAGAAGATACAGGTCTTCCAAAAGAAGGTTTTTTTGGTCAAATTAGTCAAAACTGGTCTAAGAGAATGCCCGCCACAATTCATGGTGTGAGAAAATGCACGCACCATCATACCAGGATATAGCTTGGTGAAAAGGATATCTAGTCATGGTCTGATTTTTCCTTAATCATTTCCGAGGAGAAAGTTATAAATCTGCCAAAATAGGGTTTCAGAATAAACTTTGGATAAATTCCTGAAAATGACTAAGTGTTGGAAAACTGGTTCAGGTGACCTTGGAAAAATGCTTTTTGTGCCTCATGGAGAATGATATAAATTATCTAGAACCACCATGCTTTAGATTGTGAAGGAGGCTATCTCTCCATGGTCTTAGTTTTCAAAAAAGGTGTTTGATGACAAAGTTAACATCTTGCCAAAACAGGGGTTCAGGTTGCTTTTACACCAAAGTAGCAAAATCTACCTAAGTGGCCTCAGGGAAATGCCTGCCATAGTTTGTGGGTTGAAGAAAATGCCCGCACCATATGGTCATATTGTAGATGGGTGTTTTGTCTACTTGGCCATGTCCTCACATTGATTTGAAAGTGCCTAAGGAAGTTATGGATATGCCAAAGGTAAGAAAAATATTATTTTTCATATTAAGGACAAAAGAAAAATTGGCTAAGTGTTGAAAAGGGGCAAGGGTTAAGAATGCCCATAAGGGGGATTAGTTAAGCCCACAGGGGCTATGTGATACTCACAAGGGCTAAGGGGAGTTCCCATAGACCTTTATGCCTGCGGGGGCTTGTGGAATGCTCATAAAGGGATTATATGCCCGTAGGGGCCTAAATATGCCCGTAGTGGCCTAAATATGCCCACAGGGGCCTAAATATGCCCGCAGGGGCCTAAATATGCCCACAGGGGCTTAGGGTTAATCCCGCAAAAAGCCCGTAGGGTATAAGGTTAAACCCACAGGGGCCTAGGAATGCCCGGAAGGGGCTAAAGATGCTTGTAGAAGGTAAGCCCACATAAGGAAACCTGCAGGGAGCCCAAAAAGGAGGAAAAAAGCCTGCGGGCTTGAAGGGTAGCCATGGGAGAGGAAGCCCGCAACCCTGAAGATGATAGAAGCCCGCAGGATTGAAGGATGAGCAAAATGTTTAGTTAATTAATTAAATTTTGTAATAAACATAATTATAGATTAAAGAATAACCTATCAGAGATTTGAAGAGACGTGAAGGTTAAAGGTCATGAGCCTATTCTGAAAAGATGCAATGTTTAAGATGTAGAATATATAAACATAATTATGAAGAAGAAGAGAGTATCTCAGGAGTCTAGATAAAGTAGCAGCATGAGAAGATAGAGACTAGCAAAATGAAGAATATTTTGTGAACATAGTCGAAAGAGGAAGATCCGGAAGACTGAAAAAAAAACACATTAGGGTGGAAGGGTGGTGCTAGGGCTGGAAGGAATCCTACAGGGGGTTGTATTGTCCTTCCAGTAGAAGCTAGAAAATAGGGTGTCGTTTCATCCTTGTCTGTAGCAGCAGGCAGAAGATCTGGGGTGTTGTAGCATCCTTGTATGTAGGAAAAACTAGGGTGTTGTTGCATCCCTTCTATAGTAGCAGATAAACAATTTTGTAAAAAATCATCTTATTAATGAGTTTGAGTTTGTGGTTTGCTCTTTGAGGTTTCCACGATAAAATTCCGTGTCCTAATTTGTTTGATTCTTTGTGTGTCTTGTAGTAATTGTTTTAATAAAAGGAAAAATAAGGCAATACTAACTCACCCCCCCTCTCAGTATTGATGGATAATCCAACAATTGGTATTAGAGCAGGTTTCTTCACTATAGTCTAATCACTGGAAGAAATATCCTAATTAAGACCACAATGGATCAGCAGGAAGGATTAGCTACCAACAGACCTCCACTGTTCACAGGAATTAACTATGCATACTGGAGTGCAAGAATAAAGTGTCATCTAATGTCTCTTGGATGGAATGTTTGGAGAGCAGTTGAAAAGAAGTATAACATAGCAGACAACCTACCTACAGACAAAGAAGAACTTGACCAATATGAGGCCAATTCAAAATCCTTGAATGCAATCTTGAGTGGGTTAACAAACTCAGTGTTTGTGAAAGTCATGCAATGCAAAATCGCCAAGGAGGCTTGGGATAAATTGAAAAATGTCTATGAAGGAGCATCCAAAGTCAAACAATCAAAACTTCAGACATACAAAGGACGGTTTGAAAGCCTAAAAATGAAAGAGGAAGAAAATATTGTAGAATATCTTCTAAGAGTAGATGAAATTGTCAATGTTATTCGAGGCCTTGGAGGATAATTAAAAGAGAAAGAAGTAGTTGAAAAAGTACTAATAACCCAACCAATGAAGTATGACTCAAAGGTATCTACTCTAGAAGAATGAGATGATATTGAAGACATGATAGTAGATGAACTACATGGTATCTTCACTGCCTACGAGATGAGAACGGGACAAGATGGACAATCAAAGAAAGAAGAAACATTTAAAGCCTTATCCAAGAACCAATTAGAAAACTCTAATGATGAAGAATCCCTTTTCATCAAGAAGATTGAGAGAGGTACTGTCAAGTACAAGGGAAAGCTACCTCTAAAGTGCTTTATCTGTGGAAGAATTGGACACTTTGCTTCAAAATGTCCTTATCCTAAGCAAAATGGAAGTGATGAGAAAGAAGCCTCAAAGAAGTTCAAAAAGGGAAAAACAGGAAACAAAAAGAAGTTCAATGAAAAGAAGAAGATATTTTACACCATGGGAGATAGTGAAGATGAAGACACAAGTGAATATGAGGAAACATATATGATGGATCAGTGGAAGAAGGAGAAGTAGATCTAAGAGATGAATTAATCAGTGCTCTTGAAGAACTTGAAAAATGCAGGAAAAATAACAAACAGTCAAACCAAATCGTTAGTGATTTGAAAACCCAACTTGAAGAGGCCAAGAAGATTGAAAGATACCTATATTTACAGCTCAAAGAGAGAATACAAGAATCCAAGAATCTTGAAGAAGACATTATGCAGCTTAGAAAGAAGCTCAATGAACAATCTATTAAGTCAAAGTCTGAAAACAGTTCAAAGAATTTAGATGACATCTTGAGTAGCCAAAGACCATCAACAAATAAATCTGGTTTAGGATATGAAAATAAAAGGAAGCCAGAATGTTCCTCATTCACAAACCAAGGAAGAAGTAAAATAAGTTATGTTGCTTCACTAAAGAGTCCATTTAAAAAGGAAGAAAGCAAGAAATCTGCTCCATCTCCTCTTGACAAAAACATAACTAATGTAATTCCTAGAGGACCAAAGACATATAGATATCAACAGATCTTCTTTGGACATTGTTACTCTTGTAATAATTTTGGACATAAATCCCTAAATTGCAGAGCATATGGAAAGTTTCGTGACTACAAGAAGAGGGCATCTAGTAACAAGCCAAAAGCAAGGAATCATAACTTTTTTGCACCTCTTCAAAAATATGACATAGAGTGTTATAAATGTAATAACCATGGACATATAGCAACAAACTATAAACTAATGACTCCTACAAAATGGACTGCTGCAAAAGAAATCCAAGACAAAAAACAGAGAAAGGATTGGAAGAAAAAGAACGAGGAGGAGAAATCCATGATTGCTCTATGTGTGACAAAAAAGCAGAATCTATGGCATATTGAAAGTGGGTGTTCAATGCATATGACAGGTGACCCAAATAAATCCATAAGCCTAAGAAAAGATAATAAGGGTAGAGTCACGTTTGGAGATAATATGTCTTCCAATATAATTTGCAAAGGTACAACTATTATCAATAACAAGATCAAAGATGAAAATGTGTTGCTAATGGAAGACCTAAAGCATAATCTTATCAATGTAAGTCAAACTTGTGACCAATGGAACATCTGCACGTTTGACTTTGAGAAATGTGAAATCAGAAAAAAAGGATTCAGGGAGACTTGTTGGGACTGCTGTAAGAAATTCAATATTGTGTACATCCTAGAAAATGAAGATCAATGCTACATGAGTATGATTGATGAAAGTTAGTTATGGAACAGAAGGATGGGACACTTAAATTTTGATAATCTTGTCAAGGTAAGTAATAAGGAGGCTATGAGAGACTTGCCAAAAATCTTGAAACCTCTGAACGCGGTTTGTAAACATTGTCAGCATGGGAAGCAAACTAAAGCTAGCTTCAAATCAAAAGAACATGTGACCTCACATCCTTTGGAAATAGTTCACACTGAACTTTGTGGACCAACAAGGACTAAAAGCATGCAAGGAGAGTATTATTTTATGTTACTCATTGATGATTACATAAGGATGACTTGGGTAACATTTCTCAAAGAAAAATTAGAATCCTTTGAAAAGTTCAAAATTTTCAAAGCAATGGTGGAAAATGAGATAAACCAAAAAATTGAATGTCTTAGGTCAAATAATGGAGGTGAATTCACTTCAAATGAATTCAATGAATTTTGTGAAACCCATGGGATTAAAAGACAATTTTCAGCCCCAAATACACCTCAGCAAAATGGCGTGGTAGAAAGGAAAAATAGGACAGTCCAAGAAGCTGCCAGAACCATGCTAAATGAAGCAAAAATTCCTGATATATGTTGGAGAGAAGCAGTATACACAGTTGTCTATATACTTAATAGAGGAGAAATCATAGTGAATAATGACAAGACTCCTTATGAACTATGGTATGGAAGACCTGTAGCAGTCAAGTATTTCAGAGTATTTTGCAGCAAGTGCTATATAAAGAGGAATGAAGGTGATCTTGGCAAATTTGACTCTAGAATAGATGAACGAATATTTTTAGGATATTCTTCCTCCAAGAAGGCGCACCGATGTTACAATAAAAAAATACACAAAATTATAGAGAGTGCAGATGTAAGAGTGGATGACATAAATCCAAGAAGAATAAGAAGCAAAGATGAAGATGCAAGAACAAACAATGAAGAATAAATCTTGCAAAAGAATGAAGATGTTTTTGAGAGAAGAAGAAGAAGAGGAAGAAGAAAGAGAAGAGTTACAAGAAGATGAAGATGAAGACTCTCCAAGAGCTGATACAAAATCGCCATCAAGAATAATACAAAAGAACGATCTTGAAACACAAATTATAGGTGACAAAAATGCAGGAGTCAGTACAAGAAGGATATTATTGATTGAACAAGCCCTACTCTCAGTGGTGGAGACTAAGAAATTTGCAAAAGCAAGCAAAGATGATGATTGGATCAAAGCCATGAATGAAGAACTAGTTTAGATTGAGAAGAACGAAACTTGGGAACTCGTTCCAAGACCTACAAACAAGAATGTTATAGGGACCAAACGAGTTTTCAAGAATAAGTTCAATGGAGATCGTAAAGTGATCATAAATAAAGCAACACTAGTGTGTAAGGGATATGCTCAAGTGGAAGGTATTGACTTTCAAGAAACCTTTGCACCTGTAGCAAGACTTGAAGCAATCCGAATGTTTTTGGCATTCTCATGTTATAAAAACTTCAAAGTATATCAAATGGATGTCAAGTCTGCATTTCTAAATGAGAAGCTATAAGAGGAAGTATATATTGAACAACCTAAAGGTTTCCTCATGTCAGATAATAGGGACTATGTTTGCAAACTAAAAAAGGCACTCTATGGTCTCAAGCAAGCCCCAAGAGCATGGTTTTCAAGGTTAGATAACTACTTAAAACAATAAGGATATAAAAGAGGAGCCACCGATAGTAATCTCTACATAAATATCGAAGATAAAATATGATCATTGTTGTTGTTTTTGTAGATGATATCATATTTGGAAGCAATCTACAAATACTAAGTGTAAACTTTGCTTCTGAAATGAAAAAGGAATTTGAAATGTCAATGTTGGGTGAATTAACATTCTTCTTGGGACTACAAGTTTATCAGTCAGACAAAGGAATCTTCATTTCTCAAACCAAGTACATCAAAGATATGCTTAAGAAGTTCAAGATGGAAGACTCCAAGCCTATTAGCACTCCCCTGATCACCGGTTGTAAGCTAAGCAAGAATGATGAGTCCTTGGAAGTGGATCATACCATGTATAAGTCCATGATTGGCAGCCTAATGTATGTGACAACTATATGACCAGATGTAATGCAAGCTGTAGGATTGGTTTCTATATTTCAATCAGCTCCCAAATAAATACATGGCATAGTAGTAAAAATAATTTTCAGATATTTAAAAGGCACTATGGAGTAAGTTTTATGGTACCCAAAATGCCAAGAATTCACCTTAAGAGCATTCACTGATGCAGATTGGGTAGGAAGTTTTGATGACTGAAAGAGTACCAGTGGAGCAGCATTCTTTTTGGGAAATTGTTTGGTATCATGGTTTAGAAAGAAACAATCCTCCATATCACTATCTACAACAGAGGCTGAATATATTGCTGCTGCATCATGTTGTACTCAAGTCATTTGGATGAAGCAGACTTTGGAAGACTTGCTTCTGAAGTATGAAGATCCAATAATAAGAAATTGTGACAACACTAGTGCTATAAACATATCAAAAAATCCTATTATGCACTCTAAAACAAAGCACTTTCCAATAAAATATCATTTTCTAAGAGATCAAGTATCACAAAAGGTTGTGAATTTGGAATATGTAGATACAAAAGAACAGATAGCTGATATTTTCACTAAGCCACTACCTAAAGAAGCATTTGAGCATCTTAGACAGAGGATGGGAGTAATCTCTTTACAATGAATAAAAAGGAGAAAAGGGAATCATGTCAGGGAGAGATATGTGGATAGGTGGAGCTGTCAAAAGGAGGCCTTTGTCATTAATTTCAAAGGGGAGTAAATCAAGGAGTGGTTGCCATCAATGCCAAAGGGGGAGAATGTTGAGTATGGTTTCCATTGATGTCAAAGGAGGTCATTAATGAAAAAAGAAGTGATGAGGTGGAATGGGCGATGAGGTTGGAAAAACACATGATGGTGTCCTAATGTCTGATAAGTGGTTTGTAAGAATATGATAATTTTGGGAATTTAACTAAGTGATGAAAACTTGCCTTAAAGCAGTTTCCTTATGAAAATGTCCACCATAATTCATAAGAAGAAGAAAATGCCCGCCATGACCTGCCATGCCATAGCTTGTTGAAGTATGTATCTGACCATAGTCCCAGTTATCAGAAAACATCCTTGAAGAATAAGATACGGGTCTCCCAAAAGAAGGTTTTTTTGGTCAAATTAGTCAAAACTGGTCTAACAGAATGCTCGCCACAATTGATGGTGTGATAAAAATGCATGCACCATCATACCAGGCTATAGCTTGGTGAAGATGATATCTATTCATGGTCTCATTTTTCCTTAATCATTTATGAGGAGAAAGTTATAAGTCTGCCAAAACAGGTTTTTAGAATAAACTTTGGAGAAATTCCTGGAAATGACTAAGTGTTGGAAAATTGGTTGAGGTGACTTTGGGAAAATGCCCGTTGTGCCTCATGGGAGAATGATAAAAATTATTTGGAACCACCATGCTCTATATTGTCAAGGAGTCTATCTCTCCATGGTCTTAGTTTTCACAAAAGGTGTTTGATGACAAAGTTAACAGCCTGCCAAAACAGGGGTTCAGGTTGCTTTTACACGAAAGTAGAAAAATATGCCTAAGTGGCCTCAGGGAAATGCCCACCATAGTTTGCGGGTTGAAGAAAATGCCTAAACCATATGGTCATCTTGTAGATGGTTTTTTTTTCTACCTGACCATGTCCTCACATTGATTTGAAAGTTCCTAAGGAATAAGTTATGGATCTGCCAAAGGTAAGAAAAATATTATTTTGCATATTAAGGACAAAAGAAAAATTGGCCAAGTGTTGAAAAGGAATTAAGTGTTGAAAAGGGGCAATGGTTAAGAATGCCCGCAAGGGAGCTTAGTTAAGCCCACAGGGTCTATGTGATGCCCACAAGGGCTAAGGGGAGTGCCCATAGGCCTTTATTCCTGCAGGGGCTTGTGGAATGCCCGGAAAGGGCTTATATGCCCGCAGGGGCTTAGGGTTAAGCCCGCAGGGGCTTAGGGTTAAGCCCGCAGGGGCTAAGGTTAAGCCCACAGGGGCCTAGGAATGCTCATAAGGGGCTGAATATGCCCGCAGAAGGGGCTAAAGATTCCCGCAGAAGGTAAGCCCGCAGGGAGCCCACAAAGGAGGAAAGAATCCCACAAGCATGAGAGAAAGAAAGCATGCAGTCTTGAAGGGTAGCCATGGGAGAGGGAGCCTGCAGCCCTGAAGATGTTAGAAGCCCGCAGGCTTGAAGGATGAGTAAGTTTTTTAGTTAATTAATTAAATTTTGTAATAAACAGAATTACAGATTAAAGAATAACCTATCAGAGATTTGAAGAGACGTGAAGGTGAAAGGTCATGAGCCTATTCTGAAAAGATGCAATGTTTAAGATGTAGAAGATATAAACAGAATTCTGAAGAAGAAGATAGTGTCTCAGGAGTCCAGATCATAGTAGCAGCATGAGAAGACAGAGACCAGAAAAATGAAGAATATTTTGTTAACAGAGTCGAAAGAGGGAGATCTAGAAGATTGACAAAAACACATTAGGGTGGTGCTAGGGAAGGCATGAATCCTGGAGGGGGTCGTAGCTTCCTTCCAGTAGAAGCTGGAAAACAGGGCATCGTTGCATCCTTGTCTGTAGCAGTAGGCAAAAGATCTAGGGTTTTGTAACATCCTTGTCTGTAGAAGCAGGAAAAACCGGGGTGTTGTTGCATCCCTTATGTAGTAGCAGATAAACAATTTTGTAAAAATTCATCTTCTTAAGGAGTTTGATTTTTTGGTTTTCTCTTTGAGGTTTCCACGATAAAATCCTGTGTCCTAATTTGTTTGATTCTTTGTGTGTCTTGTACTAATTGTTTTAATAAAAGGAAAAAGAAGGCAATACTGATTCACCCCCCCCTCTCAGTATTGTTAGATAATCCAACACTGAGGTCCCTATCCTCTAAATCAACAAATTCCTTCACATTTCTATGATCATCATCAATAATAGATAAAGCAAAACTAGACCGAAAATCAAAAGTGGAATACCTTCCTAGTTTCTTTCTTTCTCGAGATGATCTCCTCAAAACCGGGGTACGAGGTTCTTCTTATTTTGATTCAACTTCTTCCATTGATTCAAAGTAATCATTTTCTAACCCAAGCTCCGTTTTCTCTGGTTTCTCTTCCATTGGAGTCACTTCCTATATAGTAATTTCTTTGACCTCTTTAAATACAACATCTCGACTATAAACAAACTTCTTAGTTACAGGATTCCAAAGTTTAAAACCTTTCATACCATCTTTATAATTGATAAAGATACATTTTTCAGCTCTATTATCCAACTTACTCCTTTTCTCCTTTGGAAACATGTGCATAAGCATCACAACCAAAAAAAATCAGATGTTTAATATAAGGTTTCACCAGTCCATATATCATGAGGTGTTTTGTCAACCAATGTTGATGTGGGTGATCGATTTACTAAGTAACATGCATTATCCATTGTCTTTTCCCAAAATTATTGTCCTATCCCGGTATTGTTGAGCATGCTCCTTTCCTTTTCCATCACCATCCTATTCATCCTTTCTGCAACTCCATTATGTTGAGGTGTGTATGGAGTAGTATTCTACCTTGATATACCTCACTTCTTACATAATTCCTCGAATGCATTCCTGCATAACTCCCCACTGTTATTTGTCCTCAACACCTTTATTTTATTTTCTGACTGATTCTCTACAAGAGACTTAAATTCTTTAAACTTAGCAAATAATTCATATTTATTTTGAAGGAAATTAATCCATGTGTTCCTTAAGAAATCACTTATAAATGAAACACAATACATAGATATACTTAATGATGGAACCGACACAGGTCCAAACACATCACTATGTATTAACTCTAAAATTCCCTTTGCTCTTGTAGCACCATATGCAAATCTTACTCGATTATGTTTTCCATATATGCAATGTTCATAGAAATAAAAATCTAGTGTTCAATCAGACATACCTTCAACCATACCTTTACCTTGTAATGCTTGAAGGCCATTTTCTCCGATATGCCCCAATATTTGATGTCATAGCATTGTCTTTCACATTATTGTAGTCAGGGTTCTGTATTTTTTTATCTCCTCCCTAGGCACAATAGAACTATTACATTCATTGATGATGGTGCTTTCCAATAGTTTGTAAAGAGTTCCACTCTAAACTCCCCTCATCAATATCATTGATCCTCAAACCATTTTTCATTTTCCATTTCCACACACAATCTGTACACCTGCAACAGACATCTTTCTGATAGATATCAAGTTTCTCGGTAGATTTGGAATGTGTAATACTCCAAGGAGAGTTCTAATCCTTCCATCCTTGAGATTCAACTTAAATATTCCACATCCAATCGTATTGGATGGTGAATCATCTCCCAAGAACACATCTCCTCCATTATACTTATCATATTCACAAAAGCACTCCCTATGAGGGGTCATATGACATGACACACTTGATTCAATCAACCATACATCACGATTTGAACGATTACCTATGGAAGCTAGGTACACATCCCCTCCTTCTTCTAAGGATGTATTTGCCTCTATGTAAGGGGTATCCTTAGATCCCTTTGCTTTCTCAACATTATTAGATCTACACTACTTTTTATAGTGCCTAGCCTTACCACATTTACAAAATTTTTTTATAAATTTTACCGGGGATTTAAATCTACCCTTAGATTTAGGTCTCCCCCTATATCCCTTATTTTTGTTTCTCTCCTGGGGGTTACCTCTCACAGATAAGGCATCCATGCTTTTATTATCCATGGATTTCTGCCTCATCTCTTATGAAAACAGGGATGCTACTATTTCATCAAATTTTAAGGTCCCTTGACTAACACTACCTATTGCTACAATTAGGTTATCCCAGGAATCTGGAAAATAACACAATAATGTAATACACTTATCTTCTTCAACCATTGTAATTCCAACACAGGTTATTTGAATTAACAGATATTGTAGATATTTAGATGATCTATCACTGTGTTGCTATCATCCATTATGAGGTGATACCATTTTTTTGCAAAAACAACTGGTTCGCTAGGGATTTTGATTGATACAAACTCCCAAGCTTCTTCCCAATATTTAACACACTATCTTCTCTATACATGTTCAACAACACATATTCTAATAAACATAGTTGAATTTTACTCCTAGCCCTTCTTTCTAATGTAACCCAATCTTCTTTCATTCCAGTGGGTTGTATACCCAGATCCACAACAATCCATTGTTCCTGATCTACAAGAATATCCTCCATTTTGAGCTTCCATAGTTCAAATTTATGGCCGTTAAACTTCTCGATCTGGATTCTTGAACTGCTCTCCATTCTCTTTTACTGCACAAATTAATGCTGCAAAGCTCCCACTAAATACAGGTTTATCACAGACCCGAGATCTATCAACCACGTCGAACCTTCAGCAACAAAGGTGTCCCCCTGAAGCCAATAATAGAGCTCTGATACCACATGTACATTTTAAACCTTTGTAGAGAAGCAAAGCATACAAATTCTTTTAAGAAAAATAGATATTACACCACAACATTCACACATAAAACACAGAGATTTACCCTGGAAACCTTAATCGGGAAAACCAAGAAAAATTAGAGCCACACCTCTTATTTTCTAATCATGATTATTAACCACTCACAATAAAAAATATAGGTATTCCACAATATCCAAAACCCTTATCCATTAACCTATATTAGAAATAGACCCCAATCCCTTAATTGTGATTAAATTACATATTTTTGAGAAAAAACCCAAAAACAACCCAAAAATAGCTGAAACAATTTCAAACTCGCTTCGTAGAAGGGGGAGGGCATCGACATGCCCCCCCCCTGATACCTTGATATTAGTGGGGATATTCAGGTGCACTGTCGTCAGATGCATCCACCCACCCACACATGCAAATAATATAACACATACCCAACAACTAATCTGGATGTTGTATGGAGATGTAATATGTTCATGGTTAATAAATATTAATGGGATGAGGATGTTTTGGGATCCCCGTTCAAATTTGTTGTGCAATGTGTTTACATGATTTTTTTTTTTATAATGGTATTTATGTCATGGAATGTTGTACAGTAATCTTTATTTTGTTATAGTAACATTTAAGTGTTAAGTAATCATTATGCATGAGATTGTGCCCACCCCTTAAGGTTTCCCCTCGTCTATATTTGGTATTGGTTTCTCTTAAAGTGATACCTTCTTCCCTCTTAGAGGATTGAAAATACTGACACAACTATAATACTCTGTATGTTTTTGGCTCTTGCGTAATGACCCTCATATCAACCTATCGCCAACAAATGGTTCCATTACCAGGACCATGTTTATAAGTTAAAACATTAGTTGGATGGAAAAGGGTATCTATAAGTACAAGATTAAAGATTAGTGGAACAATATATTTGAATACTTTGTGTTATAAGAATACCACTTGAGATAATGGAATTTATTGATGTGTCGAGAGTTCATGATGTATGATGGACCATCATTAAATTAGTACATAATTTATCGGTGTAAATTTATTGTGAGATTGTATAAGTGGTTAAAGAGACTTGTAGAAGCCATAGAACATAAAGAAAGACAAAAGAAAATGATTTAATTGACTATTGTGAACCTTACTGAGTTGCATTGATTGAACCATCAACTTGTGTGAGTAGTAGAATTTTGGGTGGACAATGTTTTCAATGGATACATAGTGGAGTTCGTCATCGAGGATTGTAAGTCATTTTATAAAGCATAGGAAGATTTCAAGAAAATAGCTTAAGGGAGGCTAATAAAATAATTCCCATTGTGGATCAAGCTCTGGTTGGTAATACAATGGTTTATGTCATTTAATCATACCTCTATGGATGAATAAATAGCATGCATCATGGGGGAATAGCTAAAGATGATGCTAGTGAGTTGCAAAATATGAAGGGTTGGAAAGATGAGGGTGGGGGACTTTGAAAATAGTACAAGGGATAAAAATCCTTAATAAGGTGTGCTATTAGGGAGAAGTGGTGGAAAATCCATATGAGGGAAGTAAGGAAGAGGAATGAGCAGTTGCAAGAAGGTATGAGTGGAGAAGTGAGTGATGAGGAAAGGATGAGAAAGTTACAGAAGTTAAAGAGACATGGAATGTTGTGCAACTCCTAGTTAAAGGAGAGAGGAATAATGGTGGAAGAAAGCCTAGTTAGATGAATCTGGGGAGAAGGAGTTTCTACAAAATCAAAAGATTGAGATAATTAGGTCACCATGAGGGACACTAATATATAGAACAATCATGCAAAACCATCCCTATAAAAGGTTGCGAAACAATTAAAGCTAAATGATCCAGTTGAGATAGAAGAACATAATGTTACTAATAATAGTTTTGAAGATATATAAAAGATACTTGAAGACACAAAGTCCCCCCAATCCGTGGAAAGTATGCATGAAACCAATAGAATTGGTCTAGTCTTGACCACTCCCTTGACACCTTTAAATGATATGGTACTTTCTTTTTCTAATTTTGTATTAAGTTTTCCTTGAAATAATCATATTAATAGTAGTCACACTGTTCAATTTGGAGTACCAACACGAGGAAATAGTTGTGATCCTAATTCAATTTTGGTGAATAGTAACATAGTTGTAGTAGAACCTCAATTCTAGTTGTGTGTTTGAATCTAATTTTGTATCTAGGTCCTAGAGGGTTTGTTTTGGTAGGGCCTCTAGCAGTTGGGATAGTTTAGGATAATGGTGGATCCCCTATGCAATACATATAATTTTGGGGTAAAGGAATTGAGGAAGATGTATAACAACATTAGTTCTTGTGTGAATCTATTTGGTAATCAAAGGGGGTATAAGATGCATCCGAGATGGTAGAATTCCAAACAAGTTTTAGAGGATGAGCTTTGAAATGGTATATGAATTTTGTGGAACATCCTGCTCATGTTCCACCCCTCACATTGCAAGAGGTAAAGAAATAATTTTACTCAAAATTTTAGCTTCCCAAGTCAAAACAATAGGAAATAGAAAAGTTGAAGGAAATTCAACAATATGAAGGTGAGTCTACATGGGAGTACACATAAAGTTTTCAATATGTGATGAGCAAGCTCTCATTTCCCTTTCATGATACTCGTAATAATGAATGGTTTATCTAAGGGTTGATTCCATTAACTAGTAGAATCCATTTGAAGCAACAAACCATGAATACATCGAGAACTATGTTGGAGCAAGCTATGAATATCAAGGGCATGTCTAAGTATCCAAGTGGAGATAGAGTTGGAGCACTTGTGCAGGACCCGATCTATTGCAAATTTAGAATCAGATCGTTGTACTCAAAATAAAGATTCAAGAGTTGACAATCCTGAAGGTAGGCCACGAAAAAGTATGGTGCATAGTATACATGGAAGAGGGAGATAATGCCTATGAATTCCCATGATTGGGGGGGGTCAACTAAATCCCCTTGTAGGACCATTCTAGGAATACCTTTTGCAGTATTTGTACAAGTAACTACTTTTGCTCCATTCCATGGACCAATACCATATCATGCTTTCACAAATGTGCAAAACTCTCATCCTGGAATTTTTTATGAAATATAAAAAACTATTGAAACCCTCCTAGACACTACTCTATATTACAAAAGTATTATTCCATCCATAACACAATGTATTTTGAATTATGCAGTACCTCCACTCATGATATCCATTATCTATGATAGAGATAATGGATAAGATAGGTCCACATTCAACACTATTCGGATTTGATTGGGATTTTTAGAACTATGTTATCATCGATTTGAAGAGATAAATAATGAAATTTGAAGCTGATGGCATGAAAGTAACTCGACCTCTTGACCCTTATCAAGGGAATAGATATATAGAGAATGTTACACATGTTATGGAAAGGGATGTTATCAATTAGATTTATAGCTTAAATGTTGGAAAAAGGGAAGTTATGTCCAGTGATAGATGGCTTCCATCGAAGTTAATCAAAATTTCCACCTACAGGAGGACTACAACCAATATAGATTTCCCATTTGGCATATCAATTCCCCTCCTTCAAATGAATATTTAGACATGGTTTTTCCTTCAAACGAATCTCATGGAAGCATATGCATCAACACGCATATTTTTAACCTTAGCTCAAGAAGATGGAAGTTGGCCCTGAAAGTATCATTCCCCCAGGAGAAATTGATTAGTTCCAATGCCTTATTCTACACAGGATATGCTTGCAAAAGGTAATTTGACCAACATTTCAAAAATAATATCCATCAACGTTTCCGTAAAACCAAAAATTTATGAGAACATTCTTATTGGCATCAATTTTTCCTCCTAATAAAATGAGTACACAACCTATTTTAAAGAATTTCGAGATGTTTTCACTTGGTACTATGAGGAAATGCCTGGCATATATCTCTATATAATTGTACACAAAATTAAAAATTATGATAATGTTAAACATGTTTCTCAAAGCATTAGGTTGGTCAACCCAAAGAAAGAAGCTTCCATCGAAGCAGAGGTGAAGAAGTTACTCTGTGTTAACTTCATTTATCATGTCCCCTCAATAGAATGGGTATCCAATCCTATTCTTGTAGATAAGAATCAAGGTAAAATTTGATTCAATATTGATTTTAGGGATTTGAACAAAGCTTATTAGAAAGAAAACTATATGACCCCATTCATTGATCATATTATTGATGAATGAGTATGAAATGCTATCTTTTTATTTCGGCTATAACCAGATTCAAACTCAACCTAAAATCCAACATAAGGAAACCTTTATCTATACTTGGGGCATGTTTGCATATCAAAAGATGTTTTTTGGTATTAAAACTATTTGGGTGACATCTCAGTGGGCCATGCCGTATTATTTTCACGATATCAAGCACATTGTTGAGGCTTATCCAAGTGACCTAATTCCTCTCTCGAAAGCAGACAAACTAGACTACTACATGCCTTATTCTAAAACCAACTTGGAGTTAGCTATTCCTATTATTGGTATTTATAAAAAATCTATATAGCATCAACGCAGGGATGTTAAAATATTCATCACTTAAAAGGTATTTTTACTCTACCGTCACCAGTCTGCTTCATCAATAGTCCCCCCATGTTCACCTCATTGTATGTTCCCATCATGATCATGGAAAATGATCCATGGGTTCTACTTAGCATGTCTTAGATTGGTACTATGGGATCGAGTATGCCTTTATCTATGGCCAAAATATCTTATCATTCCATACAAATTGCTTTCATGGATGTTGATCAAAATCTCCACCTACATGAGGAGAACGATCGATTTACCTCGCCCGTTTGGGTTGTTGATTCTCTTCGCCCGTTTGGGTTGTTGATTCTCTTCCATCCATTGAATCCTTAGACATGATTTTTCCTTAATACAAATCCATCATGGAAACATTGTCGCATCCAAAATGAACTCTGAAGATATGGATCATCACAAAACCTTTTTAACTAAGCTAGAGAAGATGGAGGTTGGCCCTGAAATCCCCGTTTGTCCAAGAGATCTTGATTGGTTGCAATGCATTATTCTTACATTGGATGTGATTGTGGAAGGTCATTTGGCACACATTTAAACAATGATACCCATCAACATCTTCATCAAACCTGGCATTTCCAGGAATATTCTTATTGGTGCTAATTGTCCTCCCAATAAATTGAGTACCATGCACTTTTTAAATAATTTTGAGACGTTTCTGCAATATTGTGAAGAAATGCCTGACATAAATCCATGAATCGTTTAACACAAAATTAAATCCTACAATAATGTCAAACATTTTCATCAAAATATTGGGTCGATTAACCCAAAGAGAGCAACTTCCATCAAAGCAAAGGGGAGAAGTTACCCCACATTGGATTCATATATCATGTCCCCTTGATAGAATAGGTATCCAATCCTATTCCGGTATATAATAAATACGGCATAATTTGATTATGTACTAATTTTAGGTATTTGAACTAAGCATTTGAGAAAGACAACTAAGTATACAACCCCATTAATTTATCAAATTATTGATGAATGAGCTAGAAACACTATCTTTTCATCCATGGATGGTTTTTCTGATTATAACTAGATTCAAATTCGACATGAATACCAACATAAAACAACCTTTACCTATCCTTTGGGCACATTTGTGTATCAAAATATGTTGTTTGGCATTAAAAATGCTAGATCCAAATTTCAATTATCCATGTCAAATGATTTTCACGATATTAAGAATGATATTTTCGTGGCTTATCTAAATGAATTAGTTGCTCTCTCTCGAAAGAGGATAAAACATCTAGCTCATATATGTGTAATTTTTGAATGGTGCCATTATTCTAACATTTGATTAAACCCACAAAAATGTATATTTTGTGAAATTTATAGAATATTGCTTCAGTTCATTATGTCTAAGTATGGCATCATAGTTTATCCCTTCAAGGTGAAAGCGATCATTTGATTTCCCTCCCCATGTACAATTAGACAAATCATAAGTTTGCAAGAGAAATAAAACTTCTCGCGAAGGTTTATAGATAATTATGCAAGGAATATGAAAGGTTTATGTACCTTTTAAAACAAGGGGTTCCATTCATTTGGTATGATCAAGCCCAATGATCCTTTGATTCCTATAAAATCACTCTTATGTCTTCTCCATTGTTATGTCCTCCAGACTATAACAATTATTTTTTGTTATACCTAGCAACATTAGAATAAACCATAGGCATGGTCTTGACCCAAGAAGATGAATCACAACAAGAATACATGATATACTACCTAAACAAGGGACTTGTTGGTACCGAGTTGAGATTTTCCCACATCAAGTGGCATTGGCAGTAGTGCATGTTGTCTAATCGAGGGAAAATATTCAAAATGGGTTTTCATCCTCCAAGAGTTTAATTTACAGTTTGTTGCATCTAAATCCAAGAAGTCCATATATTTTGCTAAGTTAATGTTTGAGTTACCAAGATATAAGAAGGATATTCTAGTATATGATTCCTTAACAAATGAGACTTTACTCCTCATTGCCTCTACTGACCCATGGTATGGAGATATCCTAGTATATCTTCAAACTTAGGGGTTCCTTGCTCACTTATCACATGATGAATGACAACAGATTATGTACCAAGCCAAGAATTATCTGATTATCATAGACACTATATATCGCCAAGGTATAGATTTTATCTTGTGTCATTATTTAACTCATAAGGAAGTTGGGAAGTTTCTAAATTTATAAATTATGTCCATGCTAGATCATCTAGTGGTAATCTTTATGGTATGGGAACATCCTAGAAAATATTATGCACAGGTTAATTTTATCCCTCGATATTCAAATATTGCATTATAATATCCAAAAGTGACACCCTTGTCAGGTGTTTACTAAAAAAATGCATGCTCCCCCTACTCCTCTACACATTGTAGATAGTATCAACCACTTTGAAAAGTGGGTAGTTGATTTCATCACATGTAATAAATCCTCATATAAATACCTCCATTACATTTAGTGTCCATCAATTACTTCTCCGAGTGGGTCAAGGCCATGCCCACCTCAATTATTGACCTACATTGGCGCCTTTTGTATTTAATCACATTATGAAGTGTCCCTAAAGAAATTGTCATGAATCAAGAATCTCATTTCCAAAATTACATGATGTTAGAATCAACTGATAAGTTGGATTTTAAGAAAAAACATTCTTCACCTTCCTATCCTCATTCCAACGACCACATAGAAAATGTCGTCAAAGTCTTGAAAAATATGTTGTATGAGAAAATGAAAGAAAACAAAAAATATGGCATTTGAGGATTTTTATTCTCTGTGGGCTTACCAAACTTCTATGAAAAAATACCTGCATAATTACTCCTTTATAGTTTGTTCAATGCATGGAGGTGGTGTTACTGATTGAATGCAAAACACCTTCATTAAAACTAGCAATTGAATTCCACCCTAATACTTAAACCAAACTAGAACATCTTGTATACTTAGAAGAACTCGACAAGTACCATTACAATAACACAATAGATAATGAGACTCATAAGAAATGTGTCAAAATTCAATATGACAAGAGTATTCATCATCAGATATTTTCTGAAGGTGACTTAGTTTTTGTTTTATGAGGATAATGATAAATTAGGGGGAAATGAAGTTTGAACCTATGCGGAAAGGGCCTTACATTGTGAGTCATGTGATTTCAAAGGGATAATATGAGTTACTTGATTGTGAATGGTTTTCTTTGTCAAATACATAATGGGATCCACCTAAAGAACTACTACACATAAAGCATTAGGGATTCGTGATCCCATGTAAAATGTTGTAGACTAAAACTGGTATATTAGAATTTTTTTCTTTCTTTTGGATATATTACCTTAGTTTGGGTAGTTAATTATCATGCTTTGGTATTACCTTAACAAATGAAATCTAGTGCCACTTCATACATAGGATTCATACATGGCACTACTCCTCCCACTCAAAACATTGCTTCCATTGCCTGGGTGATTTTTTCACCCATTGACCAATTTGTGAATTTCACTGGTATTTTCTTTATTGCCTAAACCAACATTGTCACTTAGTATAGTGTTATTATCCAAATTGTGATAGAGGCTATCACTCTCAACTTTTGACACATTAACATCTATTTGGATTTTCAGTTAGCAGTGTGATCTCCATAAAACAATGTTTACTAGGTTTATTATCCTTGACTTTATAGGAATATTTTAATGGCATGTCTTCTTAAATGACAATTTGAATTTATCACATACATTCACATTCCAAAAATATTTAATGCATCGACTAATTTATTATCTAATTATATCATGGATTGGCATATGGTACATTGAACCATAAAAGGAATGCATGTAAAAATAAAAACCATGACATATAAATGAACACATCATTTGAAACTATATAAGAAGACTCACAAAAGTCATGTATCTATATATACATGTGTGTGTGTATCAAAAAATAAGAGATATGTAACATCATAGTGTTTATACAAAAATGAATATACATTGTCTATATACAACATCATTCTATCTAACCTCACATAGAAACATAAGTCGAGTACAAAAATGTGAAGAGTCAACCTAGGACATGATCATCAAACTCTTATGAATGCACATCATGGTAGTAAGCCACAATGGTCACTAGTCATCTCAGTAGTCTAATAAATAAATAAATAAATTCCAAACACCCATAAAAGTAGGCAATTTTAGAGAAAAGAGTAGGAGAAGATTCTTACATGTAGGGCCCCATTGGGCCCTCGGAGGAAGTGAGAACTTAGGATCATGCCTGAAGTTTGTCGTAGTGTATGGATAGTTATCCACAATGATGATCTACACTAACCACCACTCTAAGAATTCATGCCCAAAGGTACCCATCAGTAGTCTTCCTCCTAGGTGAACCATCAAGTCACTCCATCGTTGCATCTTGGGATCTCATGGCCCAAGTAAAGGAGTTAATATCCTAGCATGCATCAATGGAACCCTATCCATGAAAAAGGAAAAAAATAATTGAAGCATGTAGTATAATTGCTTCACTTTCCTTGTCATACATCTAGTAAATTGGTCTTGTGTGTTAACCAAAAGGGTCGAGCACCAATCAAACATAATAGGATAAAGACACTCCAGAGCATATAAAATATTTGCACGTGAAGCCAGGTGCTCTGTCGTCAATAATGATACACTAGGGATGGTAAATATGATGGTATTTAGATTCAAGTACTCAATCCTACATATCGACACGTGGTTGTTGGTCTTTGGAATCCCCACTATACAGTGTGCCAGAATGTACTCTGACATATTCATCATCACTAATCCCCTGCCTCCTCCCTTGAGGAGGTATGACACCTACCTCTAAGAAATTTCTATGTCCTTAACATATAGGAGTATAATATTGTGTCCCACATAAGACACCTACTCACTAAGTTCTGATCACCCCACCAGTCTTTGTAATAGGTCCCCTTGCTTGTACATTTTAGTGCAATGGAAGAAATTCAACAATCCACCATCACATAGGGTGTTTAAACTAGGTATATGTTGTGCATCCTCAATATATGCATCCTCGTGTGCTCTCTCCTACCACTTGATCATGGTGGAAGAAATCCCCACACACACTAAATAAGCAAAATTTAGCGTTAGTTTGTCACAAAACCCATTTTTATGAACTTTTTGAGGCCCGGTCATTATTATTACCACCTACAACCACAGTTGACTATGGTTGTTTTATGTTGCAATTGCAAGTGAAGCCTTCTACTTAGAACTGTTGCATACCAAACCCGCATTCATGCACCCACATATTGAATGAGGTTTGGTAGGGCTTAAATAAACCCAAAAATTGAAAACTAAATGAACAAAAACAAAGAGATGGATGAGGTGGTCTACCTAGAGGAATCAACTCAGAATTTTGACGACTAAGTCTCTTACAATTTGTAGTTGAATCCTAGGGGCTTCAAATATTTCTCCAAAATCACCCACATGTAATGGTACAAATGAACTAAAAATTCAAATTTTTACATCTATTGGGTCATTTTCGACCTAATTTTTGCCATGAAGACCTATGTAATAGAATTTTTGTTGTTTTTTTACAGGAACTAACCATGGTATGCCATACTTTTATCCCACAAGTGGTTGTTTTTTATAATATTTTTCTCTATTAACCTTTCAATGACCATGTGCAGGATTATGCGGGTTTTTTCCTTCAACTCTGTCTAAAATTCTGATCAGGTAAATTGATAATTTTACATCTAATTATAAGTTGTTGGCTTGTCAATCATATTTGTATCTCAACCTTATACCAAAACCTTGCTTTATCTCATCATTGCACCTCATAGTATGCCATAGTTACCTATGCTATTGTGAATACCACCCAAATTTTTTATTCATTGTCCGGGTCTTAGACTTTTAATGTCACTTTTGTCGTTAGTTCTTTGGCCAAAATAACTCTTGTATCTTGATCCATTGTTCTTGGAGGGGAATTTGTTAGAGTGCTTGTAACTATCCTAGTACATTTTGTGCTTTTATTTTCGCATAGGACTACATTGTGCACTTGGAATGTAGCGACATTCCCTCACGACACTCATTCCCTCCTAGTGTCAATAAACATCTAGTCATTTTGTTACTTTTAATTCCATCAATCAAGTCAGTTACACATTTTGTGTCAGATTATGAGAGGTGCCTTAATTCCCTCATTCTAATGAGCCTCTTCCTATCAACTTCAAAGCATTATCTAGGAAGTAGGATTAGAGACCCTTGATATTACATAAGGGCCTACAGTCATTAGTGGCAAGTTCCCTTGCAACTAGCAATAAGTATACATCATTGACTCATGTTCATTGATTCACTTAGGTTTTCGATGTCATAATATTTTTTCACACCTAGTGATTGTACTTTGTAACTTGACAACCATCTTCATCATCAATGGATTTACCCACGTATGTTAATGGTACACATTGATGATCGGTAATCAGATAATGTTATTTGTGTTTGACTATAGATAATTTCTTAACATAGAAAAATTCATATAGTTGGTAGGTTGGATTAAAGACCCTGGTACATGATGGTATCATCAACAAATGTCATCACCCATGTTGTGCGCAAAAGTACCACGCCATGATGGGTACACTAGAAAGTCGAGTTAATTTCTAATTTGAGGTTCTCACTATTCCTTTGATGTACACTAAGAAGTAGATCCACATAGTATTTTTTGGTGGCTACGATCTAGTTCAAGATGGATCCAACGTGTATTGTTTGTGACCATGCTAAGTTTCATTTTCATGTTCCACATATCTATAACACAATCATTGTGGCTATGATCATTATAAATTGAGCATGGGTATGCCCAAGTCAGGGGAAGGTTTTAAATTTGATACTTTGGTTTACGTCTATAGATTTTTCCAACTCCATAACCTGTGAAACTCATCCTTATCCCACTCACCAAATATCCTCTATTAATAATGCATTTTTCGTCCATCAGTATATGTTTGACATCATACATTAGGGGGTGTTTTGTTATATGGATATTTTACACCCTTTATGCAAGGAACTTGAATACAAGGTACAAATAGAAAGAATCGATAGTGGAACAAGTGAATACTACTAGCTCCAAATCAGTGCTTTGCATGTTTGCACATCCATGGTATTTTCCCTAAATAAAGCACGAGCCTCATGGTTCTTCTTAATAATAACCATCGTCAACTACAAAATTTATACACAATAACCATGACCACATCCCAAAATCCCAAAACCATGGATGAAAGCTCAATAAAGAAAATAACAGTGAGGAAATATCATGTGTGGATAGAATTTTTGTGACATGCATGCATTCCTGGCCTTGACCTTGTCACCTTCCCAACCTATAATGGAGGATCCATGTATAAAGCGATGGACAGAGAGAAAAGTGAGATCAAGTGGCCAATCACTGAGGGGATTCAGTGAAATATAAAGCAGTTTGAAGTTTGTGTTGTTCTTGTTGAGATACACATGAATCTTCAGTGAAGACTCAAGAATCAACAAATTGGTTCCTCCGCATCACATAAGAGACCATAGATTTCCATCAATAAAGAGTACATGGCATGTGTCACTACAAGACTCTAATGAAATAAGTACAACATATAGAAATCAAGTAATCATTGTCATTGTAAAGTTTTCATTCTAAACTAATAATATCATCGTTATCCCCCCACCCAAATACATGTCATATCTTTAATTGTTTTACAAGGAATATGGTTTGTTTTACCGAAAATGATTTGAATCTATATATTTGCTTATCTTTAATGTGAAAATGCATTTGAGTAAGGATGTTGTTTTACATGGGTGCGAGTACAGATATTTTTTTCACAATGATAAATAAAAGGATCGGCGTGTTCAAAACATTGAACAATTGAGAGAAACATGTTCTGGTATTATTTCCTCTCTCTCATATTTGAACATCTAGACTCATATGTAGATTTAAGGGAATGAATACAACAATATGCATTTTTTTATTGTTGAAAGGCTTGATCCACTTGATGGATAAACAACCTTAGGTGAATTCTTAACACAACATCTACTGAAGGGTTTTGTATTTTCAAATATTCCAGGTCCTTATTATATTCCAAGGTTAGAGGTTTCATTCTCTCTTCTGCATGGGAAGGAAATTGGTGCTTATGTTTGGTGGCCCCACTTTTGAATTAGAACCTCTTTGTTTCGGGTTTCGATGGGTTTTGTGGAGACATCTCAGGGTATTCCCCTTCGGCTGATTCAAGGGCTCAAAAAACCTATGTTGAAGTGGAAAAGGAAGTATTCCCTTGGTCACACTGTGGAGTAACTTCACCAAGGAATCTTCATATCATCCCACTAAAGACACAACTAGCTCACATGCTTGATATTCATTCCGTTTTTGTGGATGCATATGGAAATAAATCCCATGGATCCAACCATGTGATATTGCAAGCACTTAGGATTGAATCCACTTTTTCAACTTAGGACATTATTGGAGAGGTCAGGACAAAAATTTTGCAATCCAGTGATGTTGAAGAGTGAGCCCGATTAACATACTAGATCTTATGCTAGGAAACCAATGGTCATTAGGTGGAATCATATTTGTGGGCGTTGGTATTTATTTTGGAAGTTTGGAAAGTGGAAACCTAGTAGTGGAGAAAAATTAGGAGGTAGGAAACTTATTGAAGTGACACGAAGAACGGTGGGTGCTCCAAAAATGGGAAGATAGGGTAAGGATGGTGGTTGGTGCGGACATAAGGCTTGACCAAGTTTTGTAGTATTCAAAAAATTCCCATTGTCATAAAATTATTAGGTTGCTACATTGTCAAATATTCTTTAATAGAATGGATACAATCCAAATGGACCCTAGTTCTCGGTTATGACCCCATTTTTAACATCCTTTCCCAATGTTGGATAGGGGTATTTTTTATATATAAGGAGCATGTGATATTAATTTTAAAGGGCCATTGGTTATGGAGCTAAATTTTTCTAAACCTCAAGCCATGGAACCCTTGTGTTAACATGGCAATGAAAATTGCAACTTTCTTCCTATATGGGTCAAGTTTCCCAATTTACCCATGGAATTTTGATCTAAAGAAGGGATATTTTTTTGGGTAATAAGATGGGGAATACCTTATGTTAGATTTTCATCATTTAATTCAATAAATATAGGATCTTAACTGAAAGAACAACATGTACAACATATCAAGCATAAGAGACAAGAGACAAGAGACACAAAACATCTCACCGGGGAAAACCAAGAAGGTGAAAAACCCCGCAACTTCCTCAGAGATAGAATAAACATCAATACAAAGATCACAATGATCAAAACCAAGAGATAGATATCTTCAACAGCATGATCCTCCTCCACTTGTGCGCACCCTCCTCTTCTCTCACTAATGCGAAGTGAATGAATAATAGAATGTGTAAAATGAGAGAGACACACTCTCTATTTATACACTAACTTTCACTTGACCTTTACTCAACTAGGTCGGCCTCAACTTAACCACTTAACATAATGCTGACTGGGACGACCCCTACTAGGGTGGTCTAATAACCCTTTGACCCACATGACTCATACAGGGCCAACCCCATCGAGGTGGTCTAATAACCCATCAAGTATAAGTTACGACACTTACAATATAACTTGCGACACTTGCAAGTACAACTGACGACACTTCCAATCGGAGGAATAATACATCTCCGTTGGGGATACAATAAAGTACAAATGTAATACATACAATACAAAAGTGAATATCTTCCGAAGTTACAAATACATCAACACTCCCTCTTAACTAGGAAGGTATTCTCTTTACACAAGTCATCAATACATATAGGCACAAGTCTTCAATACTGAAGCTGGATCATCGTCACTGGATCACGGAGCATCATCATCATCATTGCTGCTGTACCTGACATATCAATCACTGGGCTATCTCTGAATTCTTCTCGTCATAGGAAGTTCTACAGAGCCAACCCTTTTTCATGCTGGGTGTAGGCCCACCACCTGTAGGTATTCATCAACACTGGCCATACTTTGGAATCCTCGGGACTTATTACGTGCATCACAATGCCTCGAAAGAGTATCCTAGGATCCTTTATGTGCTGAAGCATGACCGAAAAGATCTCCCAGGTCTACTTAAATGTGACTCCCACCATAATGCCTCGAAAGAGTATCCCAGGATCCTTTATGTGCCGAAGCACGACCGACAAGATCTCCCAGGTCTACTTACATGTGGTCACCACAAAGCCTCGAAAGAGCATTCCAGGACTGATTACGAGCGCACTTCTCAACCTATCGGATCTCCCAAGTCTAGTTACATGTGGTCATGGAAAAACCTCGAAAGAGCATCCCAGGACTAATTATGAGCGTACTGCTCAACCTATCGGATCTCCCAGGGTGATATTATATGCCATAGGACAAATCCTCGAAAGAGTATCCCAGGATCCTTTATGTGCCGCAACATGACCGACAAGATCTCCCAGGTCTAGTTACATGTCCTCCCAGAGCAATGCCTCGAAATAGTATCCCAGGATCCTTTATGTGCCGCAGCAGGAACGCCAAGATCTCCCAAGTCAACTTACATGCTCATCTGCACAACCTGTCCACGGCCACAGAGTATCAACCTGATACTCACCATACATCATCCTGATGCATATCTTCTAGAGTATCATCCTGATACTCATCACACATGATCATCCTGATCATCGTCACTGCATCGTCCTGATGCATGTCATCCAGAGCATCGTCCTGATATTCATCACACATAATCATCCTGATCATCGTCACTGCATCGTCCCGATGCATGTCATCCAGAGCATCATCCTGATACTCATCACACATGATCATCATGATCATCGTCACTGCATCGTCCTGATGCATGTCATCATACATGATCCAAATGATCATACAAGCATCCACCTGATGCATATACATATACATGATCCAATTGATCATACAAAGCATCCAACTGATGCATATACATATACATGATCCAACTGATCATGCAAAGCATCCAATTGATGCATATACATATACATGATCCAACTGATCATACAAAGCATCCAACTGATGCATTTCCAGAGCAGTAACTGGAGCATCGTCCTGATTCTCATCACACAACGCTTACATCCATAGCCATGGGAAGGATCCTCCTCTCACCATGCTAGGAATGGCTCCTTCCAATGTGTCCCATCACTTCTTCCTCGAAGTATCTTCAATCTGAAGAACACCAAGCCTCTCTTTGAAGTACTCAAACTTCACTCTGGCTAGTGGTTTCGTCAACACATCTACAACCTGCTCATCCGTGGCAACATACATGAGCTTCACTGCTCCTCTCTGCACCATATACCTGATATAGTGATATTTGATCTCGATGTGCTTTGACCTATCATGGAACATCAGGTTCTCAGACAGCTTCACACAACTCTGGTTTTCACAAAATATACCAGTAGCATCCAACGAAAGATCAAATAACTCAGACAGTAGCTTCCTAAGACATACTGCTTCACAACTAGCCGAACAAGTTGCGACATACTCTACTTCAGCTGTACTCAGTGCTACGCAAGACTGCTTCATGCTAAATCAAGAGATCACACCTGATCCCATACTGAAGCAGCACCCAGAAGTGCTCTTCCTATCTGTAGCACTACCAGCCCAATATAAATCAACATAACCCTCCAGGTTAAACCTTTGATTCGCATCATACTTGAGCCCATAACCAACCGTACCCTTCAAGTACCTCAAAATATGCTTACAAAGACCAGGTGAACACCTCTGGGATCCATCAGGAACTGGCTCAATGTGTTCACCGTAAATCAAATATCTAGTCTCGTGTTCGTCCGGTACATCAAGGACCTACACCGTGACATCAACCGGCTCAGATGAAGCATCACACAATAGCTTCAAGTTCGATGCCATAGGTGTGGCCACGACCTTGCAGTCCATCATCCCAAACCGCTTAAGGATCTCTAATGCATACTTCCCTTGTCCAAGGAAGATCCCATCTGCACTCTGCCACACCTCCATGCCTAGAAAGTAATGCATCATCCCCAAGTCCTAGGAGCTTGCTTCAAGCCATACAAGGCTTTCTTCAACCTGCACACATATGAATCCCTGTCATGTGTCTCAAAACCAAGTGGCTGCTCCACATACACTTCCTCTTCGACTACACCATATCCATCTGGTGTATCTTCCACTTCATCACTACAACCAGAGCAAGTATTGTTCTGATGGAAGTGTATCTGGCTAGAGGTGCAAAATTCTCTTCATAATCTATCCCTCTTTCTGGGAGAATCCACGAGCCACAAACCTCGCTTTGTATTTCTTTATGCTACCATTTGCAGTATGCTTGATCTTATAGATCCACTTCGAAGTCACAACAAACTTCCTTTCTCTTCTTGGGACCACATCCCAACAATGATCGACTGGTACTCCTCGATCATGGAATCCTTCCATCACTGCATCCCGGATCCTGGGAACTTTAGATTCTTCAATATCTTCAATAGAAAGTTTTATTTGAACTTCATTGCTGGAACAAATGTTGTAGTCCTTCTTTTGTAGGTGACGATATACGGTCTTTCCTACAATACAAGTTCAATTGCATGATTAGAAACATCTTATATATTTCAGAACAAATTCTTACTCATAAAGACATATGTCATACAGTCATGCAATTATCTTAGCCAATGCTTCAATACAACGCTTATCCATATCCCATAACTTTCTAGATTCCTTCCATCTCTACCAGAACATTGTTAAGAGTGTGCACAACTTCCAACATGTCAGCAAAGAGGTTTCATTCTAGATAAGTAGCAATGGAATGTTGTATAGTACCATAGGCCACTTACCCATTACATGCATATTAGTAGTATATTGTTCATTAATGCAATTATTCTAATATGCATAATATACATCCTAAATCTAGGAACATAAGTATGTACATGAATGAACATCATTTAAGTAATAAGAAATGATAATTCAAATACTTATCTTTGTTTAGTTGTAGGGTGGACTCCCTCTCAATCTTTGCTTTCTTGCGGGAACTACTGGAGTGTGCTCCCTCTTGATCTTTGCTTCCTTGATTATCTGTCCTTGAACTTATATCCATCCTGGACCACTATGCATGCTTAAGAGTGCACTAGTGTCATCATTGTGTCATCCTCAAGATCTCATACATAACCATACATATATTAGTATAATCTCAATACTATCAAAACATTATGATCTTAAATAATCTTATGTATGGTCATGATCATTTCATACATAGGTAATAAGCGTTAGTATTCAAGGTTTCAGGGAAGACTTCTTTTACTCATGCACATTCTTATTTGACCATAGGACTCTTCTGGTTAGTCATATCATCAATCAAAGTAAGAAACATAATATGCATAAACCCTTGATTACTTAAACTTCTAACTTCAAGAATAATCATTATCATTCATACAAAAGTATAAGATCCTAACACAAGGTATGATTCTAACTTGATATAGAAAAACATACCTGGATTATCATGCTTGCTAGTTATGTCTAACATACCCACATAATGACTTGTGCTAGTAACATGCATATCTCATAAGTTAACCATTGTACAACCAAAATTATACATACCTCGTAAGTAGAGCTTCTATGCGATCCATGACTATGGATGAGTCTTTGTCTTCATGTCACCATGGTCATATGTTCTTGAACTAGAACTTTCTTCATGTACCTTTCATGTTAGCGGACAACATCAACCTCAAACAACACCATAGTGCATTAGTACAATCATAAGTGTCATAACCCTAATCAATGAATGTCTTCTATCATTCACATGCATTCATACTTTTACTAGGGTGATAAGACAAGTATAAAATTAATCAATATTGTACTAACCTCAATAATATGAAGACAAACATTTCATAACCTTAATCATGAACAAATTTCAAAAAACATACCTGTATCTCCTCAAGTCATACCTGTCAAGATTGCTTGTAGCATTCTTATGTAAGGCCTTAGCCTCATCTCCCTCTAGAACTGGAACTTCTTCACTTATGCAAGTGTCCAATTCATTCTCTTCTAGGATTAACCCAATCCACTTTGATTTGCTGAGACTGGATCTGGAGCTGGATTAGGGTTTGTCAGAGAAACCCTAAAAATTCAAATTTTGAATTTCAAACTTCTGAATGGATGGAAAGATGTGCCTTGTTGAGTTGATCAAGTTGGTATACTTCAATTTTGAAAACTGCAAAATTTAACCCCTCAACATTGCCTTTGAAACTTTTGGATCTTCTGGACATGATCCCGAACTAGGGTTTTATAAAGCCCGGTCTTCTTCCCATCCAAAAGGTTCGATCTTGTGTTCTAAACTTTGATTTTTCTGAGGAGATTCCAGCCGTGGTCACAAATTTCAAAAATTCCAACTTTTGCAGAAGCCCTAATTTTCCACCTTTCCGATCAAAATCCAGAACTAGGGTTTGATCAAGCCCAACCTTCTACCCAACCAAAAAATTCGATCTTGGTCTCTAAATTTCGATTTTGATGAGGATCATTCAGCCGTGGTCTCCGATTCCAAAAATTCCAACTTTCTCTGAAGCCCTAAATTCCCACAGCAGTGACAAACCAAGAATGAAGGTGCTCAGAATCCAATTCTGTTTTGACAGAAATATGCACCTGATTGTTTCTGATGCATCTCTGAAATTACGAATCCACAGGGTATGAAAATTTCGCCTGCGGTAGCCTGACCTATCATATTTCCAACCCCACAGGTCTGACCTCAATTGGATTCTGGGATAAAACAGGAAAGCGAACTTGTACGGCATGCCACATGTCACTGTTTTAATTTCGGCCTCTGAAAAGAGGACCTGTGAAAGTATAGTCCGTTCCCTACCTGTCACTAATTACGAAATTTCATTTGGAGCTTCTTAGCCCAAGTTGTGACCTTTTTTCCTAGGTCACCTGTTTATGACTGAGATCTGGAAGAGGGAGAAACCCTATATTGTACGGATCATATCTCTCAAAGTACAATGAATCAGATGCTTTTCTTCGGACACAAGGTACATGAGGATGTTACCTTCGACCTGTAAAAGTTTCAAATCCTTCTCCTTCACCAAAATGGATTTATAGCGAAATTTCTACGATGACTAGTTTTTTCTATATCTCAATCCCTAGCTTTCGATTTGTCGCAACAAGTCTCATAAATGCCATAGCATGCCTTCCTTAAGGATAGCTCTGATACCATGTTATATTTTCATCATTTAATTCAATAGATCTAGGATCTTAACTGAATGAACAACATGTACAACATATCAAGCATACGAGACAAGAGATAAGAGACACAAAACATTTCACTGGGGAAAACTAAGAAGGTGAAAAACCCCGCAACTTCCTCAGAGATAGAATAAGAATCAATAGAAATATCACAATGATCAAACCCAAGAGATAGATATATTCAACAGCATGCTCCTCCTCCACTTGTGCGCACCCTTCTCTTCTCCCACTAATGCGAATTGAGTGAATAATAGAATGTGTAAAATGAGAGAGACACACTCTCTATTTATACACTAACTTTCACTTGACCTTTACTCAACTAGGTCGGCCTCAACTTAACCACTTAACATAATGATGACTGGGCCGACCCCTACTAGGGTGGTCTAATAACCCTTTGACCCACATGACTCATACAAGGCCAACCCCATCAAGGTGGTCTAATAACCCATCAAGTATAAGTTACGACACTTACAATATAACTTGCGACACTTGCAAGTACAACCGACGACACTTCCAATCGGAGGAATAATACATCTTCGTTGGGGATACAATAAAGTACAAATGTAATACATACAATACACAAGTGAATATATTCCAAAGTTACAAATACATCAACACTCCCTCTTAACTAGGAAGGTATTCTCTTGACACAAGTCATCAATACATATAGGCACAAGTCTTCAATTCTGGAGCTGGATCATCGTCACTGAATCACGGAGCATCATCATCATCACTGCTGTTGTACCCGACATCTCGATCATTGGGCTATCTCTGAATTCTTCTCGTCATAGGAATTTCTATAGAGCCATCTCTTTTTCATGCTGGATGTAGGCCCACCACCTATAGGTCTTCATCAACACTGGCTATACTATGGAATCCTCAGGACTTATTACGTGCGTTACAATGCCTTGAAAGAGTATCCCAGGATCCTTTATGTGCCGAAGCACGACCGACAAGATATCCCAGGTCTACTTACATGTGACTCCCACCACAATGCCTCGAAAGAGAATCCCAGGATCCTTTATGTGCCGAAGCATGACCAAAAAGATCTCCTAGGTCTACTTACATGTGGTCACCACAAAGCCTCGAAAGAGCATCCCAGGACTGCTTACGAGCGTACTGCTCAACCTATCGGATCTCCGAGGGTGCTATTATATGCCATAGGACAAAGCCTTGAAAGAGTATCCTAGGATCCTTTATGTGCCGCAGCACGACCGACAATATCTCCCAAGTCTAGTTACATCTCCTCCCAGAGCAATTGCTCAAAAGAGTATCCCAAGATCCTTTATGTGTCGTAGCACGACCGACAAGATCTCCTAGGTCAACTTACATGCTCATCTACATAACTTGTCTACGGCCACAGAGTATCAACCTGATACTCACCATAAATCATCTAGATGTACATGATCATCATCATAGCATCGTCCTGATGCATATCATCGAGAGTATCATCCTGATACTCATCACACATGATCATCCTGATCATCATCACTGCATCGTCCTGATGCATGTCATCCGGAGCATCGTCCTGATACTCATCACACATGATCATCCTGATTATAGGGTTGTCCTCTTGTAGGCTGGGTTGATGGCCCGCTAGGAGAGGGTTGGTTGTTGGGATTAGTGGTTCCGATATTCGGTTGTCCACCTCCTGAAATGGTGTAGATAGTGGCCGAAGGTGAACCTCCGGTTAGTATGGATGATCCAGCGGTATGAATTGATGTTCTTCTGACACTAGAAAGGTGAGATAATGTCGATTGGCCAACAACGCCAAAGGTGCTGATTTGTGGAGGGGGTCTTCCATATGTGAAAAGTAGGGACGGAGAAAATACTGGGTTATCCCTCATAGAATGTGCGTCAAACATACTTGACGGTAGTAAATGCGGGGAATTTAACTGAGGGGTGTCGAGAGTTTCATCCATAGCGTCTTGAACAATAGGAGTACCATCGAGGATTGGGTCCGGGTTTGTATCCTGGAAAGGGTTTTCGGGTTCCGGAGGGAACTGAGGTATAGTGATATCTGAAGGTCCGGAACCGTCTGCATAGGAGTGATGAAACTCTGTGCTAGACGGAACGTTGGGATCCCGATAGTCGGGAGGATGGGTAGCAGGGGGATATCTAGAATCCATCGAGAGCATTTGCTCTATATCACGTTTGAACTGTGCCGACGCTAAAGGGGAGTTATCTAGACTAACCATACTAGATTGGATCGAGGCCATGATCTTGTGTCCCGAAGGGAGATTGGGGAGGGATACTGTAGGAGGTATGTTGCTGGAAGAACCGGTTTCCTGTGGATGAACACTGGATGGCACAGTGATAGCAGGCGGAGGTTCCATCTGGGAAGAGAGAAAGCCATAGTCAGGTTCAAAAGGTGTATCAGGAAGTTGGGTTTCTTCAATAACTTCGATGTATCTGCCCGGCACTGTAATCAATTTGGAGATATCTTGGTCGGATCCTTCGGTGGTGCTAACAGATCCTTCCGGAACATCGTAGAAAGTATCTGGTGGAAGGGTAGTGTTGACATCAGGGAGGATGATGGCCTCCGGTCTAGTATCTTGGGCAGTGCTATTTTTAGCCGCTGCAGTGTTATCCACTGTGACAGGTATATCTGGAATAACAGTGGGTGAAGTGACAGTCGAAATCTCAGGTGTGTGACTGGTTGCAGAAACTGCAAAGGGTTCTGAGACCGTACTGTGAGTAACAGTTACAAGAGGAACTGAAGATGTAGTGTGGATCGGCGGTGGAACGTTCCCTCGGCCGGCACCGCGGCCGGGAGGGGCGGGAATATGTGATGTAGGTGGACCAAAGGTCCATGGTGGTGGTGGTGGGCTTCGTCCCTGTACTCTTCCTGATCTCTGTGGTTCGGACATACTGGTAGGAATACAAAATCCGGGGCCAGTCTCGTAAAAAAGAACTCAAAAACCCTAATGCAGCCGAGTGTGCAAAAGGGGAGCTAGAAAAAGCAAGGTTCTCAGGCCAAAAAGCAAGCTCTAAAAACTATACTGAGACCGATGTCGCAGTAAGCAAGCTGAGAATAAGAATGGCCAGAATGCCAACAAGCAATCACTAAAAGAAAAAATGACCCTCTATGAAGATGAGATAACAAGCAAAACCTCCTAACTAAGAGCTGGAGACCTCAACAAGTTGTATCCTTTGCAAGGTGATGAAATCAAGTCGAACAATACAACGTGAGAGACCAATAAGAGAAGGATATCCCTCTACCGAAAGGGATCCCGGGTAAAAGATCCCTAGTAGAAAAGTTACTAAGCTACCTCGTTCATGACACGTTGGAAAAGGTTTTCGGCGCTTCTGCCTTATCTCCCTTGTATCACCAGTATGGTGGCCGGAGAATACAAGGAAGACAATGATCGATGTTGCCTTAGGGCTAAGTGGAGTGCGGCATTCCACAGAGTCCATCCGGTTCTCGATCTTGCGGTGGTTTAACCCCTGAAACAACAGGAGGCCCCTCCACAAACTGGTGTATGACCGTGTCAACAAATACTAGAGGATTTTGGTACCCTAGAGGACAACAACTATGTCTTAGATGATAATGACAAGGGGGAATTATTTGGATGCATATCCCCGTTGTCCTACCTACCTAACAAATTCTTTTCTCCTCAAGTGAGGTTATGATGTGTTAAGTTAGGAGTGTAGATTTTAGTGGTTGTATTACTCAATCTGGTAAATGGACGTGAAACTTGGTGATGTTGTGACGACTCAAACCATGCAAGTGAGAATGAATCGAAATGAGCCTTTTATTCAATGAAATCTAGCTATAGAAGAGAGAGAGTTCTTCGATCACCATGCATGAAATTTTCAAAACAATGAAAAACCACATCAAAACAAACTTTTTGTTTTCTTTTTCTAAGTAAAGCCAAACTGAAATAAACACTTCTTTCAAATTTCACTGATCTACAACTATGATGCTTCAAAACGAGAATTTATGTGGCAAATTGAATGGTTCACTTCTTAGTGCACAACAATATAACTAGATCGTTTCAACCAAAGAAACACAAATGTTCTCAAATGACAATTTCCAATATGGATTTTAATAACGATAATGGAAAAGATAATATTTATAAGAACAATGTGATTTAAAAATTACATAATCCAGTGAAAGAGGATAGTAATAACAACTTGGTTATGATGAAAGGATCAAGCCAATGCAATCAAAGTGAAGGGGTGACCAAGTATGCAGATAATGCCACTAACTCAAAAATGATCAAGCTCACACCATGAGATAAACAAACCACAAATAACTGTGCAAGGGACAGGATGCTAGTGAGCAACGGGAAAAACCAATCTGAGGGAGAGAAGGTCAGGGATGACCTATGAAAACCAAACAGGGAAGAAAAACTCAAAAAATGCAGACACTACCGTGTGGTCTCTACAGGCTAAGATGCGGTACTGGTACACTACCGCGCTGTAAAGAGTGCACGGGGCACGGTACTACCGCTCTGGAGGGAGTTATAGGGGCGCGGTACTATTGCAAAGTGTGCAACTTTTGAGAAAAAAATTGAATTTTCTAGGGGTGCTGCAGGCCCAGGGGACTCACTGATCACAGAGGGAGAAAAGATTTAGAGAGGAGGGGTGAATAGAGGTCAAAGAGACCAAAATCCAGTACTGGTTTGAAAAGAAAGAAAAATCACAATCAAGAATGGCAGAAAGTGAAATGAATCAATCAAATGGGGTTCAAACCAGCGGAGTCGTCAGTTTTTGTTGTAGAAATTTCTCCCTACAGATAGGTAGAAAATCTCTTAGGTTAAAGTAGACTCGACTGACTTTAAACTAAGACAAAAAGATAACAAATGCTACCTTGAATTCCTAGATTCAAACAAATACTTCAAGATTATACTGCTGAAAGAAATGGAAGAGGTTTAACTGACCTTTGATTTAGTCACTCGTCCTAGTTATTGTTCCAATCCTCAAGTCCTCGCGAATGAACTTGTTGGGATGAGTCAAAGTAAAAGCACATACAATCTTTCTAGCAACTTGAAATATATGTCAGAATCTAAATCTATCATAGAAACAAATCATGTAATTGAAACAACATCAGCACACACAATTTGGGAAACAAGACAAGTTATATTTTTATTGCAAACTTGAAGTTACTTACAATCGTTGCTTGATGTCCAAGCTAACTACCAGCTCCAAGTGCTTTCTCCTATAGCTATCTCCACAAATATCTAAGACCATAGGTTTGATATCTCAAAGAGTCCTCCCTTTTGCTCATGGAAGGCCTCTCTCTTATAGTGTGTAGGAGGATTAACCAACAAGAGAGAAGAATGGATCTTGGGAGTGTTTAGTGGATCAGACCCACTAATCTGAGAAGGTGTGTTAGGATCGAAACAGAGGTGTCAATCCTTAAAAATCTCTTGAAGATCAAGATCCCACAAGTCATGGAAAAAAGGCTAAAAAGAGATTACCGCGCCCCTAAACCTGAGCATATGGCGGTAGTACCGTGCTCAAGGCAAGAAGCATGACGCGGTAGTACGGACTACCACGCCCCTAATCCTGAGCAAGGAGTGGTAGTGTTGATAAATAGGTCTCAGTTGGGTTTATCAGGTGACATGAAGGATTTGTCTTTATGGGTCATTCATTACTTTTCCCTTCTGGGTGTTTTAGGCAGTTGGGGAAGTATCATCAAATGTTTTTATTGTGAAGATGCGACACTGTGAAATATAGAGGTATAATAGTTTTATTGTTTAGTAATGGGTCCTCGGTTCACAAAATATTGTTACAATATTGTCTCCATATTTACAGCAGAGCGAATGGAATGGAGATCAATGTCAACAAATCATTGATTAGCTTTAATGGTTTGGGAGGATAAATTCAACAAGAAACCTGGGAGGTTTTTCTTATTTTGGTGAGAGGCTTGGATGATGGCTTGAAATATTTGGGATATTTTTTAAAACCCATTGGATATGTTAAGAAGGATTGGAAATGGTTGATTGGAAAGCTAGAGAAGAAGATAAAATTATGGTGTAATTGTTGGTTATCTAGGGGTGTTAGACTTACCTTGGTAAATTTTGTTTTGGAAACCATCCTAATGTATTGTTATTCATTACCCCACATTCCTAAAGGGGTTTTCAAATGAATATGGAAACTTTGATTTAAATTCTTATGGAAGGAAGGGGATACAAATGGGCAATATCATCTCATTAATTGGAAGGCTCCATCTATGCAAAGGGTAAGGGTGTTTAGGGTTTGAAACACATTTATTTTTTTGGTACTACCTTAGCTTCTAAAAGTGTTTGGAATCTGATCACTAAGGAGAGATTTTGGAAGTGCTTAATCAAGAAATGTATATGTCATTATGATCATTCATGGACTAGATTACGGCTCATGATAAAGTGCATAAAGATGTGTCAAATCACTGGAAGGATTTGGTTTCATCCTTCCTTGTCATTGGAAAGAAACTTACTTCGAAGGTTGGAAATGGTTGTAGTATTCAAATTGGATCAAATGAAATTATGGGATGTGGTGAGGGGGTTTTAATTCTGGAGGAATTTTTTTTTTTTAAATGAAAAATGTTACTTTAGTATCTTCACTTGGTGGGTTGATATATTTTCGATGGAATTTTAACATTAGGGATGGTTGTATGTGGAAACATTAGGCCTCTCAGAGAACCATGACATGATATGGACTAGTTTGTGGGGGTCCTGAGTAGGGGGTATATTCAACTTAGAGAAGAATTAGATTAGCTAGGCTAGTCTTTGAACAAAATGGGTGGGTATTATAGTGCAAAAATGGGATACAAGTCCACATGCATGTTAGAAAATCGGTACATTAAATGGTGGTGGTCTAGGTTGTGGAAGGTAAAACCCCAAAGAAGGTGGTCTTACATATGTGGATGGCACTTTGGAAGAAAAAAAATATTATGTGGATCAGTTGCAAAAAAGACAGATTCTTGGTCCTAGCTTGTGTTATCTTTTCAAATCCACTGCAAAACCTTCTGCCCATTTGTCAATCCATTTCCCGTATACTCAACAAGAATGGAATCTTGTCACAATTTTTACATCCTTGTGAGGTCTTGTATTTGCGACGGTGAAACCATCGAATAGTGTTATCTACCTGTTGATGCCCCAGGAATCGCAACATAAAGCAGAAAGGGATTCTCCCCAATGAGCAATCCCAATTAGATCGCTCACCGTTTGGTGTAGGGAATCCGTCCGGTTAACGGTTCCAGCTATTGTAAGATTTAAAGTTTCTTATTCATTATACCGGTTGCGGCCCGGTCCACCATTTATGTATTTTATGTTAAAGATGAACTGCACGTGCCCTAAGCTAATTTAATCTAAATGCAAAGCTGAAACAAATCTTTATCTAAAACTAAAATCAATCTAATCTATCCTTGCAAGGAGAAAACTATAAATCTGAGTAATGTGCTGAAAGAAAATATCTAAAGATCAACAGGTAGCCATTAAATCATACAGATGCATCTATAGTAGGAGGTAAAAGATATTAAAAGATAGCTTCTAATTTAAATGCAATACATTCCATTACTCATTTGAGAGGGACATCAATGTACAGGAAAATAGAGAAGATCATTCATTACACAGAAGTAATTCCTAGTAGCAAAGAAAGATCTCACCGTAATATGTGAATGATACAAGAGTAGTCCAGTAAGCATTCAACACATAATTCCAGGCAAAACGCCCTCTCCAGGATTTCATTAGGCAAAAAGAGTTCCTTATCCATGCAGAGAAGTAGTTCACGTACAAGACAGGAAATCTATTTTCACCTGCCAAAAGTCCCTTACACTATTTAGTATTAATCTATTTATAAGTTTACAAAATGCCTCTAGGGCTGCCACCTGGCCTTTTACAATTGTCTTTAAAGACTTTCCAAAAATAAAACAATTCGTGGCATTTTTTACATAACATAAAAAAAGGACAGATGTCCTTGTGACTCCACGCTCTAACCATAGGGACAAAGAGAAGTAAACAAAAACAAAACCACGCATCATGGCTGGTGCAGCTATCCTTGAGGTGGTGCCTCTGCTGGTGATGATGTGACTGTGCTAGCTTCTACTGCTGCTGCTGCCTTCTTCTCTTCCTCTGCTATATAACTAAACCATACACCAGTGTCTCTTATAACCATATTTGCTGGTGAGGGGAGCAGGATCTTCTGTGAAGTCACATGCTTACCAAGTTCTGCTTCAATACTCTGAATTTCTGCTATTGTTGTCTGGTGGATATCCTTGACCATATGATTGTGTACTGATGATAGCCCAATGTAGTGATGAAGATCATCGGTGGCCAACACATCAATTTTCTTTACATACTCCATTTGAATGCCCAGCTCATCCTTTAAATCTAACAGGCGTTGCTCTTTGCTTGGAAATTCATCCAGGATTTGAGGAAAAACAATCTTGCACTTTTCGTGCACTTCATGAATCTTTTGATACAGGCTATTACCTTTCCCCATCGTTCACTGGATCTTAGCCATTAGCTTGGAGCCGCAATTCCTGCAAAACTCCACGAGGGCTACATCTTCCTTAAAACCGTCCACAGATTTGAACGGGAAATGTTTAGGGAAATCTGCCTTCCCTTCTCTCCACTCCATCTGCCTCAAAATGTTTGCTTTTACCCGAGTGTACTTTTCTTTAAGACTAATGGCTTCGGCATTAAATTCCTTCATCCTATCCAGCATGGTCTTGAGTTTGCAAACCTCCTCAGTAATTAGTTCTTGTGTGGCATGCATTTGTCTCAAGATGTCGCAGGACTGCTCATGAAAAGGAGACATATCCATCACTCTGCTTTCTGCTTTCTCTAGCTACTCAGCCATTGATTGTTTATCTAGTTCCAACTGAACAAATCTAGCTTCGGAACCATTCTTTTCTGCCTCTAGTACCATCATCTGGATTGCCAGGTGCTCCTTTTCTTCTTCCAGGTGTCGATACTTATCCGAAAACTCTTTGTGGTCAGCAGACAGGCGATTATATTTGTTCACCACAAGGTCCCTATAGGCCTGCTCGTTAGCCATAGTATGTTGTAGCATACGATCTCTTCTCTTTGTTGACTCGACCTCTTTAACCATGTTGATCATGTTTTCCTCGGTTGCTTTTGCTACTGCCACGACGGCCGATGCCATGGCCACGGGAGCATTATTTGTATTTTGCATAACCGTGGTTTCTCGCTGGGTGACAATATCTGAATGGAAAGGTCTCTTTAACCTCGTTTCTGACTTCAGGACCAAAGACTTTCTCTTCTTATAATATACAAATTTATCCCATCGGGACACATTATGATCTTTGGATGGGGTGAAAGGGATGATCGGGAGATCTCTTATATGGATGTCTGCCTCCGCGGGTGGGGTCTGTACCACCTGAGATGAGTATATTTCCATATCTTGGGTGTTAGAACCACCTGCTTGGGTATCTTCGCTGGCCTTAATTTCCTCTTCAGCTTTAAGCCGCCCCTCTTCTTCTCAGCCTTCTGCTGATTTTCAATTACCTCCCTCTGCTCTTCTTCTTGAGCTTCCTGCTGCAACCTTGCTTCTTGAGCTTCTTGCTGGACCCTTGCTTCTTGAGATTCCTTCTGCAGCCTTGATTATTGAGCTTCTTGCTGCAACCTTTCTTCTTGAGCTGCCTGCTGTAGCCTTGCTTCTTGGAGCTTCAGAGCTTCTTCCTGCTCCTTTTGCAATTTATCGGCAGTGATTTTCAGGATTCTATCTGCCTCCTCTTTCAACCTTTTCTCTTCACGGGTCAGGAACTCAGCCGCTTCCCTTTCTTTCTGTAGGTTGGCTTCTCAGGCTGTGGCAGAGCTAGAGCTAGCTCCACCGCTGTGATGACAAATCCATAATTCAGTCATATTACTGATTCCCCTAAACACCTCTTCTTCGGCATCATAGTAATGGGCATACTCAAAATGAGCATACAACTCCTTGCAATGCTCCGCAACTTTGTTCTGTCGGTCATTTCTATGAAATAGTGCCTCTCCGAAGTGGAAACCTCTTGAATCTTGAATGAACTCTTCGGCTGCTGCGACCCCTGAGAACTTATAGGCTCCTATACAGAAAGGCAAAGGAGGGAAGGAAGCCTTATGTTGCTTATTAAGAACTCCTCCCACTCCATCAAGGAAAACTTGTCTGACCGCTTCTTTTAGGACTATGTAATCAGTGGCATATCTTGGTAAGATGTATGTTGGCTTAGTACCTCCGAACATTCTGATATAGGTGCCCTCTTCCGAGAAGTAGAAATCTCCATAATTTTCCATGACTTCCATGGCATTCTCTGAAAAGCAATTGGGTTCTTCATTGAACATCTGCTCATACAGAGGCATAATGAATTCTTCACATATATGCTTATAGTGCATTCTGTAATTTTGAGCCCATAGTATTTTAGAAGCAGTGTATACTGGGGTGTTGGACTGATCCCATGAGCAACCTAACCTGGGGAAAGGGAGCTTTGCCAAGATGCAATCAATGAGGTATGAAGACATGTTAAACTCTAACTTTTTTAGGGCCAAACCTTCTTTAGTTGCGGCCACAGTGGATGCCAAACTATCTGAGAGTATAGTAGCCCAATCAAAAATAGTTCCCTTAAATGCTATGTAGTGGATTATGGGGGCCCATTGTATCCTATATAGAGTTCCATCAGGCATGCCGAAAATTCTGCTTAACATAAGGGCAATCAACCTAAAAGGAGGTCTCAGGCTCTGAACATCATACTCATCATTGTCCCTCTTCCTTAGCTGTTTTCCCGTGACTAACAACTTTTTAGCCATTTCGAAATTATTCATCTGTCCCAACCATGCATCATTCAATGCCTGCTGGGGACGTGAGAACTTGTAGGCTCCTGCAATATAAGCTGGATGGAATGAAGCAAATGCCTCTCCCTTGCTGTCCTGCAACACTCTTGTTTCTGGGTTGGCATGTTCCAATATCCACCCGATTACTTCTTAGTAAGGGAATAGCTCAGGGCGAGTAGAAGCCCTGGATATGCCAGAGGTCCTGATGTTTAGGTAGATTTGTTCTTTTTCCAAGAGTACCTATGGGATATCTTGGTCTCTGATCATCCGGTAAATATCTCCCCACCGGACCTCGGGAGGACGCTTGTGGTGCACTTAGTGTCTTGAAAGAGAGTTTCAGTCCTTGGCTCTACTAGCTCTGGTTCCATCATTTTAGCTTTCTTTCTGCTACCTTTTGGCATTATAGCTTATCTCTGTCAAGCGACCATACGTGAATGAACATAAGATTGCAAACCATTATGTAGAAATAGAGCAAGATACCGAAGTATTTTTGAACTATCATGATAATATTTAACAATAATGAAATGACGCCGCTGTAAACTAGTGAAGGAGATACGGAAAATCAGTTAAACAGACCCTCATTATAGATGTGAAACTAAACATTCTAGGGAAGGCGAGGCCGGTTTTAAAAAAAAAATGAGCAGGCGTATGACCAAAGTTATTGATAGTGCTATCAAAGAGGATTGAGACTCACTGGTTTGTAGGACTAGGAATGCGCATGAGGGCCAATGGCCGTAGAGCCTATGTTTGTAAACAACCGAACAAACGAAGAACGTCCATAAGCCATGCAATTTAAACGACGATATTTATCCCGAGAGAGATTTGATGCAAACAGTGGAGTAAAATAATGATGGAACCACCTACTTGGAAAAGAGATGATGATCCCACGGAAGTCGACAAGGTAGTGGACAAGCTGAGCTGGAGCGGTTTGCACAGTCTCCAAACAACGTTCTCCAAAACAAACAGATTTTACCAATGGGAGTGGAGAACCCTTACTACCCTTATATTCAGATTGATACATGTGGGCATTTAATGGGTAGGCGATGAATTTAAAACGGAGTTAATCATGTGTACGGTGGGGTCGTTTCAACATATTTGGCATTTAAGCATAACCGTGAAAATCGAAGGGAAAAGGTGAGTTTCGTCCGCAGTTGCGGCAAGAACTTGTGAGTTTCTTCCGAAGCGCGGGAGACTCAGCATTTGAACGCGGCATCTATTCGTTGCGGCAAAGGAATGAGAGTTGATCCTCCATTGTGGGAAGACTCGATGAGTTCTTCCGAAAATGACAAGTCCATAGTTCGTCGCGGTGAAAGAATGAGAGTTAATCCGTCGTTGCGGAAAGACTCAACAAGTTCTTCCAAAATTGACAAGGCCATAGTCCCTTGCAGCGAAAGTTCTGGAGTTGGTCCGCCATTGCGGGATGACTCGACGAGTTCTTCCGCAATATCATATGAACTTGGTAAGTCTTTTCCGAAAAAGTGAACGGTCGAAGGACTTGGTAAGGAGGCGCCTGTTGCGGGAAAAATTCATGAATGCTTCCGCTGTTTTGGGTGAACATCTCGAGTTCTCCCGAAAATAAAAAAAGTCTAAGTGCTTCTGCCGTTTCGGGGAAAAAGTCTAAGTGCTTCCGCCGTTTCAGGGAAAAAGTCTAAGTGCTTCCGCCGTTTCGAGAGAAAAACTTGAGTTTGGACTTGGAAGAAAAAATGCAACTCATAAAGGTTTCTCATTGAAACAAAAACTTAGTATAGAAAACATTTCCAGAGAAGACTTAACTCCTAAGCGAACTTTCTAGGAAAATAGAAGGAGGGGCCCCAATGTCTACACAAAAGTTGGGGGGGATGTTGCTGCAACAACAATTGGCGAATCGCCGGCAAACACAGATCTCTGAAAAACACTCTTCTCGTTCATCGGAAAGTATTTTAAAAGCTGCTCACCCTAGGTGCAACAATCGGTTTGAGCGTTTGAATCTTGGCAAAGGAAGTAGTCACTTTATCTGCTGGTCATTGGGGAAGGGGAGCTTTGATGAAGACATCCTTAAAACTTTCTAAGGGCCAGAATATGAGGTTCATTTTAGGATATTTATCTTTCATATGTCCACTGTTGTCGGACTCCACAGGATTGTAACAACATCTCGTAGACACTATTGCTCTTGTTCCTCATTCCCATGCTGCTTGCATCCTTTTGGATGTTTCATATATTTGACAGCTTTTGTTGTTTGAGCTTTCCAAAATTATTTTCTTTAAAATCACGATCTTTGATTTTGGTTCCTCAATCCATAATGTCCTTTTGTGTGAGCGGGAGATTTTATTGATTTATCAAGCCTCACGGACGGAGAAGAACTTGGCTTGAGCTGAGTCTTTTGGACAGCTTTCTTGACTTGTACGTTTTACTTTATCTCAGCCATGCTTTGATTGAGGTGATAATTTCTGGAAAACAGACCCTTGATTATAAGCTTTTGGCTTTTGATTTGCAGCATGGAGTCATTTCAATACCCTATGCCTTCGAGACGTGCTTCCTTTCCGTGGGTCCAACTATAGCGGTCTTCTTGAGATGCTTTTAAGTGTGAGGGTGGATGGAGCCCGAAGAAAGTGATAAAGATAATCATCGATCTCTGCTATTTAAACAAGGGTTAGTGCAACCATCAGAACAAGATCTCTTCATTCTGGAGAACGATCAGCAAAAGCCAAAAATGCATGGATAAACTTCCTTTTGAGGATGTCTTCCCAGTTTCATGAGTTGTGAGGTTTCTTGAGAGATATACCTTCACGAGAGGCCCAATTGCAGGCATTTCAGAAAACAAACTGTACAAAAGGCTCAAATGCTGAGAAAAGAAAACAACTTAGCTGAAACAAAGAAAACAAGAGACTAAAGTAAAACAAAAAAAAAGCTTTATTTATGTACAGAAATCCTCAACGAGACTATGCAAAGTATTGTTTCAAGGCGAGGCTATTGAGAGGAAAGGTTACTTCCTCTCCCTGGAGGTTTGTTAGCTTGTAAGTGGATGGGCCGAGCTTTGCAGAAATTTGGTAAGGACCTACCCATAAGTGTTGGAATTTCGTGTGCATTCCCTTTCCTTCATGATTATGGTCCCATTTCAGAACTAAATCTCCTACTTCAAAACTTCTTTTACCAGACTTCCTTTTATCGAACCATCTTTTGACTATATCTTGGTGTTGGTGGAATCGACTTTTAGCCTTCTATCGGGTTTCTTCAAGTTGAAGCAGGGTGTCAATCCTGGATTGTAGAACCTGACTACTAGACCCTCGAGAGGCTTGGGACAACTGCAAGGATGGAAGCAAGATGTTGGGAGGGAGGATGGCTTCCTTGCCATAGACGAGGGTGTAAGGGGAACCCGTAACAAATTCTTTGGAGTCACCCTATCTGCCCATAAGGCATTTGGGAGAGCTATATGCCAGCTTCGCTGATTTTCAATCACAGTTTTCTTGAGAATTCAGATGAGGTTCTTGTTTGAAGATTCGGCTAGTCCATTTCCCTGGGGGTAGTAATTGGCTGAATAATGCAATTTAATTCCTCTTTCATAAACAAATTCATTTATTTTAAAAGAAGAGAAATAAGTGGCATTATCAAATACTAAAGAAATTGGAACCCCAAACCTGGTTATCATGTTCTCTTTTAAGAAAGTGATGACTGCGTCTTCATTGATCTTGTGCAATGGAGTAGCCTCCGTCCATCTGGTGAAATAGTTGGTGGCTGTCAGGATGTATCGATGTTGCAGAGAAGAATTTGGCTTTATCTCTCCGATGGCGTCTATACCCCACTGTTCGAAAGGTTCTGAGATGATAACTGGATGCAAGGGCCCTACTGCCTTTGGTACTTTTTCGGCACTCCTTTGACATATATCACAGTTCTGTGCATAAGTATGGGCATCCCAGAATAAAGTGGGCCAGTAATATCCAGCTCTGAGTATTTTGTGAGCTGTTGTCTCCCCTGAATAATGTCCACCAGCAGGACCATCATGTAGCTCTTTGACAACTTTACTTGCATCCTCTTTCTCTAGACATCTGAGAAAAATTCCATCGTAATTTTTTCTGAAAAGTATTCCATCAATGATTTGATAAGCTACTGATTTTAAATGGAGTGCCCTTCTTTGCTTAGAACTCCAGTGCTCAGGTAGGTATCCTTGCTGCAAATAATGCACTAGATCCCTATACCATGATTCAGGAGCTGTGAAAATAGGACATACTTCGACTGAATTCGGCTTAGCTTCATTCCTCCAATGCTGCTCTTCATCAATCGGACGTTCTGTAAGCAATTTACACAGGCCTTGTCCTTTGATGATGGTGGCTGGTTTAAATTCTAAATCATATTCTTGAAGAGCTGTAACCTAGAGTCCCCTTATTTCTCCCAATTCCTTTTGAATGAAAAGGGATCTAACAGCTGGGTGGGGAACTATAACTTTAGTTATGTTCTTAAGAATATATGGTCTGAACTGTTTTACCACTTTGAACACGGCATATGCTTATTTGTCGACCGCCGGATAGTTCGGTTCAACACCTTGTAGACCAATGCTCATAAACGAGATTGGGTATTCGTCCCCTAACTCTATCTTTTGCGTGAGCACAGCTGCGAGAGAGTCATCTGAAGCAAAAGTATACAAGATAAAATCTTTGTCAAAATCTGGGATTCTTAAGGAAGGGGCATTAGCTATGGCCGCTTCAATATCTTTGAATGCATCCTTCTCCAATTCTGTCCATTTGAACTGTGTGCTTTGCTTGACCATTTGCTGCAAAGGTTTAACAATTTGCGCGAAATCGGGGACAAATCTTTGAACAAAATTGATAGTGCCCTTGAATGATTGCATGGATTTTTTGTTATGGGGCATGGGAATTCTATTGATAACCTGGAATCTCTCTTGATCTATTGAAATTCCCTTCTTAGAAATGATATGACCAAGAAGTTTACCTTCAGGAAAGGAAAACACACTTTTCTTAGGGTTTAAAGAAATACCATATTTTCGGCAACGATAAAAAATATGCTTCAAATGAACAACATGGTATTCTCTTTTCTTTGAAAAAATGGTCACATCATCTAGATAGACGACGACACAATGGCCACCCAATCCTCGGAAGGCGATGTCCATCGCTCGCTGGAACGTAGCTCCTGTGTTTATTAGGCCAAAATGCATTCTTCGGTATGCGAAAGTTCCCCACTTGGTGCGGAAAGTAGTTTTCAGGCGGTCTTCTTTAGCTACTAATACTTGATTGTAACCAGAGAAACCATCAAGAAGGGAGAAGAGTTCTGATCCTGATACCATCTGGATAATTTGTTCCATTGAAGGAACAGGATAGTTGTCTTTATCTGAAGCTCTATTCAAATTTCTGAAGTCCACACATAACCTTATCTCTCCTGACTTCTTTCTTTTGGGAACTAGGTTAGCAACCCACTCGAAATGCCGGACTTTAAAGATTATCTTAGCATCAAGTAACTTCTTCAACTCCTTTTGAATCAGAGGTTCAAGAGTAGGGTGCATCCTTCTTAATTGCTGCTGAAATGGCTTGACGCCTGCCTTCATTGGTATGACATGCTGAATAATGTGGGTTTCATATGTTTTTAGATCTTCATAAGTCCATGCAAAAACATCCTTATATTGTCGAAACAGTTTGATGAACTTATCTCTTTCTCCTGGTGAACAACATTTGCCAAGGTTAACAAACTTTGGTTAAGCTTCGGTACCCAGATTTACTAATTCATGCTGCATTGATGAGCTATTAGTCTTGGTATTTGCTGGCCTTTTGAACTTGCTCTATAGATCAAACAACATTTCAAGTGATCTCACCCCTTTGGGGATGAAATTTCCTTTAGCTGCATATTCCTTTTGTAAATCAAAATCATGCTCTTCTTCGTCTATCACAGCTTCTTTAAACACATCTTCGTTTGTTAGAAAACTGATAATTTGATCGTCATCATCGAAAACCCTGAAGTTTCTGACATTATCAGGGACAGAAGGCCTGAAAACCAATTCAATTGAGCACTTGCTATTAGTTGGCACCAATCTGGAAGTGGATGTTGCTAATAAATCAGCTGCAGCATTTTGCAATCTAGGAATAGATTTTATGTTGAAAGCATTAAAATGCATAATTAAATCCCATACCTCAGCCTGATAACTCTTCAAATGAGGTGAAAGACAGTGAATGGTATCTCTTACCTGTCTCACAACTATTTTTGAGTCACCAAAACCTTCAGGTACTTAACATTTAAACCGATGGCTTTCTTCAATCCGTGGACTAAAGCTTCATATTTAGAAGTGTTATTAGTACATTCAAATTCTAATCTACAGGACAAGAAGTACTTATTTCTTTCTGGATCCATCAGAACACAACCGGCTTCGGACCCTTCCAAAGTTTTAGAACCGTCAAAGTATAAAGTCCAAAAATGATCGTTTGATTTAACTAAGTTAGTGTCTTTATGATCTAAGTCAGTGACTAAGCTAACTATGTTACAGTCAATATCATTAGTCCTAGAGAAATGAAGGAGATTGGACTGTTTATTTGACTCATGGCTAATAATTTCAGATTGATAATTACCCAGATCAATTTCTAAAAAGTGATTCCCCAAAACTGAAGATGAGAAGGTTACAGCTTCGTTCTTTCCTTCTAGCTGAGTTACATTTTGTTTCATGTGTGGTTCTCTCAGAACCTTGATTTGATTCTGTCTATTCTGATATGGCAGCCATAAATGGGACCAATCAGTTGCAAGGTAACCATTCAACTTTGTGGACCAGTCCCTACTTAGGATCAAACCATAGGCTTCGGGAATGTCAACTACCATTATATCTATGAACTGACACACTCTAGAATTTGCTGACAACCTAATGAGGACATCCTTCATTTCCCCGATAACTTTGACAACAGTCTTATCTAACTGAATAATCTGGGCGGGAGATGGAATTGGTTGACCATTAATCCTTTTACAGATTGGCAGTGGCATGACATTCGAAGATGCTCCAGAATCTACCAGGCAATTGTGCACATTGTGATTGAAGATTTCAAAAGTTAAAAGGAAAGGCAACGTTTGAGATTTGGATTTCCTGTCGATACTGGCTTCATTAATTTCAGGGTCTTCTTGAGTGTCTGTTAATGGGGTGCTGGGATGGGATTGAAGAGCTTGCAACAACTTGTCTCGTTGCTGGGGAAAACTGCACATATCGAATATTGAGACATTTGCCTTTACCTTCTTTATATCTTCAATGATGTCATATCCCATATCACATTCTTTTACAATTCTAGTTTGATTGCCTGTCTTACTCAGTGTGACCTTTGGTTGTTGAACTGTTGTGTCAATGTTTGGATGCTTGTCCGATGTTCTGTTAGCATTAGGTTGTGGTGGAATGACTGTTATGTGTCTTCTAGGTAACTCTTTGGAAATTTTAGGTTTGGGAATAGTCGAGCTTGGAACTGGATCTGCAATGGGACCTTTACTGCGAGTGTTAATGTTTACAGCAGAGACTGGGCTTTCCATGGGATCGTCTTCTATCAATTCAATTAAAGGTACCCAATCCCATAGCACCATGGTAGTGTCTGGGGACGGTTCTTCTGTTTCAAGGTTTGGTTCCTCTGGAGGATCATCTTGATTTGGAATCTACGAATCCAACATTTGGTTCATGACTAAACTTATAGAGTTAATCCATTGTGGGAAGCTCTTTTCAGAGTGCGGCTCTTGATGAAAGGTACAAAAATGCTCCATTCCTATTTCATTTAGATTTAGGACAGGGGAGTTGCTCACAGGTGGATGAGGCTGGTCGTTGTCTTTTCTCTTCTTGTAGAAAGGCTTGAAAGGCTTTCGAGATGTACTAGCTGCCTTATCTTTCTCAAGATCTACAATTTTATTTGAAACTTTCTGCATCATCTTCATTACATTTTCCATGTTTGCTGATGACTCTTCTTTATTTCTGGTGAGCAGCAGGGTCTTTTTATGAGTTGTTGGTTTTGTTTCTGTATCTAAGGCATGTTTAGCAATGCTGTCTGCTTCTTCTTCCACCTTCCTAGCTTCTTCGAAATTTTCTATCAAGGTGGTATTATTAGTTCTTTTGACGAACATTGCTATAGGGCCTTCAAGTGCTATTGTATAATATTCAACTAGAGATTCTTCTGCAGGTTTAGTTGCTTCGCTGAAATTATTCAAGAGTGTGGTGAATCTTTGGTTAAAGTCTTGAACCTTTTCTTTCTTTTCCATTCTCATGGACAATAATTCTTTCATGAGTATAGCTACAGTTTTTTTATTTCCATACTTCTTTAAAAAAAAAATTTCAAACTCTTCCCAATTGGAAATTGAGCTAGCTTGTAAGCTAAAATACCAGGAAGAAAATTTTGGTTCGAATGTGTATGGGAATAGCCTACAGACTACATCTGCATGCTGTACATTTAAAAGATTCAATGCCAAATAAAAACTCAAGATGATCTTTAGCAGATATACCTTTCCCTGGGTCGAATTTGGGTAAAACTTTCTCTGGGTTTTTAGGCAAATTGTGGAATGGCCCAGCTAGATTTAATGCTCCCCTTGCTCTCCAAGAAGGTACAACCATGGTTCTTTACGGAGAATTGGGTGGAGAATCGTGTGGTGAATTAAGTGGAGTATTTCTTGGAGTAAAAATCTCTCCAAGATTTTCTGGATTTTCAAAATTTTCTGGGTTTTCAAGATCAACTTCTTTCAGAGGTTCTGTGATCTCTTCCAAAGATAAATTTACAAGTTCTTCAAAATCTTGCACAAGAATTGAATCACGGGTGTACTGTCTTTCTTTTATGGGAGTGCTTTTCCTAGGGAGACAAGCGACTACGTTTAAACCACCCAATTGTCTAACATAAGATCGTGTATGTCTTCTGAAATCTTCTATTTCTATAAAAGGTACAGCATACAATACTTCTTGATGTTAAGAGTCAGAGTTGAGGATTTCTTGATTTGTTACTTCAAGATTTGGACTGTCTGAAATTATTATTCCAAGCGGGTTTTCAGTAACATTTCTGATAATGGGAGAATTTCCTTTATCAGGCATGCACTTCAGGCCCTCCTTCTAGCGTCAAAAACTGTTGATGCCCCGGGAATCGCAGCATCAAGCAGAAAGGGATTCTCCCCAATGAGCAATCCCAATTAGATCGCTCACCGTTTGGTGTAGGGAATCCGTCCGGTTAATGGTTCTGACTATCGTAAGATTTAAAGTTTCTTATTCATTATACTGGTTGCGGCCCGGTCCACCGTTTATGTATTTTATGTTAAAGATGAAATGCACGTGCCCTAAGCTAATTTAATCTAAATGCAAAGATGAAACAAATCTTTATCTAAAACTGAAATCAATCTAATCTATCCTTGCAAGGAGCAAACTGTAAATCTGAGTAATGTGCTGAAAGAAAATATCTAAAGATCAACAGGTAGCCATTAAATCATACAGATGCATCTATAGCAGGAGGTAAAAGATATTAAAAGATAGCTTCTAATTTAAATGCAATACATTCCATTACTCATTTGAGAGGGACATCAATGTACAGGAAAATAGAGAAGATCATTCATTGCACATAAGTAATTCCCAGCAGCAAAGAAAGATCTCACTGTAATATGTGAATGATACAAGAGTAGTCTAGTAAGCATTCAACACACAATTCCAGGCAAAACGCCCTCTCCGGGCTTTCATTAGGCAAAACGAGTTCCTTATACATGCAGAGAAGTAGTTCACGTACAAGACAGGAAATGTCTTTTCACCTGCCAAAAGTCTCTTACACTATTCACTATTCATTTATTTATAAGTTTACAAAATGCCTCTAGGGCTGCCACCTGGCCTTTTACAATTGTCTTTAAAGACTTTCCAAAAATAAAACAATTCATGGCCTCTTTTACATAACAAAAAAAAAGGACAGCTGTCCTTGTGACTCCATGCTCTAACCATAGGGACAAAGAGAAGTAAACAAAAACAAAACCACGCATCATGGTTGTTGCAGCTATCCTTGAGGTGGTGCCTTTGCTGGTGATGATGTGCCTATGCTGGCTGCTACTGCTGCTGCTGCCTTCTTCTCTTCCTCTGCTATATAACTAAACCATACACCAGTGTCTCTTATAACCATATTTGCTGGTGAGGGGAGCAGGATCTTCTGTGGAGTCACATGCTTACCAAGTTCTACTTCAATACTCTGAATTTCTGCTATTGCTGTCTGGTGGATCTCCTTGACCATATGATTGTGTACTGATGATAGCACAATGTAGTGATGAAGATCATCGGTGGCCAACACATCAATTATCTTTACATACTCGATTTGAACGCCTAGCTCGTTCTTTAAATCTGTCAGGTGTTGCTCTTTGCTTGGAAATTCATCCAGGGTCTGAGGAAAAACAATCTTTCACTTTTCGTGCACTTCATGAATCTTTTGATACATGCTATTACCTTTCCCCATCATTCCCTGGATCTTAGCCATTAGATTGGCGCCACAATTCCTGCAAAACTCCACGAGGGCTACATCTTCCTTAAAACCGTCCACATATTTGAACGGGAGATGTTTAGGGAAATCTTCCTTCCCTTCTCTCCACTCAATCTGGCTCAAAATGTTTGCTTTTACCCGAGTGTACTTGCCTTTAAGCCTAACAGCTTCGGCATTAACTTCCTTCATCCTATCCAGCGTGGTCTTGAGTTTGCAAACCTCCTTAGTAATTAGTTCTTGTGTGGCATGCATTTGTCTCAAGATGTCACAGGACTGCTCATGAAAAGGAGACATTTCCATCACTCTACTTTCTGCTTGCTCTAGCTGCTCAACCATTGACTGTTTATCTAGTTCCAACTGAACAACTCTAGCTTCAGAATCATTCTTTTCTGCCTCTAGTACCATCATCTGGATTTCTAGGTGCTCCTTTTCTTCTTCCAGGTGTCGATACTTATCCGACAACTCTTTGTGGTCAGCAGACAGGTGATTATATTTGTTCACCACAAGGTCCCTGTAGGTCTGCTTATTAGCCATAGTATGTTGCAGCATACAAGCTCTTCTCTTTGTTGACTCGAACTCTTTAACCATGTCGATCACATTGTCCTCGGTTGCTTTTGCTGCTACCACGACGGTTGATGCCATGGCCACGGGAGCCTTATTTGTATTTTGCATAACCGTGGTTTCTCCCTGGGTGACAATATCTGAATGGAAAAGTCTCTTTAACCTCATTTCTGACTTTAGGACCACAGACTTTCTCTTCTTATAATATACAAATTTATCCCATCGGGACACAGTATGATCTTTGGATGGGGTGAAAGGGATGATTGGGAGATCTCTTATATGGATGTCTTCCTCCGCGGGTGGGGTCTGTACCACCTGAGATGAGTCTATTTCCATATCTTGGGTGTTAGAACCACCTGCTTGGGTATCTTCACTGGCCTTAATTTCCTCTTCGGCTTTAAGCCGCCCCTCTTCTTCCTCAGCCTTCTGTTGATTTTCAATTACCTCCCTCTGCTCTTCTTCTTGAGCTTCCTGCTACAACCTTGCTTCTTGAGCTTCCTGCTGTAGCCTTGCTTCTTGAGCTTCCTGCTGCAACCTTACTTCTTGGGCTTCTTGTTGCAGCCTTGCTTCTTGGAGCTTCAAAGCTTCTTCCTGCTCCTTTTGCAATTTATCGGCAGTGATTTTCAAGATTCTATCCGCCTCCTCTTTCAACCTTTGCTTCTCACGAGTCAGGACCTCAGCCACTTCCCTTTCTTTCTGCAGGTTGGGTTCTCGGGCTGTGGCAGAGCTAGAGCTAGCTCCACCGCTGTGACAAAAAATCTGTAACTTAGTCATATTATTGATTCCCCTGAACTCCTCTTCTTCGGCATCATAGTAATGGGCATACTCAAAATGAGCATACAACTCCTTGCAATGCTCCGCAACTTTGTTCTGTCGGTCATTTCTATGAAAGAGTGCCTCTCCGAAGTGGAAACCTCTTAACTCTTGAATGAACTCTTCGGCTGCTGTGACCCCCGAGAACTTATAGGCTCCTACACAGAAAGGAAAAGGAGGGAAGGAAGCCTTATGTTGCTTATTAAGAACTCCTCCCACTCCATCAAGGAAAACTTGTCTGACCGCTTCTTTTAGGACTATGTAATCAGTGGCATATCTTGGTAAGATGTATGGTGGCTTAGTACCTCCAAACATTCTGATATAGGTACCCTCTTTCGAGAAGTAGAAATCTCCATAATTTTCCATGACTTCCATGGAATTCTCTGGCAAGCAATTGGGTTCTTCATTGAATATTTGCTCATACAGAGGCATAATGAATTCTTCATATATGAGCTTATAGTGCATTCTGTAATTTTGAGCCCATAGTATTTTAGAAGCAGTGTATATTGGGGTGTTGGACTGATCCCATGAGAAACCTAACCTGGGGAAAGGGAGCTTTGCCAAGATGCAATCAATGAGGTATGAAGACATGTAAAACTATGACTGTTTTAGGGCCAAACCTTCTTTAGGTGCGGCCACAGTGGATGCTAAAATATCTGAGAGGATAGTAGCCCAATAAAAACCAGTTCCCTTAAATGCTATGTAGTGGATTATGGGGGCCCATTGTATCCTATATACAGTTCCATCAGGCATGCTGAAAATTCTGCTTAACATAAGGGCAATCAACCTAAAAGGATGTCTCAGGCTCTGAACGTCATACTCATCATTGTCCCTCTTCCTTAGCTGTTTTCCCGTGACTAACAACTTTTTAGCCATTTCAAAATTATTCATCTGTCCCAACCATGCATCATTCAGCGCCTGCTGGGGACATGAGAACTTGTAGGCTACTGCAATATAATCTAGATGGAATGAAGCGAATGCCTCTCCCTTGCTGTCCTGCAACACTCTTGTTTCTGGGTTGGCATGTTCCAATATCCACCCGATTACTTTTGAGCAAGGGAATAGCTCAGGGCGAGTAGAAGCCCTGGATATGCCAGAGGTCCTGATGTTTAGGTATATTTGTTCTTCTTCTAAGAGTACCTATGGGATATCTTGGTCTCTGATCATCCGGTAAATATCTCCCCACCGGACCTCGGGAGGGACACCTTTGGTGCACTTAGTGTCTTGAAAGAGAGTTTCAGTCCTTGGCTCTACTGGATCTGGTTCCATCATTTTAGCTTTCTTTCTGCTACCTTTTGGAATTGTAGCTTATCTCTATCAAGCAACCATACGTGAATGAACATAAGATTGCAAACCATTATGTAGAAATAGAGAAAGATACCGAAGTATTTTTGAACTATCATGATAATATTTAACAATAATGAAATAACGTCGTTGTAAACTGGGGAAGGACATACAGAAAATCAGTTAAACAGACCCTCATTATAGCTGTGAAACTAAACGTTCCAGGGAAGGAGAGGTCGGTTTAAAAAAAAAAATGAGTAGGAGTATGACCGAAGTTATGGATAGTGCTGTCAAAGGGGATTGAGACTCGCTGGTTTGCAGGACTAGGAATGCTCATGAGAGCCAATGGCTGTAGAGCCTATGTTTGTAAACAACCAAACAAACGAAGAACATCTGTAATCCATGCAACTTAAACGGCGATATTTATCCCAAGAGAGATTTGATGCAAACAGTGGAGTAAAATAATGGTGGAACCACCTACCTGGTAAAGAGACGATGATCCCACGGAAGTCGACAAGGTAGTTGACAAGCTGAGCTGGAGCGGTTTGCACAGTCTCCAAACGGAGTTCTCCAAAACAAACAGATTTTACCAATGGGAGTGGAGAACCCTTACTACACTTATATTTAGATTGATACGTGTGGGCATTTAATGGGTAGGTGACGAATTTAAAATGGAGTTAATCATGCGTACGGTGGGGTCGTTTCAACATATTTGGCATTTAAGCGTAACCGTCAAAATCGGAGGGAAAAGGTGAGTTTCATCCGCAGTTGCGGCAAGAACTTGTGAGTTTCTTCCGAAGCGCGGGAGACTCGGTGTTTGAATGCGGCATCTGTTCATCGCAGCAAAGGAATGAGAGTTGATCTGCCATTGCAGGAAGACTCGATGAGTTCTTCCGAAAATGACAAGTCCATAGTCCGTCGCGACGAAAGAATGAGAGTTGATCCGCCATTGCGGAAAGACTCAATGAGTTCTTCCGAAATTGACAAGGCCATAGTCCCTCGCGGCGAAATTTCTTGAGTTGGTCTGCCGTTGCAGGACGACTCAACGAGTTCTTCCACAATATCGGATGAACTTGGCAAGTCTTTTCCGAAAAAGTGAAAGGTCGAAGGACTTGAAGGAGGTGCCTGTTGCGGGAAAAATTCATGAATGCTTCCGCCGTTGCGGGTGAACGTCTTGAGTTCTCCCGAAAATAAAAAAAAAGTCTAAGTGCTTCTGCCGTTTCGGTGAAAAATTCTAAGTGCTTCTGCCGTTTCGGGGAAAAAGTCTAAGTGCTTCCACCGTTTTGGGAGAAAAACTTGAGTTTGGACTTGGAAGAAAAAATGCAACTCAGAAAGGTTTCTCATTGAAACAAATACTTAGTACAGAAAACGTTTCTAGAGAAGACTTAACTCCTAAGCGAACTTTCTAGGAAAAGAGAAGGAGGGGCCCCAATGTCTACACAAAAGTTGGGGGGGATGTTGCTGCAACAACACTACCATAGTTTCAACAATAGGAGTTGAAAGTGTTTCCAGCCATCCCAATTATGATCTTATGGGGTTTATGGATAGATTGTAATGCTAGCTTGTTTGAATGGTCCTTGGGAAATCTAAAACGGATCATTGCATAGATAAATGCTTTGTTCACTATCATAAAAAAGGAGTCTCACATAAAATCTTCCAAACAAGTGACTTCCATAGAGATTGATAAATATATTCAATGGGATTTTTTCGACGAGGCTTGTTAAGTCCAAGCTAGAAATTGAGGGATAGGTGGATTTTTATTTGTAAATGGAAATCATTATTATAGTTTCAAAGATAGCATTGGCACTACTACCGATGATTTAGCTGAGTCTATAGCCTTGCATGCTCTGATGAAGTTGGAACTATCCAAAAGAGTTACCAAGCTACAAGTTTATGGGGATTTGGCTCTTGTAATTGATTAGAAGATGAACCACCATCAAATTCAAAACACACAATTGCAAGTTTTAGCATCTAAGTATATTATGACACCTTTGAGCATATTTCATTCTCTCATGTATATAGGGCATTAAATGTGTAGGTGAACACTTTGTATAAACAAGCATTGCTCTTGGATTCAAACATCATTTTTGTTGAAGAATTGAACAACATGAATCTTTATTATTTTTGGTTGACTCTCTAATATTGAAGTTGAAGTCTATAATTTTTTAATTTTGTACCATTTTTTTTAATTGAAGGAAGGACTGAATTTATAGGATCTTGCTCATAACATGTGGAATTTGTGGGATACTCTTTTAAGTTTTGCATTTTGAATTTATAGAACACTGAGAATCAAAGCTAGGGAATCTCCTAGATTTTCTTCCCTTTCACAAGTATCCTTCTTCCATCCAAGAGACTTTAGAGGGATGAAAGTGCCAGTGACAAGATTGGGATAGCCCCTCTCTTTGAACTAAATGGGTCCCTCTTGATTTTGACCATGAGATATATCCCGACTCTCTCTGCTAATACCAAGTGGATCATACTGCAAGACATTGAGCTTTAATGGGAGGATCTTTAGAATGGTGCAATAACCCTAATTGTTGATTAAGAAAGATAAACTTTCATAAATTTACACAATTAAGGAGTCAAAATTCTATCAGACTATACAATACCAATTAGATTGGTTAAAAAAGACTAAACAAAGGGATGACTCAACCTTATACTATTCAAATTATCAATTTCCATCCCTTAATTTGAGCAAGAAATCTTGGTGAAGTCATTGGTAAATTGAAAACTTTCATTTTTGGTTTAATTTCCAACCTTATTAACCTATTTGGTAAGGTTGTATCATCTAATTAGTTAGCTCATTTTAATTCCCAAGCAAAGTAAATCAACCAACCTCTCTTATAACTTGTTTGGTGTACTTTTTGAGCAAGTGTGGGCTTATTTTTAGCTTTATATTGGCTCATTTAGCTTGTTGTTCACACCTTTTATTTGTTGTCCAAATTTTCCATCCACTTTAAAAAAGTGGGTGTAGTTGTTAAGTACGCCATTTTACTTAATTTACAATACAATTTCATAATCGAATCATTAATTAAGTTGTCCTAGGTTCCTGGTCCCTGGGAACCAATCTAGAGCAATTTTTGAGTTTATAAGGGAGAAAACAACTTGTTGTTCACTCTTATTAGCTTGATGATCTAAAAAATCAGTGAACTAATATTTCACATCCACGACCCAAATTCATGATTCCAAGCCTTTTCTCACCCCTAAGGATCTGAGGGAGGTCAATACTCAAACCAGGAGGTCCTAAGGGGACTTGCATTGAAGTCTTAAAATGATCCCCCTTCCCCATTCTCACCTTAAACATGGGACCATCTGAGGGGTGAGTATCATTTTCCTTATGATTAGCTACCAAATAGGTTGTCACCGACCTAACCGTTGGATAGTTGGAATATTCCCCAAAGGACGGATTTTGATTATAATAGTATCCCCTACCAAGGGACTCAACCAGGTTAGAATAATTATATCTCCTAATTACTAGATAGTTATATAAATATATTAAATATTTAGTTATGATACAATACCAATCACAAATCAAGAGGCACGTTGTTGAGGTGATAACGAGCATTGCTTTTGTTATTTCCCTTTAAGGATTCTCCTTGAGAGTTTGTCTTCAAATATCGATACTCCTAAGGGTGATCCAAGGAGACAATTAAAGGTTATTGTGTTTTATGTAAATCAACACTACCACATCTATAGGATTCCTTCCCTTTCTTTCTTATTGGTCCCACTCACCACTAATATGTTCAAGTGTGATACGTAATCCCAACATAGTGAGGTCTGGTAAGCCCACCCACCAAGGCCTACCATACTCACTATGGATAGAGGAAAGAAGAAAAATCATGGATAGAAATGGAAGGTGGCTAACCAACCTTATTGAGAGAAATAATTCACTACAGTGGATCCAAGAATTAAAAATTAAATTGATTCTAGTCGAAGAACATGTCTTATAAGTACATTATGTTTTCCCTTAAAACTTTTCAAAAGCATCCATCGGGTGAACAACAACCTTATTCTTGAGAGGCCTTAATCATTTTTTTGGAATGTGCAATACATATATTCTAATATCTCATTATTTTCTTTTTTACCATTGTAAACTTGACTAACCATACATAATACTAGATGGAGTATATAACCCCAACGACTAATGTTTCTAGGAGTTGTAGCAAACACTCGATCAAAAAATGTGTTTGCTTAGAAGTTCTTTATAATAGTTGAGTTAGAATTTTGTTGTCAAACAATATTACAGTCCAAATCACCACGTGAAATAGTGAATGCTTTTTGAGTCCTGTAGTGGAGTCATCAATTAAGGTGTTGTTGATTATTTTTATTGATGATCTAAATGTACAACAACCCCACATATTCTATTATGTGATTTGAATCTCACACCAAGGGAAACATGAGAAAAGAAGTAAAGAATCAGGGAAACATTGAGTTTGTAAGTAGTTATAAGACAAGTTGTATAAATTAATAAATATTTAATTAGATGTAGGACATTGATTCATTTAAAGTGTGGGTTTTGGATTAAATTCAAAAAATAGATAGTCCACACTCTTAAGTATAATGACTTGAATGTGTGCATCACATTTTAGCTCTACAACTTTGTAGTTTAGTGTCCCTACCCATCAATTCCAACCATGGGATAAGCAGCCATGAACATTGATATCAAATTTCATCCCTCAAAGGAAAATTCCCCATAGTAGTAATTGAATAAGACTCCTTGGAAGGATCATAATTAAATAAAATGCATGCAAGTGCATATTAAAAAGATGTCCTAAATTAAAGTAGAATGGGATCTTAGATTTCATGACAACCAAATGACCATGAACATAATCAGACATAATCACACAAAGCGATGCATAATACTAAATTTTCTATAAGAGAGAATAATAATAATAATAATTTTGAATATTCATAAATTGTGATAGAATACTTGTTTGGTAACATAAATTGGTACAAGAAACTAGTTGTGCAAGAGTGATTTCCACCCAACTGTAGGCAGCCAATGCAATTACCACCCCCAAGCTAATCTATGGGGCCACCAAGGTGAAGGATCCAAGCCGCATGATTTATCTCTCTCAACCCAACCCATCTCCTCCCATGCTCAACCAATCTGCTCACTACTAGAATTATAGGCATCTCAACCATCCATTAACAACTAAGTAAATTTCCTCCACTTCCCTATGAAAAACAATGAATTTTTTCCATTTCTCTACTCAATAGTCTCTTATAAATATTATTCCCTCCAATTCTTTTTAATATTTGTAGAAAGAGCCCAATCTACTACGAGCTTTCTTAGAATTCCCTACAAGAACAACACTTGGCTCTCAAGCATCTAAAGAGCAACAAAGTGCACGCTAGGGATATGATTCTTAACTTCTACAACCTCTATACTCACCTACTACCATCAATTTCGTCCCAAATCTAAAAATGTTCCTATTCATATAGTTGATTTCAATCAATTTCTAGTTTGGTAAAATGGTTGGAAATGGAGAACCCATTATGAGCGACATAAAGAATGAACACGAGGGTGTTGGAATGAATTATAGAGTCAATGGAAATGAGAGTATTGTTGGAAATGATGGATGCAATTACTCGTGACAAGAAGAATGTAGGAATCTTGCAATTCCTATAATGATGGTACTCAACCCATGCCCCCATAACTATGTGAGGAGTATTTCCCCACCAACATCTTACATGCATTCATTCATTCATCGATACACCAAAGAAGGTGGATTTATTTAATTAAGGTACAAGGAGAAAAATAGATGAGTTCCAAGGATAGTGCTCAACAATAGAGGATTGAATTTCCCATAGGTTCCATTTCCTCTTCTCCTCTAATCAATTTATCGCACATCTTATGCTCTACACAACCATCTTGGGCCATTATATATTTATACATAATCTAATCCAATGCATTCTAAGGATCAAATCTAGAATATTACATTTAAAGACCACAAGTAATATATATTATATCAGCAAAAACTCATTGATTCATCTCAAGAAATTGATTTCCATTTAAAGTTCTTACCTCATAATAATATCAAATAGGATATTGCATTTAGAGACCACAAATAGTATATATTATATTATTAATATAATTGTTAAACTTTTTACTATGGGATAAATCGTATATAAAAACCCTAATGATGGAGAAACCTGTGTATACTCCCTGGAAGGGCATTGGCCTTTGGTTTCCTATGTATGCCCAGTCTCTGGGGGCATGATGGCTGGTTCCATAGGTTTGGTGGAGGATGGTAGTCCTGGCATTCTAGGGTACTCTATTTTATCCTCTTTTTCATTTCTACTCTCTGTCATCTTTTTATGGTTTGTCTTTGCGAGGTTCTTGGAGTATGTCCAACAATTTACTGTTGGACTTAGTACCAACCAGGTTAAACAAGTGGGAATGGTCCTTTTTTATTTTACCTCGTACATGTTGTTGTCTCTTTCTCGTGACAGGGGTTTTTGTCTTGGGTTATTATTTTATGCGCTCGTTGTCTCGTTTATGGCGGAGGTTCTCCGCATTTCTTACAATGGAGGAACACATATGAGTGTCAAAGATATGGATCTATCTAAACTAGCTTACCTATCTATGCAAAAAAATAATATATCAAAAATAAGTATAGAAAGAGAACAAGAGAAAAGAGTACACCATATATACGTGGTTCACCCAATTGGGCTACGTCCACGGGAAGGTAGTATTCTATTATCTCCAGAATATCTCCCTCAAGATTAGAAGAGAGCAATGCCAATAACCCCAATACAATATAGCAATACTTGTGTGAATAAGTAAAGATCATGATGAGTGATGTGACTCCCTTGACTCTATTATATACCAAGAGATGAGGAGGCATTACTCTCACCTATTACATGTGGGATAATATAATTCTCCATAATAACATCTCTTTATATAATAATGAATATCAAGAGTATACTTTTACCATAATGAATATGGGATATAATGTATTACTCTTTTACATACGGTTTTGGATATCTTTCGACATAATACCAAGACATTATTACCTTCCAAGGAATATAAAATATTCCAACACTCCCCCTTAATAATTGCTGGGAGAAAATCCCACTAACAAAGGAAGGAAGGAGTCATTACTTCTCCCCCTTGATGACAACTTCCATCATCCCAAGTAAAGAATGAAGATGCACATACTTCGCTGCTGTTAAGGATTTGGTGAAGATATCGGCTTCCTGTTGCTCTATAGGATAATACTCAAGAGAAAGAACACCATCTGCAACAAGACCTCGAATGTAATGAGCATCAAGATCGAGATACCTTTTCTTGGAGTGATATACCGGATTATAGGAAAGCTGAATTTCACCCTAATTGTCACACTTCAACAAAGTGGACGATTTCGGAACCAGACCAATCTCAGTGAGAAAATGCCGTAACCAAACTGCTTCTTTTGTTGCTTCTTTGGCTACTCTATACTCTGCTTCACACAAAGATAAACACTAGGTTTTTTTAACCCAAAATTCGACGGCGTAGATGTCCAATTTTCGACATCTTGTTGTCGACCATCCGACAAGCATCATCTTGTTTAAACATCACTGGTACTTTGGCGGATATCCGACGGTAAAATAACGTGTCAGATATCCGACCCCTCTGTTGTCGGATATCCGACAACTACGCTTTTAATATTTCCGTCGAATATTCGTCATCCTCCAGTCGGATATTCGACAACTACTCTTTTACCATACCCGTCAGCTATCTGGCAGGTATCTCCTTATAAACGGTCGGATATCCGACACCCCTCTTTAACCATACCCGTCGGGTATCCGACCGATACCTGTCGGATATCCGACAACTCCTCTTGTACCATAGCCGTCGGCAGTATAGCAAAGGCGTCGGATTATTTGTAAGGGTAAGTCAGATATCCGATGTCCTTTGCATTGTTAAAAGTCTGATATCTGACGCCTTTAGCCGTCGGTGGTATGGAAAAGGCATCGGATTGTTTGTAAGTATAAGTCGGATATCCGACATCCTTTGCATTGTTAAAGCTCTGATATAAGTATAAGTCGGATATCCGATGTCCTTTGCATTGTTAAAAGTCTGATATCCGATGCCTTTAGCCGTCAGTGGTATGGAAAAGGCGTCGGATTGTTTGTAAGTATAAGTCTGATATCTGATTCCTTTAGTCGTTGGTGGTATGGCAAAGGCATCGGATTGTTTGTGGTGACTGTCGGATATCTGACAGAGGTTTTTGTATTTAAAAAAAAACAAAAAAAAACACCACATGATATAATCGATCTCATGACATGAATCTTGATAATTTAGATTCATTTACATCACATGTTCCTATCTACCAATTGCAACACAAATTAGGTTATTCCCTTCTTTGTAATTCAATTACTTGGTATATCTAGCCCATATAGTGTTGTGATGCATGCAATAAGAGTTCAAGCCTCCAATATTATCTTGCTAGTTCTATTCACAAATTCAAACTAGCCTTCAAGTCAGTATAATGGTGGAGATACAAGTGGAGATACCTTTAGATAATGGTGGAACTATTATAGGTTCTCACAAACCCATCATATACATGATTTCACATATGGTATTCTCTTTCACATGTGCAATAATGGCATGGTTCACCATACTTATTTGGATGACAACCACATCCTTGGAATTATATATTTCGGTGATAAATCATGGGAATATAACACATTCCTCTGCTATACACTTTGCAAGTGTTTCCTTGTCCTTGTGCTTTCCTAGTCATACAATGAACACCACATTACATCATGCCTATTCATGACAACACACATAGTTTATGACATCTTACATATGTTCATTCAATTTGCAATTCATGCATATTTTCAAATAATTGCATAGTTGTAGCTACTATCTCTAGTATTTAACAACATTATTATATCTCGATGATTCACACGTTAAGAAACTATAAGTTGTTTGTTCATATATTGCAACATTCCCAAGCACATTGGATTTACCCACTACGATACTGCATGTCATCATTTTATTGGTAGATTTTCTCTTCCATACCAAGCTTCCAATGGCTTTTTTTGATGGTGTCTTAATGTCCATCATGATCTGCAACCTCACTTACTAGTTGCCTCTTTTGTCTTAGCTTGTTGACATTGTATATTTTAGCAACACACTAAGCACTTCACATCTTCATCTCATGCTATTAGTACACATATATTGTTATAATAATATTCTCAGTGTTGCAATATCCTCCAACAATGTGAATCCTTATGATATGGTGTCTCACACCCTTCATTAATTGAATGAGTTTAAGAACCTACATTTTTCTAATTTACACAAGAATATAACTCTCTCTGTTTGTTGCTATCTTCCATATCTTTGCACAAGAGAAGGAATTGTTCCAACTATGAATTGGGAAACATGACTTCCTTGGTTGAGAATTGGAGTTTTACATAGTGCAATACTATTTGATGTTTTCTTATTTACCGATTAAGAACACGTATTATTTTGATATGCACAAGGTATAATATTAGTAGGTTCTTGTTTTCAAGTAGTATATGATAGTAAATCCATCATCATATAGACAAGGTTGAAAGGATGAGTTAAATTGTATGGTGGAAACTAAAAAATATTTTTAAGATGCTACTAATTGCACATGACATTGTCTTCTCCTTGACCTAAAATACAACTACATACTTTTTTTTTACTAGTTAAAACTAAGCACGTATAAAAAGAACAAATTCCAAACTCACTAATGTTCCATATCTTCCTTCATGATCACTTGGATGAGCCTCATAATCCACATCTGGAAGACCATCAAGAAAACCAAATTTATAATATATAATCATGATACACATCCTTCCAATTAAAAATTAACATTGTTATATTGTAAGATCTCACCGTAGGTAGCCAGTATGGTCTCCTTATTCTGCAAACAAAAGGAAGAAGGTAAAAGATATAATAAAAAAGAGTTTTTATAGCATACTAACAGACTAGATAATAATAAAAATCTATAAAGAAATAATCTTATCATTAAATATTACCTTAATGTTTGTCTCTTTCTTCCAAATTTCTATGTACCCTTAAAAAAGGATCTCGATGAAGTCCCTATCGCAATCACACAATGATATACAACAAAACAATTAGTAAAGTGGATCAAATGCATAAGATATTTCCTTGACTCATTAAAATGAAAATGTCTCCATTTCTATCCCAATACCTATGAAAAGGAAAATGATAAACACTGTTATCAACCATTATGGAAATATCACACTTAGAGTCACTGCAGCAGTAATACCCATCATTGACATGGGTTGGAAAAAAAGTGCAAGATCATAGTCAATAATTGGCACATCTCTTGTTGGATGCCTAACCATTAATTAGTTGACCCTTAATTTGTACCACACTGACGAAGTTTATGCTCCCATGATCATGCCTGCAATAGGAAATGAACAACTATACAAATTCAACAAAAGTGACACCTACACTATATGATTGTATTAAATATAGTTTTATAAATTATTACATTTTCTTCTCAAACTAGTGTTAACTTAATAATATTCATCTTATAATATTTCATATTGGAAACAAAAATCAAAACAAAATTCACATAGTAATAAGTTTCAAAATTCATTTTTCTATAATGAACAACAAATTCAAGGTACCTAAATAATAGATATAGTAACTTGGGTCCCTCCTAAGAATGACTGGATCAAGTTGAGTTTCTAGGGACAGTTAGAGGCCATTTGGGTTTGGTAAGAGCTGGAGGTGTCCTAAGAAATCAATAGGGTAGAGTTCTCTATGTCTACTTCAACTTCATTTGAAGGGAGACTAAAAATCAAGTTGAGGCACAAGCCTTAACTAAACTTATTTAGTTATACCTTAAGAATGGTTTCCATGTTTCGGAAGTTGAAGGGATTTTGAAATTTACATTCTTCTATGTCAATCTTTTGGAAGTGATTGGTTTACCAGTAATAAGATATCCTAGATCGATCAATTTAAGGTCACAATGCTTATTTTCTTCCTAGGCATTAAGCGAACCATTGTTGAATTAGATGAATGAGCAAACCCTCCAAATGGTTCCTAAGACTCCTCCAACATCAAATAGGGTCTTCCAAATAGAAATAAACCATCTTCATATTAATTCTTTACAAATATACGACTGCCCTGAAACATATTTGGGAAATTGCGTCATTGTTCTCATGCTACTTTGATGCCCAAAATTCAAAATGAACAAGTTATGGGGCACAAAAATACCCAAAAGTACCCTTTATTATTGTTAAGAGTTCAAGACATGCTTAGGATTTCTACTATATTAGCTCTATCGCATGCACAAAGGATAAATTAGTTGTTGTTCCTTATTGTTGCTCATGTCCAGATTGTGGAGAAATTGTTGTTTGAAACTACTTGGAGGTCAAATCAAGGATGAATCATGCCCAAGTTTTCCCAAATTGTCCCCATAATTGTCCCAGGTCTGATAATTAGGCCACCTACTACTGCTTCCACCCACAAAACTCCCAAATTGGAAATCAACTCCCCCCAATGCTTAGCATTGATTAAAGAGAATGTGGAAAAAGGTGTGACCAATGGGATAATACTATGACTTTTTATGTTCATGGTGATAGGGTAATACAATCCCTAGATATTTATCAAGGGTTGTCATACAATGAGTCTACTACAAATTCCATGGAGAAGTATGTTATGGATCATATTTATAATTTGACAAGTGGAAAAATAACATATTAACTAATCCTACTGTTGATGGGTTAGTAAATTTCAATAGAATCCATTCCTTTGATATTGATTCTGAATAATCATTAAATGAGTAGTGGAAAAAGAGACGAGATATATTCTCTATTGTTAGAATATTGGACATAATGGAGAGGTGTTACAACATAATTTCCCACCTTGTGAGAATCAACACTCTTTGGCCTGCAGGATCCATTTCACTGACTCATATCCACTTTATCCTTCAGACACATTATTTCCCTATTTTTTCCCCTGTACGCTAGCTGCATCATTACAGTGGGCGTACCCACGAGTTGCATCACTATAGCCTGCGGGTAGCATGTAAAATGGTAAAAATCACTAGTTAATTACTTTTTACTCCCAAAAAGCGGTCATAGGGTGACCTTTGGCCCTCCATTTGCCCCGAAACGCCTCGATGTGTCCTTTCACTTACCTTTGGGAGGACTATATATTGATAACATATGGCTTATGGACGGGGGGAGGAAGAAGAAGAGCAAGAAAACTCTAGTGTATTTTTGCCCTATCTTGAGTCTACACTCATTGATCCTTGTAGTTGTGAACCCTTTATGTTCACCTTCCAAACTCCTATCATAGTTTGAGTTTTCCATTCCATGGATGATTGAAGTGGTGGATGCACAAGTGGATTGATCCAGATCTTGGTTCAGATTGGATGTTAGCAAGAGATCGTATCACATTGTACTTCTTGTTATTTATTAATAGAAATACTCATATTCTCATCCATTAATGTTGTGAATGTTGTTTATATTACATTCGGTTGCATTTACTTATAATATCATGGACCATTGTTATTGATGATGTTAATGTCGTTTATATATCATATGCACTTGTTGTATATTGGTTGTCAAGACTAATTTGCAGGTTCAAGTGCAAGGATTGAAAGCTCCAACAGGGATCTACATCAAACGTTTGGATCGAGGTTGGTTATATTCTTCATTATCTTGGCATTGTCATTTATATAGCATAGTAGTGAGAATTGAGTTAATTTATATTAATAAATAACAAGAAGTACAATGTGATACGACCTCTTGCCGGAAACCAATCTGAACCAAGATCTAGATCAATCCACTTGTGCCTCCACCACTTCAATCCTCCATGGAATGTCAAACTCAAACTATGATAGGAGTTTGGAAGGTGAACATAAAGGGTTCACAACTACAAGGATCAATGAGTGTAGACTCAAGATAGGGCAAAAATCCACTAGAGTTCTCTTGCTCTTCTTCTTACTCCCCCCTTCCATAAGCCATATGTTCTCAATATATAGTCCTCCCAAAGGTAAGTGAAAGGACACATCGAGGCGTTTCGGAGCAAATGGAGGGCCAAAGGTCACCCTATGACCGCTTTTTGGGAGTAAAAAGTAATTAACTAGTGATTTTTTCCATTTTACATGCTACCCACGGGCTATAGTGATGCAACTCGCGAGTACTCCCACTGTAATGATGCAGCTAGAGTACAGGGGAAAAAATAGGGAAATAATGTGTCTGAAGGATAAAGTGGATCTGAGTTAGTGAAATGGATCCTGCAGGCCAAAGAGTGTTGATGCTCACAAGGTGGAAAATTACGTTGTAACAAGAGGATGCAAATGATTTAGATGATTTGAGACATATCTCATTCAAATATTCTCAAGGATATTCCAAGAAAATTAAAGAGAAGGGTAAGGATATTGGTTCCAGTGCATCATTTACTCAGCCTTTGAAGTTGTGGAAACTCGAAATTGGTTATGAGGAGCAACCAAACATCACAACAAGCTCCAAGAAATAGTAAAAAATTAGATAACACGCGAGTGGGTTGTAGAAAGGCAGCACCGTAGCCATTCATTGAGATCCTCTCTGTTTCGAGAATAATTTAATATTTTCTACTGAACAGGGCCAACCACGTGAAGGTGGAAGCTCTTATGGCCCCTCCCCCCCTCACATCACTCTCAATTCCCCATACCCAATGCATGTACTTGAAAAAAAAAATTACGTGCAAATTCATGCATATTTCATCATAAACAAACATCTACCATTCATTCAATAAAGGAAAACATTCATTAAACCATTGTTTCATTCAGTCAACATATTCATTCAATAAAAGATAACATTCAATAAACCATTCATTCATTCAGTGAACACATTCATTCAATAAAAGCTAACATTCAATAAAGGTAACAGTTTACTACACTGAATCATTAAACCATTAAACCATTCATTAAACTATTCATTCATTCATTAGGCCAAAAATCATGCATGACATTATATTATCAAAAATAATTGCTCAATATTTCTTCAGTCACTAGTTCTTTCTAATTTTTTTCTCTTTACAAAATCAGCAAGAAGCTCATCTTCTGGAACTTGTCCTCCAGTTCTTGGTGCTTCATCAGCTTGTCGTGACGTCTGCCTCATAGAGTGCTCATGACGTGGATTTTGCGGCAAGGGGTTCGGATTCGATGCAATAATGTGAAAATGTTGCATCGATATATTTTGTTATTCTGATGACAAGTATTTCATTTAAAAAAAAAAACATTACAAAGGTGTTTTTTTACCTGTTGTGGCCACATCATGTTCTTCATATTCCTGTCCAGGCTCAACCTATACAGTGTGACTCTCTACATGCACTGCAATTGAAATATGGAGAAGTACAATTAATGTTCACCATCTGCAATGCTATATATAAACTTGTAGAATATGAATAAATTCATTACCAGGATTCAAAGCATGATCTTCGATTTGTTGTTGTCCCTCCTCGACATTAAGGGGATCATTGCTTTCCTGCTCATAATAGAGTCAATATTTTATGTCAATTATTTATAATGAATAGATTGCACAAGTAATAAATCTTCATTAAACTATATAGATTTTATATACCTGTGCACCAGATGGATCAGTACCAGAAGACTTTGTTTGCCCATACAAGCTTTTTCGGCGTTCAACAACAGCTCCAAATCCGTGTTGGAATCCAAGCTTCAAGTCTTCCTCAGTGAGAACTTCTTTGAATCAATCGGCCTGCATATTTGCATAACGTCGTTAATTTACATTTTGCGGTGCAATAAAATGAAAAATAATTTGCAATTTATTATTTGGATGCATTATTGGTTTTTCGAAACTTACAATTCGTGCTGCCAAATTCGAATAACCACCAGGCCCAAGCTTGTGCTGACCAATTTTTTCTAGTCTTTCCTTTGTGGCATTTGATGTGTCTGACAGCCTATGCAAGTGTTGAAATACGTTAGATGTTCCGAATTCGATATAAAAATCAATAATAATAAGGTTTAGAATTACATTGTGGAAAGTATTGCATACCTCCTTGTGCCTGGTGTTAGCTTTCCTTCTTTTCTCAGAGCCCTCTCCTTTCCATATTCCACTAGAGCTTTCCACTCTCTTGCTGGAATCATCGGAGGGCCCTCATACTTAAGGTTCCTTTCTAAGTGAACCCTATATTGGTCTCAGACAATCTTCATATGTTGTCCATCCTTTTTCAGGACCGTGGCTCGATCGAAGGTCTCGTTGTCGAACAGGCCAACCAAACGATTAGTGAGCTCATCTTTTAAATTTTTCGTTTGTCTATCCAACCTTGTGCGGATGGTGGACCCGAAGATATCCAACGACAAATCATTTAGATGTTTATAAAAAACATCATTTCCTGCAAAACGATCATGCCATGATCATAATTAGTTGAAAAAAAATGTTTTATCGGTATATTACAATCAAATTATAAACACTAACTTGATCAATGTATAATTACGTGGGATCTTCTCTATCTTTATTGGAACGAGATCTTCGTCCACCAAAAATGTTGTCTCGATTGTTCCCGTGCTAGTGACATGGGAAGATCCAGGAAATGCAGCTTTGGCAATATCAATACTAGGAGGCTCGGTGTCTACCCCTTCTTCTGGACGATCTGGTGTTTCTCAGTCACTAGCGGCCGGTGCACTCACATCTAGAATCTGGGGTGTTGCGGAACGTGTTTCCGACTGTTCAGTCGACAACAATGGTGAATGAGTCGATGCATGTGGATTCGTTTGCTCATGATGCGACGTCTCTCCACAAGCATCACTAGAGCCAACACTGCCTTGACCACTAGTGTGTGGTCCCAGAAAAGCTTGTAAATACAAACCACATCTTATAAGTTCACTATAATATAAAAGTCAAAATTATAAAGTTATAAATCAATTGATATTATGATTCAAGATTCCGCAACTTACATTCAAGGCTTGAGATATCTTTTTCAACACTTCAACCCTGGCCATAATATCGTCTGTTTGCGGAATTTGGAATAGCAGACGAATGGTTTCCGCACTAATTTTTTTCAAGGTATTCTCTATCACCTTAACCGGGTCTATATCTGAACCAATTATGTCATCATCGGTGAACAACTCATGCACTTCAAAATCTATTGATTGCTGTGATGTTGTTTCATACAACGATTCATTGGTCTGCAATAAAAATATATAAAACACTACTGAGTTCTATCATGATAGATTCCTAAAATTACAACTAGGTTTACCTGATGCCTGGATGATGGTTCCATCTAATCCACAGCTGGGGACTTGCCCCAATCATCTGGCCCCTTCAAAAAAAGAAATAGAAAACATTATCATAATGAAACCAGTTTACACAAGAAAAATACATAACAAAATAAACATTATGCTACATATTATATTGGTACAATTCCAATGAATTATACCTGTTGCCTCGAGGATCGTGATCCACTCATCGGATCAATGGTTATAGGTGACTTGCCCCGATCTACTAATAGAGAGGTGCCCCTTACAGAACCCTAAATAAAAAACATAGAACAAATCACCTAAACGAATCCAAAATACTCAATGAAAGAATATAATAAAAAAACATTTTGACATATAATTTAAATTTTACAATGACAATCAGGTTTACCTGTTGCCCCGAGGTTGTTGTCGTCTGATCAACAGTGGGGTGGCTTCCCCAATCAACACTCTACTTCAAATATATATAACATTATATAACCCTAATGAATATACTCATGAAAAAATACAACAAAAAAAAACTATTATTCATATTATATTTTTATTATTACAAAGATGTATAACTGTTGCCTCGAGGCAGGTTTGCTATGATCTACTGTGCCCCTTACAGAACCAGCCTACAACAAAAACATAGAGAAAATTACCTAAACGAAACAAAAATACTTACCGAAACATTAATATAATAAGAAAACATTTTGACATATTTAAATTGTACAATAACAATCAGAACCCATTACGAGCAAACTTTATGCCTGCTCCGAATCAGGTAGTACATCGATCAATAAATCTCGTCTGGTTTACCTATTTCCCCGAGGCTGCTGTCGTTTGATCAACTGCGGGGTGGCTTCCCTGATCAACGTTCTGCATCAAATATAGATAACATTATATAAACCAAACTAATATACTAATGAAAAAACAAAGCAAAAAAAAACTCTTTTTTCTTATTATATTTTTACTATTACAAAGATGTATACCTGCTCCCTCGAGGAAGTTGTACTCCTTTGACCATCTATTGGCCGGGATTTTCCCCGATCACTAGCCTGCGAAGTAAATATAGAAAATTTAAACGAAATAAACTAACGAAAAAATCCTTAAGATGTTAAATTCATTAATAAAAGGTTGGGTAAATTGTTAGATGTAGCACTCCCATATTAACCGTGTTTGTATCTACTCAATTCAAATTGTAATTAATAAGCAACTCTTCCCCTACAAATATTGATTTAATGGCACATAAAAAAACACGATTTCCTTCACGCCCCTCAAATTCGCAGTTGGGTTGCTTAATTGTAGACCCTGGTTGTGTATTTTTTATAAACCCCGCAATATTCCATGTGGCCTTTAGCCTTCCGTCAATGTACAACGTTGCTCCTTTATTTTGATCTTTGTCTTTCAACTGTAAATAGTTTGCTGACAATCCATATCTACGCATACTTCATGTATATTGGACCAGGCGCATCCAATCTTTGTAGTTGTAACAGGGTCCAACATACTCCATCAATTCTGTACATCTGTCGTAACCGACTTTTATGCCATCCATGCAAAACAACCCCAAACCATGTAATGAGTCATGACGACGGTGCAATTCGATATATCCTCTCGTTCACACAAAAAATTGTGTTCAGTTGAGGAAGATCCTTGGGTACCCATTGTTTCACTATATGTCTGTACCTCAAGGGAACCTCAATGTCTCCTATTGTCTCATCATCATAGGAACATGACCCTCCTTCAGCGAGAAAAAATTCCATGCGTTTATGGAATTTTCTTATGATCTTTTGACATCTAGTTGACAAAACTCTTGTAGACCTACTAGATGTCTCACTTTCCTCTAGCCTTCCTAAACTCCCCTCACTCGAGGAAGACAGATATGACAAATACCTGTTTGGTTCTACCTGCACCATGGGAAAAAAATTTAGATAGGACCTCAAGGCACAACACCTCTTAAAAGGTGACGTGTAGCGCCTTTTATAAGGTTACTTGTACCACATTCCCTTTCTCAAAATGTAGGAATTCAAGTGATGAGGAAGAGGATCACTTTATCTTTCTTAGGAGTAGAAATTCAAGCAATTATGAGCTATATTTTATTGCTCCTTTGGGTCTTGAGTCCCATATCACACCATCTAACTAACTTTGTCGTCATGGCCCTAGAGTCTCTCTCATCCCATCAGTTTGGGTTCATCACCTCGGTCATTGAATAACACTCACATTTAGTCAGATATTTATATTTAGCAATAATACTATAAAATAAAAATAACTAACCATTATGGAAAACTTCTACAAGTTTTCATGAATTTCAAAACTAAGATCTTTGAGGTGGTTAATAAGTGTTCACAAATCTTCAAAACCAATATTTTATATAATGTTGTGAAACTTGTATAATCTTATTCAAAATTTAAACTGAAATATTCTTGAGGAAAAGGATGAACTCATTGAATATTGGTAACACATGGGTAGTTTTGTAATCAAGCATGGTCTTCTTAGAGGACTAAAAGTAATTGAATCAAGCAACGATGAACCCATAAACATGTAAGTTGTTTTGAAAAATGGTAGCTTTCAGTCCTACTCCTAGACCTAAGGTTGTCCATATTGTGAATGGGTGTTTTGCTAATGAATACTTTTTTACCATACTAGAAGAAAACAAAAATGATGATATTGTGGATTGTATGCAAATATTATGTAAAGATCCATGCCCTAAGTTACAAATGTCCAAAACCCAATGCTATGGGACTATGTGAGGTGATATTGTCAGTTTATGATAAGTGTTCGTTCGATCCCCTTGGGACTAAATTTGTCAAGGAAAGTTTTGAGTGATAAGAGAACCATAAACTATATTTTCTCATTCGATGTCATCAAAATGTATTGTATTGAGTAATAGATAAGTTGATACAATGGATGGGAATTCCAAAGAAAAAAAATGTAGAAGAAACTCATAGCTGATTAATGATCCTCCTATACATCTCATAATCAAATTCATTTGGATCACCACCACTAGCACTACCATAGTGCTCTCCTTCCTCCTCCTTCACCTCCTTGCATCCAGTCCAATATTTTCATATAACTATTCCGAGGGATCCCCAATCGAATCACCATCATCAAAAGTGATTGGTTATACGAATGGTGCAGTAAGATCCAAGTTTCCAAAATCCAACTCAAATATACTATCCAAACCCATATCGATAGGAAATACCTCCATCTATGTCCTTCCCTTTGACCACTCTTCCCTTGTCCTATATATAAGATAAAGGTTTCTGTGAACATACGTGAATACCTCTTCTCTCTTCTCTTGACTATTCAAGATGGTTGTTTTTCAAAGTGTCCATGTTCTCATATGTGCACCAATTCCTCTTGTAACAAAAGGATGATCTAACCTAAGAAAGGAACCTTGTGATGACTTATTGTAAAAGAGTGTATGCTACCCCATGTGTTGCCCATTAATCATATACCTTTTTAATCCAATGTCCCTATCATGTTGTAACATCTAAATCTCTCAATTTTAGTGGAAAAATCTACAAATCCATTCTCCACCTCTCAAGGATAGCTTTGACCTAATATATCCTATTAAATGATGGAATTTGCATGCTTTTCATTAAGTCGCTCATCACTATAGTAATTGGTAATTGAAGGTGTATAATTATTTTCCCACTTAGTGCCAAGAATATCTCATATGTTGTTGAATAGATATTTGTTGTTGTCCCATAGTCAAGACACTTATTTTCCAAAATAATTTTCCTCACAAGTTCAATCGAGGAGTTCCACCCCTCTTAAAAATATTTACCAACACATATCTGATCACCAACAATTTTGTCTAACAGGACAATTCTTAAATACTTAATACACAAAATAAAAAATAAAATTAAAGTTCAACTTCTCACCTTTAACACTACCAGATGGTCAATGTGTTAATGTAATCTTGAGTAACATGTAATAATAAATTTTTTAATTTACAGGAAAATAAATACGTGAAGATACTTACATAGGTGTAGACATTTCCTGTAATATACTCATAAGAGTTACTTTCAGAAATGACTGTGCCTCTTAGAGGCCAGTCAACTCTAGGAACCAAGTGACCCTATTAGAGGGTTAGTTCAAACCAGAGAGAGAGATGACTGGGCTATGTTACAGTCAATCAAAGAAAGTCAATGACAGTCAAAAGGCTCAGTACAATCACAATAAATATTAGCCCTTAATAAGTCTCAGCATCACAAATGTAACTCAACAAATATATATATAACCATAGATCAAGAACTAGACACAAAATCTGAGCATATAAAACAAAGGTCAGTAAAAAAAACAAAATAACTTAAAAACTCAGTCCAAACTGCCCATACAAAATTTTGGCCCTCATAGATGAGCTGACAGCCAAAAGACTGAGGCCAAAGAGACTCAGGGCCTCCACATATGAGTACATAGAAGGGTAAAGCAGACCTTAAGACCTCACGGCCCTTACTAAAACAACCAGCAGAGAAAAACTAGGGCTCACGGCTGAGTCTTAGTGTCACAACCTCCCCAACAGGGAGAAGGAGAGCATATTGAAAAACACAGTAGGAAGAAAGGTTACCAATCAAATCTCAATAACCTTCAAACTTCAAAGGCAGATCTAGAAAATAAAAGATAAAAAGTAAATAAATAAATAAAAAGTAAAGTAGAATGTCTTAGGTGGGTACCAGGGTTACACAATTAAATAGGTGAGGGTACAAAGACCAACCAGTAAGGTACAAGTCAAAAAGAAAAGAGTGGGTATAAAGACTCATAACCATTTGGACTAAGGGGGTGCACCTCAAATGTGGACAAACTACCATAGTACCCATAAGACCAAAAACATAAAAGGTGGTACAAATCAAAAGATAACTCAATATGAGTAAAAGACCCAAAAGGTAAAAGGCAAGGTACCACAAAAATATTATCAACAAAATGAAAGGACCAAAATTCAATCAACCAAGGTGGGGTACAACCAATCATCTCTCTCTCAAATGTACCAGTGTTCCATATAACCTGAAATTCCATCATCACTGTAAAAGGAAAAGTCCATACGGATGATGTGATAATGTGGTCCTCTAGACTACTCCTAAGGTCAAGCATTAGTGGCTCCATCAAGGGATGTCCAGTCCCTTGAGAAGACCATCTAACTCAACCATCTCGAAGACCTAGGAGAAGAGGACATCACACATCATCATATAATTGGTAACTAACCGTGTAAGAACTCAAAAACCCTAAAGCAACCGAGCGTGCAGAAGGGGAGCCAGAAAAAGAAGAGGCGCGCAGGCCAAAATCAAGCTCTAAAACTATATTGAGACCGATGTCACAGCAAGCGAGCTACAACAAAAAGGCCAGAATGCCAACAAGAAGCAGTATAAAATAAAAGACCATCTAAAAGGTATGATAGCAAGCAATCTTCCTAACTAAGGTCTGGAGAGCTCAACAGATCGTATCCTCCGCAAGGTGATGAAATCCAAGTCGAACAATACGAAGTGAGAGACCAAAGTGGAAGGATATCCCTCTACCGAAAGGGATCCTGGGTAAAAGAGCCCTAGAAGAAAATCCACTAAGCTACCTCGTTCATGACACGTACGAGAAGGTTAACTGAAACTTCTGACCTTGAGCCCTTGTATCACCTATACGGAAAATACAAGGAAGACAATAGAGAGGTCTCCTTAGGCGCTAAGTGGAGTGCGACATTCCACAAATTCCATCCGGAACCAGTCCTCGTTGCTTGATCCCGCATAGCGGGGGGCCTCTCAACAAACTGGTTGATGACCATGTCAACAAATACTAGAGGATTGTAGTACCCTAAAGGACAACAACTATGTCTCAGATGAAAAGCGACAAGGGGGAATTATTTGGATTCCTATCCCCTGTGTCCTACCTAACTAACAACTTATTTTGTATCCTCAAGTGAGGTTAAAATGTGTTGTGTTAGGGAGATAAATTTTAATAGTTTGTTTTCTTACTCAATCAGGTAGCGGAAGTGCAACTCAATGGTGTTATGACTCGACTCAAACCATGCATAAGTGAATGAATCAATGCACTTTTATTTTCGATGAAAAACTAGCTACAAGAAGGAGAGAGTTCTTCGATCCAAAAACCAAAATAAACACAAGCACAAACTTTTCAAAGAGAAAAACTACACATTTTTGTATTTTTTCCTTTTATGCCAAACTAGAACTACTCTTTCAAATTAAATGAATCCAACAATAACTTTCTTCTACTTCTAATGAGTAAAATGCATGAGAATGTGTATTCACATGAAATAAATAAGAGAGCAAACAACTACCTATGTTTAATTAAGTTTTCTAGTGATGCACCTAAATAATATAACGTATGTGTGTCACTCTACAAGTCTCAATACCTAGAGTGTATATTAACCATAAAAATAAGCATGGAGATTGCGTGACCTCTTGCTTAATCAAAATCAGTTTACCAATACGCACTCAGTCTCAAATTCATTATGTTGTTTCAGCAGTGAATTACTCATGCATATCAACTTCAATACATTGCATCAATATAATACAAAAAAATTATGAGGAAGTTCATGCTTTACAATAATACAACATGTCAAGTTATTTTAAAAATTCATGCAACTGTAAAACTAGTTGATAAGATACAATGATTAAAATGGGAAACTACTCTTCCACTCTGACATAACTGAAGGAACTTTGACACGTGAACTAGTTCATTGGTTTAAAAACTACTCTATGATGCTTAAAAATTGTGCAAAGTTTTATTTCCCTTCGAAAACAACCAAATTAGAACACATGCCTTAGTTGGAAGTTGATTATTCTATTTTGTATAACCATTACCCAAAAATTACATACTAATCAATATTAGTCCCATGGGGAAATAAAATCAAAGAGAAATGAACACATACTACATAGCAGCAGAGTGAATTCGGATAATTCAGTTGTTATAATAACAAATGAATCCTCCTCACAAATATAAAAAATCAAATTTAGTACTAGAGTGATTGCAATTGTGTAGAGGAAACAACCGATTCTTCATTAATATGCCTCCTAACAAATAGTCTAATGTTTGTTCTCGATGGAACAATACCTCTGACTAAATTAGACTTTCCCAACATATTCAAAAGTGTATAATAACCACTTATGCATGGTCACATCCAAGACGAGCAAACAATTAATACTTTTTTCATGCAGATCACACACCATTCAAACACTTTGAACATCTAAAAACAAAAGTATACAACAAAATACTCATGGCATTCAACATAAGCATCGAATTTGTGTAAGAATTTTCAAGATATTCACACTTAATCACTGGAGCAGTGGCATTGTTATATTCATATGATTGATTCCATTGCTAAAAATGGCCTCATATAGACCCCTCCGAGCTCTATATATACGTTTGGAAAGAGACTACTACACAACTCAACTACTTTACCACCAAATTTTGATCAAATATGGGGTCATTCAAGTGGTTACCAATGGAGATTCAAAAATTGGAGAGGGAGCTTGAAAAGAATTCATATGAGATGGTGTAAAATATTTTGGCAGCTAAATATCAAGTCATATGGCATCTTTAGGAGTAAGAAGTTTCAAATATTCAACCACGGCCATGTTCTATTTGAGTTTTTTCTTAGTAGTTTGAAATTTCTTTACTATTTTCATGTTAATGCATATGCATATCTTTTTCTTCATTACAAATTTTTCAATACACCCATCTTGCTAGGTTGAATAATTTTTAAAGAGGGAAAATAATTTTGGCCAATCTAAAATAACACCAGGACAAGAAATTTGTATGAAGGTTAACCCTAAAAAACCCTTTCTCCAATTTTGGGTCTATCAAAGAAGAGGCAATATATTTTGGGTGTTTAAAAATACAGTAAGATGAATCTTACCTATGGAAACCATGTGAAGTGAACACATATTTACACAGATGAGTTTTGGGACAAAATTGCATATTGTATCTCCTATTGTGAATATAAGTGGTTCAATTTATGAGTTTGAAATCTAGCGAAAGGAATAATTTCACATTAAATGGCTATGAGATGCAAGCTTCCCTTTGATAATTGCTATAGGTATCTGTTGAAATGCTAAGGCGTTGGAAATGGAATTGTTGAACATGATGATCCAATATATCCAACAAAAGCAAGTTAAAATGGAGAGGATAACATTCTGCAGCTAAAGAATGAAGGCATGATATTGTTGTTGGAAAGAAAGGTTCACCGATGACAATGTTATTCCAAGGAAGAGGGGAATGTAATACCCTGATTTTGGCTGTTGGAATATAATATGTTAAATCATGTATTATTCAAATGATGAGGTTATGTGATAGGATTCATGTTCTCAGTTATTCAATAAGTCAAGCAGTGGTCTAAACATAGTGAATCCATTGTCCTTTAGGAAGGTAAATACTATGTTCTATGCCTTGGATAACACCATTATTGTACATGCTCATACTATTGTCTTTTGTTATCTAGGCCTCATACCTTAGCAATAACAACAAGCATTAATTCCAAACATGGGCATGTTTCGGGCATGCTTCGAGGAAGTTCCTCAGTTATGTAATCATATGGAGATGACATTGAGCCTTGATAAGTCATTTGAAGCATTCCTAGCCTTTTTTCATCCTCCTTTGAGGATAACGTTATCATATTTGAGGTCTTTTATATCATTTGGAGGGTCTGCAACCTTGGATGAGAGTCTTATGCCTATGTTTATGGCTTGATTTCTTGTAGAAGCAATTGTGGAAAATGGTGATGGCACTAGGGTGAATTTATGTAAGTCATCTATAGTAGGGGTTTTGAGCTAAAGCCATTATTCTCAATGACATCTCAGCATGAAAAAACGATCCCATGTTAGTTGTTGACAGTTTTAGGCTTGTGGAAGAAGGGATTTGCATAAAAAAATTCACCCTTTATTTACCATTCATATCATCCATATGGATGTCCATTGATGGATTTTATGGTCCAAAGACACATGAATATACCTTCAACAATAAAATATAGGCATGAGTTGGCCTTGAAAATGGACCTATAATAGCCTTGGTATAATCTTGTAGCCATCAGTTCTTTAGGAGCCAAAAAAGTTCCCTAGCTTCAACTTTGTGGAACATCACATAGATAAAAAACAAATATTCAAAAGGCACCCCAAGGCATGAGACATGATGATTGACATTGTCAGTACCAAAGTAAGGGAAGATGCTAAGTTAATCAACCAAAGGACTTAATCGATGCATTGATATCGCTATCAAGACTTCTAACCTCCAAACCATTGAAGCACCCCCTTCATATACTCTCCAAATATTCCTGTGTAGAACTTGAACCCTTTGTTGTGGCCAAACTTGTTTCTAAATTGTATTCAATGACGCAAAAAATGGACAACTATATCTTTCTGCTCTTCCAAAGAAAATGGTTGTCTACCCTCTTTCCCATTGGGACAACTACAAGGCTTCCAAGTCAAAGGGAAGAAACAATGGGTCTATCATTTTCAAAATTCAGTTTATGGATTGAAGAAATCACCGAAGTAGTGTTACAAGAAGTTTGACCATGTAATCCTTGAAGAAAATTTTGATATAGTGATATTATCCATGCATCTAATATAAAATATTCATGGATTAAACAATTGCTATTTGTTTTTATGATGGTGATTTTTCACTTGCAAGAAAATATGCCAATTCAATTGCTAGCATGAAGTCTAAGTTGTTTTCTACATTAGTGATGGACCTGGAAAATCATTCAAATAGTAACCTACTTACCCAATGCCCCACAACCACTGAATCTTATAAATTTAAACATGTGACTTTGCCTCACATTCAAATTCAATTATTGGTTGTACTATACTAAACTTAGTGCCATGTAAAGGATTAAAAATGGTCAATGCCCCAATAGACTACACCATCAAGCCTAGGTACCTCAAGGAAAATTCCAATAGACTACACCATGATGATTTGGAATTCCATATTTTCATGTTTTCTATTCATATTATCATCATTATGTCTTTGTAGGTTAATGTACTCTATAGTTGTTATTTTGAATGGTGTTTTCAATTTTGAACTATCTAGAATTTTAGGTTGAATACCTAAGTGAAGAATCTGCTCACCATGGTCTGATTTTTTACACCTACAACTATGAGATCATATATGAGAAGGGAAAAGAGAATGCAATTGTCGAACACCATTTCAATCAATCAATTTGCTTAGCTACAAAACCTCATTGATGATTACATAGTCAATCCTCCCACAATCCAATTTCTACAATATGTTATAGATGGAAATAAGGGATGGCTTTGGATGGTCAAAAATGGCATCATCCTCTTAAAAAACATTATATATAGAGTAATAGATCTACCAACACCATTCAAAATGCCATTTTCAAATTAGGATATCTAGTTATGTGTCTCCAAAATACAATCAAACAACTCTTGGGAAAAAAGATAAGAGCAATATTCAACCCAATTTTTATGGTCCCTATAGCCTACTACAAAATGTGGGTGATGTGAATTATTCAATGGAATTCTTAACCAAGGAAGACTTGATGAATTTTTCCATGTCTCATGATTAAAGAACAAATTGGCCAACTAGACAACTGCCCAAACAGATTTTCCTCGATGATGAAGGGAAATTGATACTAGAAAAAGAGGGTATCATTGGGAGTTGGGACAAAGGTGAAAATTCTCTGCAATAGGAAAAAATTTCATTAAAAAATAAAATGGTAGGTCCCTCCAGCAAAAGATGCAACATGGGAACCCTAACCAAAAAATATGCCTAGGAAACTAACCATATATGTGGACCTGTTGTTATAGAATGCTTTTGAAAATGTATGAATGCCATGAAACACTGACATCTATGCCCTGACTACTAATGCTTATTTCTCTATCTGGTAATTAATGTATTTCACAATCATCATCCATTTGATGTGGGTTCATAATTATGCCTAATCTAGGGTCTATAAATTGAATTAAAGTGGATGAAAATGTCTCATTTAGGGCCTCTAAATGTCAAATTAGCACTCTTCAAGAAATGTGTATAGCTTCAACATCCCAAAGGACAACATATCATGGAAATGAATAGGATCAAGTAATAGATATACCAACACCATTCAAAATTCCATTTTCAAATTAGGAGATGTAGTTATGTGTCTCCAAGATACAATCAAACATTGACCTCCTACCAAATTTAGGTCAAATATTTCATTATATGACAATATTTTAGGAGTTATATTGCTTGAGCCTTTCTTTGTTATGGTTAGTATGTCTGGTTGTTTGCTTATGTATATTTTGGGTGCTCCTTGCATCAAAGATATTGCAAATCTGTCTTCCAATCTTTATACAGTCTAGTCCTCCATTTCCTTGATTTTTAGCTTGACAATTACCTATGTCTATGTAAAGAAGGATTAAATGTAACATTAAATTATCCTGTCAAATGCAACTCAAGGCATTGAACTTATGGATGTCACGACATAAGTACATTATGTAGTTGAAATTTCCTTAGAAGGGCTACCAGATCCAAGCCTAATTTTGGAAACATTGTCGGGGTGATGGATGTCAAGGGAATCGCTATAGTTCACTTGTTTGATGCTACAACAAAAAGATGGAGATGGATGTTGATTTAAATTGTGGAATTCCCTAACATACATGGACTTATTGTGAACTAATATGACATCGAAACATCATTTGTATGTGGTTTCAAGAGGGTACTCCTCATGTGCACTCTTTCCTATATGGATCTATCCCTTTCAAATGCTAGTTGGCATGTTGTTGACTTGTTCTTGGAGCTTTATGCCATTAATGCGCTAGATTGGATGGAGATTGTTAGTAGACGTGTTGATTTTTTATGATATGGACTACCTTCCCTTGATGAACACTCCTTTATTTTCTCTTGATGATGCATATATTGAGGCATGATCACATGCTAATTAATTTTTTGATGGGGTCATCCCCTCTATTCTTGGATTTTTTGGATTGGTTATGATGACATGGCATGAAGGAGTATTATATGATTTGTTGGAAATGTAATAACCTTGGCATACTTATCTAGGGTTCACTCCTTGTTGGTTAGCATGGTACATTATTCAAGGGCGCATCACCTTTTGAAGGCCTATTATATCATTTTACTTGGTCAAGGTTGTTATTGATGCACATGATTCAAAGGTTATACAAATATTTGTTGAATTCTTATTCCTTGTTCACACATGGGAGATTGTTACTAGAGTTTAGTCCTAAATTATTGGTGGTTTCTTTTTGTATATCCTATGGTGTATCTACATAGATTAGGCAATTAAATATTTAACTAGCTAGTAGATTCTAGTAATCTTAGAGACTTTGGTATCTCTACTCCTAGAAAAACCTATGTCCAGCATCCATTGAAGGGATTCCATATCTACCATTTTAGAAGGATTAATATATCATTTTGTTGTATCCTTCCTCTCCAATTTGCTAATCTCCACTTTGATAGCATCAGAATTCTTATGGAAGACATAACTTGATTAAAAAATAGAGGTTGTGGGATTTTTCATTGACCCTTTGCCTATAAATTATATTACTAAAGGATTTAAAGATACCCTTGACCATAAGAAACATAAAAACTAAAGACTAAAAGGAGCTAGATGCTTGGAAATAATGATTACTATTCACTATCTAAATCCGAAAAAAAGGATGATGAAGTGGATCTAGGAGAACAAATGATATTTTATTATAAAAGGAGTGAGAGCTACAAGTCCATAAAACACCATCTTTCTCCTTAATTTGTGGGAGAACTCTCTTGAGCCTCATTGAATATCTTGTGAAGGTTATTGGAAAGCTAACCTTCTCCCAAAAATGATGACATTTATTTTCCTCTACCATGTTCTCTAACTAATGATTAAGAAAATTCCTCTAAAATAATTTAACCCTCTATGTTGAACCTGGATAATGGGCATTCATATTTCCCCTCTTCTATATAATTATACTTGCAAGAAGGGGAAATTCGGTCCTAGAAATCACTACAACCAAAAACATGCAATCTCACTAACCATAAATTGCAATCTTAGTGTATAAAGGGTTCTCTATATACCTATGGAGTTTAAATTTCAGTTTGAACAATGAAATCTACAATTTCATCAATTTATGTTATAAGCTCATATATTTTCCATTTTTTCTTTCTAGGGATAGATTTTCCTAATATCCATGTTGTTTTTCATTTGATGTAATTCTCTTTTTCCTAATATGGAAAGCAATAACCACCTTACCATGATGTACACAATGGGGTGTATGCATCCTTCCATGATGTACACAATAGTAAATACCCTAGCGTATATACCACTAGATGTGCATGTAGTTTGACATAATTTCACTCTTGTACCTATATGATTAAGGATTTGAGATACATTTATGTAGTTTGACATAATTTCTTACTTGGGTAGAGATACAGATCATTGCAAAAGCCGGAACACTATCAACCTAATATAACCTAATATAATGCAGTGCATTTCCAAACCCCCAACCCTAATCTACGCAGTGCATTTTAGATTTAACGAATACATCTTGGCGTCCTCCTTAACGAGTGCATTTATGTGTAGGAAATTCAAACCCCAAATGAAAACCCTTTTACTAGATTCAAACCCCAAATGCAAAGATGAGCTCGTTTTGTTTTCTACCTATATGAGGAAAGGTTTTTCTTAAGGATGTCATTGTGGGTCGCGGGCCTCCTTTGCTGCAACGTCAATCTCCTTGGACAAAATCAGGTTGCGATGTCTTCTCCTTTGGGCCTCCTTCACTGCGGTGTCACTCTCCTTTGATAGGCTCAAGCTAGATGGCGACGACTTCCACCTTGGAAAGGGGTTGCGGAGGAGATAGGGTTCGTGAGGACAGGGTTTGCGAAGGAGACATGCCGCTTCGTGAATGATGATTGATGCAGGGGGCGTGGAGATGGATTTGGTGAGATTTGTTTCATTTTGTTTTTAATTTATGTTTTTAAAAATAATATATATTTTATATTTTATATTATTTTATAATGCAATATGTTTTAATATTTTGTTATATATATATATATATTTAATATTTTTATTTTGTTATTATTACATTATATATTATATTTTAATATATTATATCCTTTTCTTATTAAACATCCTTATGCACAACATATATGGGTTGATGTTGAGCATATAACAAGGGTTAAAAAAAAATGGGAGAATCTATGGAAGAAAGTCTTAAAGGTTAAATTTAAAATTAAAAAAAAATCATAATAAATTCAAGGCTTTGCATTGCATGATTATTCATGGTATATGGTTGGCAATAAATTCTCAAAACGTTGAGGGGAAATACATCCTCACATTTCAATTATCATCATAGATCAAATCTATAGCTTCAAAGTGTAGTGTGCTTATCATACAAAATATTCCTAAGTAGGTAAAGACACTACTAATAGATAAATACCAAGCATCGATATTTTATGGCATTAGGTAGGGGCCTCCAAAATTTAGTAGGGTTGTGGAATTTTTCATCTCTCATATGTTCACTATGTCAAGTTGCAATTCAAATCAAGTTTAGGGGAAGGGACCAATGAATATGATGAATTCATGACCTTAATATTCCTTTCAAAATGTGCACTAGAAAAAATATTAAGCATATTTTTATTTTTAGTGAGTCTAGTTTGGTCATTACTTGGATGAATGGATAATGAAAGTATCCAATGTCACTCTTAGACATATTGGAGATCAACTGAAATTGGTAATCAATACTTTAAAAACCATTACTTTCACTTATATTTTCAAATAATTAAATTTGGAAGTAGATGCATTAGCAAAGGAAGCACAATAGGTTGTCGAAGGTTTATTGATATTGGAGGAATCATTGATGGCATCTAAACCATCTCCTCATTCAGATATTAATTTCAAACTATTATTGATGATGGGTCATCATGCTTATTTTTCCCTTTTAAAAAATGTGCTTATATATAATGTAATATGTTTTACTTTTCCAAGGAAAAAAAGTAATATGTTTTACTTTAGGTTGGTCCTTTTTTATCATAGTTTACCTATAAGACTCTTTTATAAACCTTGAAGTGACAAAAATAATTGATGTATCGGTTTATTATTGTTATTTTTATTATTATTATTTTATGAGATTGAAATGACATTGGGATAGAGAGACCAATAGTAAATGAAGGTGCAAATTGCACATGATAAATGTAATTTATTTTCACTCTATGATTATAAATGTTTTTTTAAGGAAAAAAAGTTCAAAATTAATTTTAATCCGTAATTAGTTTTTATAGTTTTTTGTAAGGCCGCATAACATGTTAGTTAATAATAATAATATATTTTAAGGTCATGGCCACTGAGACACTAAATTGATGTATAAGATTGTCTTATTTATAGGACAAGGGACCCCTCCAATATTGGCAGCATGTAAGCTTTTACTTAGACAACTACAATAATAAGCTTGACAATTCTTATGCTAACTTAGGCATGGGATGTTGAGTAGTTACAAAAAGTGAGGTCATCACCATAATCAATGACACTTAAGTACACATGCACCCACTCAACAAAAAGTGAGGGCATCATTATTAGTAACAACAAACGAATTTAATGGATACAATGAACATGTATTAAGGATTTAATGGATACAATGAACATGTATTAAGAGTGATATAAGAATTATGTCTACAAATATTTTCCATAACATCTGATTTAGAACAAAATCTTATCAATGAAGTCACAAGTACGAATCTGTGTGCATATAGAGGTCGAGGTTGTGTGTTGCAACTTGTGCCCTACATAGACTAGACATCCATAATTGAAATTGGAAAAATGAGGGCTCATTGGAAATATTATACACAAAAATATATTGTTTCCAGTAATGTTTGAGTCTGGAAACCCTCCCACACAGTCATGCGTCTAGTCTAATCATGCCAAATTTCAGTCCATACAAGCACAAATTGAAAAAAAATCAACCTTGGCCCCGTGTAGTACATTAATTAATCTATATGTACGGTTTTTGATTGTCGAATTGTATGTGTCAGTCATGTTTGAGTTTGGAAACCCTCCCACACCATCAATGCATGCGTCTAATCTAACCATGCAAAATTTCAGTCCAAGCAAGCACACATTTTAAAAATTTCAATGTTGGCCCCATGTAGCACATGATCAAGCACGCCATTTGGGTTAGCATGATAATTGTGCATTTCCTTACTGAGTTTCTCTTTGTTTCCAGAATAATTAATATTCTATACTAAACAAGGCCAACCACGTGAAGGTGGAAGCTCCTATGATGAAGAGGTGATGACGATGATGATGATGATGATGAAGAAGAAGATGATGAATGAATATGTTGATGAGGAAGAGGGTGATGACGATGACGATGATGATGATGATGATGATGATGATGATGATGACGATGATGATGATGATGATGATGATGATGATGATGATGATGATGAAGATGATGATGATGATGATGATGATGATGATGATGATGATGAAGATGATAATGATGATGATGATGAAGATGCTGATGACGACGATGATGATGATGATG